>OZ025262.1:17859153-18185543 GCA_964019135.1 Arenicola marina
GACAGGGGCCAAAAAAAATCCCCGTTTCGTGACAGGGGCCAGAGAAGTCCCCGGTTCGTGACAGGGGCAAAAGGAGTCCCCGTTTCCTGACAGGGGCAAAAGAAGTCCCCGTTTCGTGACAGGGGCAAAAGGAGTCCCCGTTTCCTGACCGGGGCAAAAGAAGTCCTCGTTTCGTGACAGGGGCAAAAGGAAGTCCCGGTTTCGTGACAGGGGCAAAAGGAGTCCCCGTTTCGTGACAGGGGCAATAGGAGTCCCCGTTTCGTGACAGGGGCAATAGGAGTCCCCGTTTCGTGACGAGGCAACAGGAATCCCGGTTTCGTGAAGGGTGAAAACAGAGTCCATGTTCACCCTACAGCTGATACGCGCCATGGAAATTGATTTATGGAAATATGACCTTGTGTGACCCTGGGGGGCAGGTGTCGCCCGGCAGACGGGCCGGACCAGGCAGACTTTCATGACGCTACGAGACGCTACGAACGAGACGCAACAACCCCGATTGTCGCCATCCCAGCACCGAGACAGGCATTCACATGGGAATCAATCACTGCGGATTATTTATGACCCAGCCAGGAAATGTAATTAATTGATGTCGAGTTAACTCCCAGTGACGACCGAGTTATTTATCAGTGGGGTAGGGGGATATCGGATATACACATACGCAGAGACACGGTACTGGCTGTTGCGCGAGGCCCTATGTCGGCTGTTGGCTGCTCTCCCGTGCCAATGATGAGCATGATTCGGCAGTCGAGTTTCACCAGCAAACTTGGCAACATGCTCAACTCGGCTGTGACAAAGACCCACCATCACCAACAGAACACCGGCGCCAGGGTTCCTAAAGGTAAGGGTGAGCTAGACTATATCTTACAAAGACCCACCATTACCAACAGAACACCGGCCCCCGGGTTCCTAAAGGTAAGGGTGAGCTTGACTATATCTTACAAAGACCCACCATTACCAACAAAACACCGGCCCCAGGGTTCCTAAAGGTAAGGGTGAGCTAGACTATATCTTACAAAGACCCACCATTACCAACAAAACACCGGCCCCAGGGTTCCTAAAGGTAAGGGTGAGCTTGACTATATCTTACAAAGACCCACCATCACCAACAAAACACCGGCCTCAGGGTTCCTAGAGGGAAGGGTGAGCTTGACTATATCTTACAAAGACCCACCATTACCAACAAAACACCGGCCTCAGGGTTCCTAGAGGGAAGGGTGAGCTAGACTATATCTTAAGAGTAACGATGAAAATGCCGGTCAAGGTTCTTTTGGGTCAGACTACTGCTGCACAAATACCAAAAGACAATTATATTGTTACTGATGTTTTATTTGGTCAATCATGTTATGTCTCAAGCATCAGGATTTTGCGTAGATGCAGTTAGTGCGCAGATATACAAGATTCTGCCTTGTTTTAAAGAATACAAATTGTGTGTTGATTTAGATATACCTATATATATAATTGGGGAATTCTTGTTCACAGTGTAACTTTCCTACCCCCAACCATGGATAACTGGAAATTCTATCACTAAATATCGGACCTTTCTCTAGGCCACGATTTTTGTTCCAAATCCGTACTCGAACCAGAAAAAACCTCTTGTCAAGCGAGGCGCGTTTGGTTTTTTTTCAGAGGTTTTACTGCACCATTATTATAGTAAATACAGGTCATCAGTTATGAAGACATCAATATTGTCTCGATCGGGTAGATACAAGCAACCGTAGATCTTGCCATAGAATTGGATAAATAATGATGTTAAACATTCAGAGCGGTCCCCTCGCTAAATGGGCAGGGGAGAGGGGGGGGGGTGGTAACTGACCCCTTTCTTGGCCGAGCTATCGCCCTGATTTCGACCCTGGTGTGTGTATCTATAGCCCCCCCTCCCACCCCCTCCATCCCCCGACCCCTCGCCCTCATCATCACCCAATAATAATGAACCGACCTATTTCACTGCAGCCTTTTGTTGACGTCCCGATTGGTCCATAAGAGAGACACCCTTGGTGCCGAATAGCATGAGTGTCGCCCCCACGCGGCCTGAAAGGGAAGCTCAGTGGTTGTAGGGGTCCCCCAGGGTCGAAGGGAGGGGGAGGTGGGGGTGGGTGGCGGGTGGCGGGAGGGGGAGGGTCGATGGGGAGAAAGTGGCGGGTGGGGGAGGGTCGACGGGGGGCGTTTGGCGGGTGGTGAAGGGGGAGGGTCGAGGGGGGGGGGGAGGTGGCGGGTGGCGGATGGTCTAGGTGGAGAGGTGGCGGGTGGCGGAGGGGGATAGTCGAGGGGAGGAGGTGGCGGAGGGGGATAGTCGAGGGGAGGAGAAGGGGACTGCCCGAGGTCGCCTGATTTGGGATCCTAGTTATTTGCCAATGTTGTGGGCCGGGGGACCCCCTTGCCAATCAATATGCTTGGACACGAAATGAGTCCTCCGTGGTATCAGGTTCCACAAACACAGGGGGAAGGGAGAAGGGGAAGTGGGAGGGAGAGAACGGGGTGGAGGGAGAGCAGTAGTCACCATGGCTGGGAAAGCAGGAGGGGAGTGATAACCGTGGAATAAGGGGAGGAGGGTGGCGGGGGTCACCGTGGTATAGGGGATGGAGAACAGTGATGGGGGGAAGGGGCAGTCTGGGTAGCTACTGACGGCGTTAGACATAAGCGACCAGTCACAGGCCGTGGTGCTAAAACCATGGTCACAACCCGGGGTTTATTGGCTCTGATCAGAATCCAAGGTCACAAACGGAGATCGAAGCCCCTGGCCGAAATTTAAGGGTCGTGACCTGAAGCAGTGGTCATACGTCGGGGTTCGAATATTCAATATAATTCGTGGTCATATCTGTGGTAGTGATATGAAAAATGTCTGTGATGTAACAAATGTCAGTGATGTAACAAATGTCAGTGATGTAACAAATGTCAGTGATGTAACAAATGTCAGTGACATAACCAATAAGGAGTGTTATAACCAACGACACCAATATAACTTGAGTTCGTTTCCACAAAAGCCGCCAGACACTCACGGTGAATACGTATTCATGGCGCGTATATCCATCAGACGCCAAGGTCCCCCCCCCCCCCGTCCCCCCCCCCGTCCCCCCAGACTCAGTAACACAGACAGATTGGGCCGTGGAATTACGTCTACAGCATACTCTGTCGGGCAGGGTTCGGGGTCAAACCTCACTGTTCAAATAGCGTCCAGCCGCCCAGTGCACGATGATGCTGCGGCCAACACGACGGTCTCCCAGAAGTCCCTCCCAAGGTCAAGCCCGAGGTCAGACCTCTGCGGCGTTGTGTCCCCTAGCTCTATCAATGGCGGCCGGTGACCCCTCCGTTCTCAATGTCAGACTCCGATTCGATGGGTCACGTACGCCACTCTCGTGCTGAATCGGTTACCAAAACCCACCACCCCCCCCCCCCCTCCAAATCCCCAAGGAGACCCATATAAGTAGCTACCATTAAAACTGACCATTAATCCGCCTCTTTTCATTGCTGGGGTTGGGGGGTCCCGGGCCGGGGGGTGGTGACGCGGCGGTGGAGTCAGAGTAAAAATGCGGCTTTTCACTTGTTGGGCAATCTCGCGAGACTTACGCATTCTAAAGGTGACCTCCGGTTTTGTGTGAGCGATGTGTGAGGTGGCTGGAGGTCGGTATATAGTGCCTCAATGTTGTGGCCCGGGCTCTGTATTAGACCGGTACCATGCACATAGCGCCGGGTTACATCGGGATCCCTGCATGGGTCTGGATCTATAGACTCTGGGACGTACTTATTCTTAAAGCTTGCGTCCGTCTCATTCCTTCTATTCTATTCAACACGTAGCTCGGAATATTGGAAACACGTAGCCTCCCCCTCCGGCCCCTCCGACCCCTCCTACTGCACCCTTGGCCTTTCCGTCGTCCCATTCCCTTGCCCCATCGCAACCCTTAACACCCCCTCACCTCCCCCACACCCCTCACCCCTCACCCCTCACCCCCTCACCCCTCACCCCCTCACCTCCCCCACACCCCTCACCTCCCCCACACCCCTCACCCCTCACCCCCCTCACCCCCTCACCTCTTCCACACCTCCTCTATGGCTATGAGGTGTTCCCTGGAGATGACCTCTTTATCGATCTCCCGACTGATTGATTTAGTGGACAGTTCAATAGACAAGGGCACCCTTCAGTGTATCCCATGTAATACAGACTTCACGTCGGACAGAGAGGGATAGACAGGAGGGCTGCGCAACCTGTGTTAATGTGGGTAGCGGTGCACGTTGATTCTATCTGAATCTGATCATGTTACGGCCTCATTAGAGGTGCGTTTCTCATTACCACGAAATCTCCTGTTTTTACACGACTTCGACAGACGTTTGATTCTCGTCGCACCGTTGCAATAGGGCTGTACAGTTCTCGCGGGTTCTGTTTCCGGTTTAGGTCTTTTGGGGACCAACAAAAAAAAAACACGTGCTCTTAGAACGAGTGCGCATCACGCTGGTGCCTTGCTGCAACTGCGTGACGCGCACTCATTTTAGTCAACGTTTTATTGTTGGGAATCGGCCAGCTGCGCGGTTTGTACCTAAAGAATTGGAAATTTCATCAGTGCTCGTAGAGCACGACATGAAATTAAGATTTCATGAATAAACCAAAATAGATCTGATAATGCATTCTCCGTACTTTAGGTACTTCCGGTAGCCTTTAAAAGTCAAAACGAGGCTGACCTCGACCTTCCTTCGTAGGCTTGGCTTTTGATAATGAAGTAACAAACTCACCTCCGCAGGCCTTATCCGCCCTTCCTCTACCCTCTGGCCAGGTGGAAGATGAGATGAAGATGAAATAATGATGAAATCCTTTCCAGACTTGCAGGACTTCTGTTAACAGAGTTCAAGTCCACGAACTAAACACTCGACTGAGTACACCGTCCCTGAACCAAATTCCATCCAGGACAGAGAGTTATTGTCACAAAATCACAACAAAAACCACTTCTTTCCTTCATCCGGTTGAAAACCAACGTAAAACTTGCACTGAGTTGAACTAAAAATCCATCCAGGAGCAAATGAGTGCCCAATTGGGTGACAAACGTGGAACTTAACCCCATCTAGGGGAAGAAGAAGCAGGTGGAATCCCGTCAGTATCCCTTATCTGCAAGCAATCAAGACAAGAAAGTCAGAATGAACAATAATAATAACCCTATATATAGTCCCAACAACTAATACAAAGGGAAGGGATATGGGTGGGATTATCAGATCTATTTTGGTTTATTCATGAAATCTTAATTTCATGTCGTGCTCTACGAGCACTGATGAAATTTCCAATTTCATCTCATAAACCGAAAATAGATCTGATAATGCATGTTCAAAGTTTAGGTAAGGCAAAGAACTATTTCTTGAAATGTGTTCTGCTCTGCCTTCTCTGCAATTTCTTTATGGTAGAAATTGTATAAAGTTGAAGCATTTGACCAGTTGGCTGCTTCCAAGATTTGTTCTGTTTTCATGCCTTGATGCTTTGCCCTTGAGGTACTTGCAGCTCGCGTTGAATGAGCCTTGTATTTACTTGTGTCAATCCCTGCTTGGGCCATTAGCATTTTAAGCCATCTTGCAACGGAGCATTTCGCCACTGTGTTATGTGGCTTGATGAAACTGATAAGCATTTGGGCTTTCTGAGCTTCACTTTCCCGGAGTGGAGCTGTCCGTTGTATGTATTTATGTACGCATTGTACTGGGTCAAGCAGCCCATCAGATCTGTAGTGCGATACAGATACCTTACTGTGAGGTTTACCAGGTATCTTTGTCTTTGTGAGACCAGGGATATAGAATTCCATGTCCTCCCCCTTCATCCTCATGTATTTCAGGTTCAGCTGTTGCAACTCAGAGCCTCTGCTTGCGCTGCATAAGGCTAACAACATGGTCACCTTAAGCGTGAGTGTTTTGAGGTTTAGGTTCCCATTGTCTCCCAGGGAACGAATGTGTCTGAGCACCATATCCACATCCCACGTGTCCACATATCTTGGTTTAGGGGGCCTCATGTTGAACATCCCTTGTAGCTTTGATCACTGGATGTTGCCCCACCGGATATCCTTCTATCTGGGGGTGAGAAGCCGAGAAAGCTGATCTGTACCCATTCATGGTTGTATACTCCATTCCCTTGTCAACACATCAGCCAAGAAATCTGCTATATTTCCCAGAGTGGCTTGAAATGGAGCGATTTTCCGTCCACCACACCAGCTAACCCACTTATTCCAGGAGCAACTGTAAGCGGATTTAGTTCCCTCTCTGCGGGCTCGCAAGAAAATCTCGGCAGCCCGGCTTGAAAAACCTCTTGCAAGTGTGCGTTCCCTGAGACCTTCCAAGCCGCTAATTTCAGATCTCCTCTCACGATCAGCGGATGCGGGTCGCCTTTTGGTGACGTCAGTAACCTCTGTAGCGGAGGTAACAGTACAGGTTGATCCACTAGCATTCCCAGAATGACTGGGAACCACGGCTGCGTCTGCCATGTGGGAGTAATCAGAATGACAGTGGCCTGTTCTTTCTGGATTTTTGCCAGACACTTGTTTATCAGGCAAAAAGGAGGAAACGCATAGCTCCCCTGACATGCCCAAGGGATGCTGAATGCATCGGTTGTCTGTGCAAATGGGTCTGGTTTCCAACTCACATAATTTTGTGTCTGGGCATTGGTTCTGTCTGCAAACAGGTCTGTTTGAATGGGACCCCACTTCTGTGCTACTGCCTTGAATATCCCCGAGTCCAACTTCCAGTTGCTGCCATCGGTGTAGATTCTGGATTCCTGGTCTGCAACTGTGTTCCTGGCAGATGCTCCGCAGTAAGCATGATCTTTTTCGACAGACAAAAGTGCCAAAGCTCTTTTGTCAGTTTCAACAGGTTCCTTGACCTTGTGCCCCCCATCCGGTTGACCTGAGCCACTGTGGCACTGTTGTCCACTCGCAGGTGTACATGCTGGACCGATCGGTCTCGTGTGAAGGCTCGCACTGCGAAAGTTGCTGCCAGCAGTTCCAGGCAGTTTATGTGTAATTTCCTTTCGTCTGCACTCCAGAGACCCTGGGTGGTCACTCCTTCGCCACCGCACCCCATCCCTTCATTGAGGAGTCCGAAGTGATGACTAGGTCTGGTATGACTGAAATCAACGTTCTGCCATTCCACATGTCCAGATTTTTGATCCACCATTGCAATTCCTCCTTGCTCTCTGGTGATAAAGTCAAATGAGCTGCATAATTCTGGTTGTTCGCCAGTAAAGCTTTCGATTTCTGCATCTGTAGGAGGCGATAATTCAGCGGTGCTGGTACCACAGCCAAAAGCGTTGCTGTTAACTTGCCTATCAGTTTTGCAAAAGCTCTGACAGAAGTTCTGTTTCTCTGGCACAATTCCTGGCATTCTAACTGAATAGTTTGCACCTTCTCTAATGGCAAAGCCACCGTCATTTTGATCGAATCCAACAAGAAACCCAGAAACTCGAGGGTTTGTGTGGGAACTGTCACTGATTTGGGTCTGTTGATCGAGAAACCCAGTGCCTCCAGCAGCCACTGTGCTGTGTTGATGTCCAACACCAACCCCTCTCTGTTCCTGTTCAAAAACAGCATGTCGTCTAGGTAGATGACCACTCTGATCCCCATTCGTCGAAGGAGGGCAATCACTGGTTTCATTAGTTTGGTAAACGAGCGGGGAGCTGATGCTAGCCCGAAGGGCAAGACCTTGAACTGGTATATTTTCCCTGCCCACACAAACTTCAGATACTTTCTGACATTCTGGGCCATCGGAATGCAGAAATATGCATCCTTTAAGTCGAGTTTCCCCATCCAGTCCCCCGCCTGAATCAGGTTTAAAGCTGAAACCATCCCTTCCATCTTGAAGTGTTCGTATCTTACATAAGCATTCAGCTGTTTCAGATTGAACACTGGCCGCTGGGACCCGTCTTTCTTTGGTCGCAGAAACAGATGGCTCATGAACTGATCCGGTGTGTTCATGGTTCGCTCGATGGCATTTTTTGAGTACAACTCTTGTACCTGTTCTGAGATTTTTGTATGTTCTTCTCTTGAGAGAACTGGGGAAGAGCAATTGAGTTTTGGTGGAGGAGTGGTCACAAAGTCTATGTGACACCCGTTTACCATGTTCAAAATCTTTGGATCTTTTGTGATCTTTCCCCAATTGTTGGCAAAATGCTTGATTCTCCCTCCCACAGGCCATTGGGTTATCCCTGGAGAGAACAAGTTCAACCCTACTATGCTGCTGTGCATTGTTATGGGGGGATCCTGACTTACTGGTGATACCAGAAGACTTTGAGACTGAGGTAAAGGATACATACCGTGAGGCCTTCCCCCCTCTGGGCTGTTGGCCTTGTCGGGAAAACCGTGGTTTCCCCTCCCACTTCGGTTTTGGTAGACCTTTTGGTCTCGTGGGAGGGGTCCTCTGAAAGGGCTTGCGCTCAACATGTTGTCTCTTGGGTGGAAACAAAGTGGCTCCCAGGGACTGTCTGATCTGGCGCGAACGTTTCGATTCCTTCGTCTTATGATATAGAGCGCGATAGAATTTTCCACCAAACAGTTCTTTCCTGTTAGCATTCAGCAAAGCTTCATTTTGGCGGAGCAAATGGCTGGCTTTCTTGTGATCACGGAGGAACTTGCATAGTACATTCCACCTCCTGTTGTAGTTTGTGAGCACATTCGTCTGGCCTATCAGGACAATGCTTTTTCCCACCAGCAGTAGGAGTTCTCTGAGGTCACAGGACCTGTCCTTAGCATTTTTTGCTGAGAAAAGCAGCTTCCACAGTTTGGACAAGGGCCCCATGGTGTCAAGCAGTTTAGATTGAATCTTGACAAAACTGCCATCTATCAACCTGGCAGCTGGTTGTTGCCCCTTGTCCAACAACTCCACAATGTCATCATCCAGCTTGTGTGGCTCCAACGAATCATGTTTTGGGAGAGGGTTATCAGCCAAAACCGTGTTCTTGGCTACCTCCTCCCCAAGCCACTCAGTGAAATATTTCCTTATGAAACCGTCCTGTTCAGGGTCCAATTTCCAGTCTTTTGCCTTTTTCTGGCTTAATGGATCGAACATGTCGAGCCCTGGACCTGAAGCGACCTCACTGACCGGGGGGTCCGACACACACGAACGAGCGGGAGAGGAGCTGTCCTTCGGATTCCGAGGACGATAAACTGACGTCCGTAAGGCCCTGCACCTCCGGTACGTCAATTTTGCGTTTCTTAGGGATCTTGTAAGTCCCCAAGTCCAGCCGGCCGGTCGCCAGGCCCGTGGCACTTGTTTCCACCAACCCCAGAGGGGAGGCGGCTTTCACGGCCCCAACGGGGTCCGAAACGGTATTGTCGGTGGCCAAACAGGCCCCCGATGGTCCAGGAGGTGAACCAGCACTCACATCCTCCATAATACCCTTCGATGCCCCCAAGTGGGCGGCGATGTCGCACGATAAAAAACTTCCGACGGAAGCACACGTCTATCTTCTTCAAAAGCCAAGATGGAGAAGGAAGGTCGAGGTCAGCCTCGTTTTGACTTTTAAAGGCTACCGGAAGTACCTAAAGTACGGAGAATGCATTATCAGATCTATTTTCGGTTTATGAGATGAAATCGAGTGGGTGTGAAACAATTTTTTGTTTGCTTTGGTCCAAGCATTGTTAACTACAAAATCATAATATAGTTAAAGACAAGACATTGATCTCTCCATAATGCATGTGGTCCGTTCGATGAGACCGTCGGAAGCGTTGTATTTTGAGCCAAATCATCGATGTTTACAGTTCTACGACAAACGAAGCACCATTGTCCTTACCTGCCCAGTCCATATAAGGAGCGTTGTTACGTAACCATAGATACCGCGCGCAGACACGCGCGTCATGATGATTATTACGTCATACGACATGGAAAACCCCGCGCAGCACATCAGATCGCCCGACGCTGACAGTCACTCATGAGACGCATTCTGGTTTATCAACTGCCTAACCGCTCATACATTACATAAATCTACTCGGATGGTTATAATTCGGATATGCACAGAACTTCAGTGGTTAGTTGTGCTTCCAATGACAGCTTTAGCCGATCTTGTGTGTGAGGCGAGGGAAGACAAACAACCGGAAGGTAGGCAACACGTACACGCCGTTGATGCTAGGCATTGACGCAGAGCATAGGTATCCCCGTTTCGTGGGGTCTCGATAAGATCCCGAAGTGACTGTACAGCCCTATAGTCGATTGGTTGGTTGTATATCCAGGACGCTTTCACCACTTTGGGTCACATCGCGTCGATGGGAGAAGGAAGGGAGAGTGGAGCCATGTCCCCGGGGGTAACCCTCTTTGCGAAGAAGGATATGGGATCTTTATCCTGCGACCACACAGACATGGCCACAGCAGGGCTCGAACCACCGACCCACGAGCCGTTAGGCGTGCGCTCTAACCCGCTGAGCTACCGGGCCGGCCCCGCAATATTGGTCGAAGCGGCCCACTAGCACATATCATCAACTAACTACGAAAAGTCTCGCTAGATGGCGGTACTATAGGCGAGCAGTGATGGCCACACTTACTACACAATCTACTTAAGTGCGCTAAGTGGAAGATTTGACGAGCTATTATCGGTATAAAAATAGCAAATCATCACCCAAAAGGTGGATTTTTGTCATTAAGAAAGTGCTAAAATGTTATTGAATATGATTTCTTGATCATGAGCACCACCACAACGAGCTGGTGAGGCTACGACGAAAACAATTCGTGCGTAAACTATGTGTGGTTTATAAATACCGCCAGACGGAATCTCAATCAAATTAAAGACGCACAGTGTCGCCATCTGGTGAATATGGTCGCGTATGTCTCTCACCCTCAATCAATCAGTCCGCCTGTAGCGTAGAGTGGGTGGTGGGAAGGACACAAGCGAGATATATATGTGGGGTTTCCTACGCGGCAACCGCCCTTCTTTCAAATCGCTTTGCAATTACTACCTACATCCGTTACGTGGGTGGGTGGTATGGTGGCTTACAGAGGTGAGAGACGGGGCAAGAGGCCCCGCGTTTCCAAATCCCAGAACTCCCGCATAGAATCTAATTAGTGGATACATGATATACGTTGGCGATTTCTCAATTCACGGTTACTTAAATATTAAGGTTCTCAAATCCTTGATCACGACGCTCGGCTAGTATCCCATTCCCAGTTCACGAAGAATTATTTTCCTTGTTCCCAGTTCACGAAGAATTATTTTCCTTGTTCCCAGTTCACGGTGAAATGCAAAGCCCGCGGAAATACCCCTTGCACCCCCCCCCCCCCCCCCCAGGTGACTTCCTGTCTTCCTGTCCATTCGGGAGTTTGAATTTATTTGAATCCATTGCTCTATCGTGCGGTCGCCGTGTAGTGAGAGGAATCCTATTGGTTTTGACAGGGGAGTAAACAGGCTTTCATTTACAGTCCTCTGATCCTTTTCTGATCGCAGTCCGGTCGATTGCTAACTAGAGATGGTCGTTGCTGTCTCCAGCTTCTAACAGACGGTAACCAGCAGAAACCAGTACAGACTTTACAGCCGCTCTCCCGTTTCTTAGTTAACTGATGACCCCCCCCCCGCCCCCCATGCACCCCCGTTGCTTCCATCCCCAACATTTCCACCTCCACCCCCCCCACCCCCCCCCCCCGCTTCCCACCCCCGTTGCTTCCATCCACCCCCACCGACACCCCTACACGATAAATTTCATGGACACGAACTCGTCCGCACCAATACGCCGTAAAAATTTAAAATTAATAGAATTGCGCAACCAGATCTAAAAAAACCCAGTAAATCTGTAATTCCATTTCTGTTGGCCATTCGGTCAGAACGACATGCCCACCCCAGCGCCCGACAGATCTGTACTCCACCTCATCCGTGCACTAATACATGTACTGTCGGGGGGGGGGAGCTATGAATATTCATTATCTACTAAATAATTACGACTGCGAAATGTTAATATTACGTGGAGGATAAAGATGTACATTTATCTCCCCTTGGAAGATAAAAAACGCGGACAGGAATATTGCGTCTCGTATGCAGACCAGATCCGCACCATCCCATGTGCGCCTGTCTCTTCACTTTCCTACATACCCTACCCCACCCCATCTCCCACCCCACACCCACCGACTCACCCCCATCGCCACACCCTCCTTTTCGTTTCATCTTAGTCTTCGTTTCGTATAAAGCGGAGTGAAAGAGATCCATTTAATTCCCATCAACGCCATCGTAACCACGAATGAAACAGCAAGATTTCTTTCTAAATAGGGGGTGTAGCCGGCGTCAGTGTCGTTTAGTATGGTATAAACTATATAAAAAAAGGACGTTCGCAAATCCCTTAAGTCCCTTGCGTCTCTAATCAAAATGTGGTCGAAGCAATTGAATGGGATGAAAAGAACGGCGACTTCCATTTGGTATTCCAGGCTGAGCAGCCTTAGGTGTTTGCATTTCCCGTTGCTTGCAACCTTAATAGTTTTTTTTTCATATACATATTTTAATACTCTAAAGAATACAATATTTTTAGCAATTAAAAATATTGTGGTGAATTGATCTTTTTCTTACAAGCTGAGCAGCCTTAGATGTTTACATTTCCCGTTGCTTGCAACCTTAATAGCTTTTTTTTCATATATATATATGTATCATAATACTGCTCTAAAGAATATAATATTATTAGCAATTAAAAACATTGTCGTAAATTGAGCTTTGTTTTACAAACATTTGCAAATGATGATATTATCAGTATATAAAGTAGTCAAAAGGCAAATGTAACGCGAATTCAATGACATGTCTGCACCGTATTCCATAACAGAAATGCAGCATCACTTCATCAAACATATATTTGCGATATATTTCATCAAGATGCACACACAAGGCTAGGAAGGTATACGGGTACCATTTACAAGACTGATGATGTTCGGTTACATCGAGTCTTTTCGGTATATCTAAGACATACGTCTATACGCGGATTTGGCTGCACCGGGTGGTTGTTTGGCGGTTGCCAATTACCGTGTTGCCATGGTCACCACTGCCAGTCCCCACGAATCATTGTTATTTGTCAACGACAATAGAATGAAAGGGCCTTTCTACTTAATTTTCTCTCTCTCCCGCTCCCTCCCTCTGCCTTATCTTGCCGTCAAGGTATAATTGGGGACGGAAAGGCGATTGTATTTACGTGTATTACTCAGATTGATTAAAGTAGAAGGACTCACCCAGTAAATGAGTGGTTTATCCATAGAAAGAAGCCATGTCTGCGGTGTGTGTGTGTGGGGGGGGGGGCAAGGGGGGGGGGTGGGGCGTTAACCACATACCATCAAACACTTTGTATCTTTATCTTTATCATGCGTAAGCATGGATGTTTCGGTCGATCCGACGCACCTGTCGCTGGGCTGAACAGTACCAGAGGCTATCACACTACCGACCAGATTGCGGCGTTACCCATTATTAACGTGTTAAGCAAGACGTATGGCAATATGCGAACACTGAAAAGGGAATATCGAATTTAATATTTCGCTTATAACAATCACACAATCACACGCCACATAGACACGATGTACTTGTGTTTAATAGTGTGCGAGTTGTTTTTTTCTTTATTTGCTGCATCGGAACACGCATGCGCACTTGCTGGCGGAAACGTCTGCATATTGATGACGTCATACACGAGAAAGCCACACTCCTCCGCGGCACATAAGTGTACAAAGTGCCTACAAAGACATCTGTTTTTCCCGTGGAGAATATATACTATTGGGACGTTTTTTTTTTGTATTTAGTTTTATTGGCAAATTATTCAGAAGTAAACACGTGGAAAACAACATATACATGTATAAAGGGGATACATCTAAATGTCAATAGAATATATGACATTGGGTAATAAACAAATAGCTGTTGCATAGTATATCTGTAATTACACACAGAATAGGCAATACATGTGTAAATACATGTATATCAGGGAACTAGCGGGGCGGGATTGGAGCAGAGAGGATTAATTAAGTTTAGAATGTAGGTGGTAAGGGGGTAAGGGGAGGCGATCATGTGGACTTCATGGTGGGTCGTGTGGTGTCACTGAAGCAAGCTTAATCATTTTGAAATTTCTGTCTAAACCCCATTTACTTCCCAAAACTGTCGTGAGCGCAAAAATGTCAATCTTTAATTTTTTTTCTATGTTAAAAATAAACAAGGTTGGGGATTCCCTGCCCTCAAGTTTAAATTTCCAAGAGAGCCATTCAGAGTGTTTAAATAAATTTGAGAGGTATTTAATAGCGAAAAGGAGTTCGGGGCATTTCTGGTCTCGAGTTTAAATTATTAAAGATACGGGAGAGGGGTGGGGGGCTGCTATGTCCTCTTTGGTAAAAGTCCGGCCAGATACGGGAGAGGTTGGGGGGGGGGGGGGGGCTGATATGCCGATATCATATGCTGATATCATATGTAATAGTGTTACCATATAGGCCTACCGAAGATGGGGTGGGGCTTCTATAATAATCGAACCAGACTAGATACGGGAAGTGGGGGGGGGGGGGTGATATGTTTTCTGTAATAGTGCTACCAGATACGAGAGAGGAAGGAGGGACTCATATGTCTTCTGTAATGGTGTCGCCAAATACGGGAGAGGGGGGAGGGGTTGATATTTCTTCTGTAATGGTGTTGCCAAATACGGGAGATGGGGCTGGGGGGTTGATCTCGCTTCGTCCTCGCCATTCTCCACAAATAAACCACCGCATTTGCTGCAGATAATCAGCAGCGTATGGTCTCCGCATATAATGCTGTAGATTGTTGGGAAATAGTATTCCTGTCCTCACCCCGAGCAAATAAATGACTTGGTCCCATCTCACCGCCAAAGTCGTGGCATAAAAAGAACAACCCACATCACTAATGCTATCCCCGAGTCGCAAAGCTTCATCTCGAATGCCAAACAGGAAGGATATTGGTCCAGTTTTCTGATCTGTCACAGACTGACAACGAAGTTATATTCGGTGATATTCAACATTATATTGCAGCGTCTGTTGTTGATGGCCTGTTGAACATGTAAACAACTGTTTTTTTTGTCAGGAAGTATTTCTGTATAGAATCCATTCGGTGTATTACTGCAGGGCGGGGGGGGATCCAGAAGACAACCATGTGGGGGTCACAAGCTGGCGTGGATCCAGACATTTGAAGGGGGGGGGGCATTCACTTTGGGTTTGAAATTCTTACGACCGAGGGGGGCATGGACCTAGCATGGTGGTATGGCAGGATTTTCTCGACAAAGGCCAACGGGCCAGGCACCCGGGACTAGGCACAAGTGCATTAGCGAGGTTCAGGAGTATGGAAGAGGATCGGGGCCAAATTCAATTGTGGTTCATTCTGTTGACTTTTATCATTCATCATGCAGTTTCACGTCGTATCATTTCACTTCCATCTTCGAAATTTCATCTTTTCACTTTCCCATTTCTACATTGTGAACGATGGCTGCATTTCAAACGCTATAATTTGTAATGATCGCTTACCAAGGCCACATTCTAGCAGTTCGAATTCCGTATTGGGTTTGGCGCGATCTCCATATCGCATGTTGCGTACCGAATCTGTTAGGTAGCATAACAGATAAGTGAAAGTGGGACAAAATTGAATATTTTGCACAATACTGGTGCGATCGTTGGTCGACAGGGGGCCACTTTTGGGCCAGTTATGAGAATAGGAATTCTCCGACCATGACTGACACGTGTGTGACTTCGGGGGGGGGGGGGGCGGGAGGCTACACTACTACAGTGGGTGGGGGTGTGCCGCCCATGCCCATGCAAATGGCGGGTGGGGGGTGATACCCCCTCTGAATCGCGAATCCCCAAGCATTAGGGAGAGCAATATCGAATCTCAAACATGAGGACTGTTCAAGTTCAAAAGTGATATCGCGAATATCGAGGAATTCATAGACTGATATTATATCATAACGGATCGCGGCAAATAGGCAAAGGGTCTTCGTGTTGAACGAGAAATTGTACGGATAACGATCCCCACAAATTGCCAACCGATAATCGCGAATCTCCAAGAATTCCTGGATGCCCTTCGCGGAGATCGGAAATGGTATTCCCTTCTCTGATGCAAACGGGGGCATATGGAGACTGAGAGAAAAGTGCGAAATTTCGTGGTCATTGAGAGAGAAATATTTGGTTAAAATTGGGACCCAAAACAGACACTGACAGTCATGGCACAGTATATTAAGGTCAATTATTTGACCACAACTGGGATATATATAGCAAATAGCCTGCTCCAGGGATAGAATAAAAAGGCAAAAAACCCTGGAACCCAGGACTAAATAACCTTAGTTTATTATTTACAGGAAATGAGAAATGCGGCCTGTCATAGTACGCCTAATTAAATGATCGTTCACGATTTATTATTCAAATTAAATTTATCAATATTTACCCAGGTTTATCGTTGTATTAGGTTTGCCCTGTTAGGCCGTGTGGCTTGCCAGGCTGTGCATACACATAGGCTACAGTATAGTCATACAGCCCCTAGCTATAGACATAGATTTATACTTTGGTATAAGCACAAAGCATTCTATCATGCCCATGAGTAAGCTAAAGGCTCATGGGCATTTGTGCTGTGCTCATTAATTTACTGTGGTGTCCCTGCAGCATTAAAACTAACCTTAATTAACCAGTGCGAGTAAAGGGGTGTGGTATGGTATGAACAAACGGCGTATGATTTTGTATGATGAGCTAATTAAAGTCTAAAGATAGCGTGGCTAAATAACATAGGAAGGCTGGGAGGCCTGTCTGTTTTCTTCGTTAGCAGTTTCTCTTTGCTCCCGGGTGGCTTTCCGCTGTAGCCAGTAGTCTGGCCATAACATGCAGTGTTTAATTGGCCCGGGTAATAAAGCAAGTAATAAAAATGGTCAAGGTTTTGCCAGAAACAGAAAGGCCTATTGTTGGCTACAGATTCACAGGCACAGTCAATAAGATTGTGATCGCGTACTGCATCCACCCAGCCACCCTCACCGCCATCCACCCCCGGTTTACTGTGTCTGTATATTGCAGATGTGTGCAAAATGTGTTTTCCCTACGTCCCTTCCTCTGTCGCCTTACCGTTAGCTAAGCCGAGTAATGGTCTTTGTGAATACCGGCCATGGAACTGTTTGTTGGCGACAAATAGCTGCGTTAGTACGCGACAATGATCATGTAATAACAAAGGGTAAATAAACCAGCCGTTTTCGTCCTGTCTGAAAACGTTGACATCCGCAAAGGTGAGGGGCCGGCCCGGTAGCTTAGTGGGTTAGAGCGCTCGCGTTGAGGGCTTTGGCCACCTGAGAGTCTAACGGCACGTGTATCGATGGTTCGAGCCCCGCTGTGGCCATGTCTGTGTGATGGCATGATAAAGAACCCATGTCTTTCTTCGCAAAGAGTGGGGGGTTACCCCTGGGGACATGGCTCCACTTTCCTTTCCTTGTCCCGTTGACGCGATATGACCAAAAGTCGTTAAAGCGTCCTGCATATACAACCAACCATAAAGGAGAATACGTTGTCTGACCCGACTCTAGTCGCCACCTGGCGACCGCAGCATGAAGCGGTATTGTGCAAGATTGCAGAATGCCATTTTTCCTTCCACCATGGACGTGTCCAGAGGGGTGGGAGGACACAAGGGGCACGTGCCCCCGCCCTCTTTCAGACCCTAAGATATAACTGTGCCCCCACCTTTCAAATTCTGCGCCCGCTGGCCAGGGATAAGGGGCCCAGGGAGCACGTGCCGCCTTCCCTTTCAGACCGTAAGATTAGGCTGGCTTCCACGCCTTACGTGGATACATAAAATGGAAACATTTTACCATGTGCGACAGCATGATGAATGATGAAATTGACACAATAACTTAATATGCTATAGCCCCGATCACCTTTCATACAGATGTGAGGATTGTGCAGAGGCCCATGTGGGGGTGAAACGCCCATGTGGGGGTGAAACGCCAATGTGGAGTAAAACGCTCATGTGGGGGTGAAACGCCAATGTGGAGTTAAACGCCCCTGTGGGGGTAAAACGCCCATGTGGGGGTAAAACGCCCATGTGGGGGTAAAACGCCCATGTGGGGGTAAAACGCCAATGTGGGGGTAAACGCCCATGTGGGGGTAAAACGCCCATGTGGTGGTAAAACGCCCGTGCCCATTATAAATAAAGCACTCGCAAAACCGGAAGAAGAAGAATAACGAATACGCATGCGTATCCCGCGATTACAGCCAACAAGCGTCACTACGGTCGTCACTGATTTCAAAAGAAGAACTTGACATTACACGATACCCCATTTCTATAATCAATTAACTCTTGTGTCACAAGGCAAAATATGGCGCATTACTGTTCCGGCAGGGCCTACATACTGGCTATTACCGTCAATACCCCTATAATCAGCGTATTTATGTTTCAGTGACACATAAATTAAAGTGAAACTGAAAATGCCACCACGGGCTCATAACAATTTTAAAAGTGACTACTGCTATAGGCCTATATAGCATTTATCAGACATTTATTCCCAATCCTTTCTAAAACTTTAAAAGCAAGATTACTGTCCAGTCTTTACTGATATTCATGGTGTGACAGTATATTATATACTCACATTTTACGCACTCACGTTTACCATGATTACTGGCTCGCGATGTCTGAGACCTCTTGTGTAAGGACAGTGACGGGTTACCACTGGTGGGCCCCCGTGGGGGTGCAAAACGTCCCACAGTGCAACTTTACACTTTTATTTTTCACGACTGTTGCCTTACGGCTAAATCGACGTATACATTCCCTAGACCGTTGCGTGTCAGGCTTTTATTCAAAAAGTATGGCGCATCTTGCTTCCGGTTGGCGCCTCAATTACCCCTTGCTAGTAGTATTGCATAGTGGTGTTGTGTGGACTTTGGCAAAGGGGAAGACGCCACCACAATGCAGGTTTCATTACACCTTCTTCTCAAGATATCATTGTCAGCGGGCTTCTTCGATTCAGTCTGTGCTTCAAATCAATAATGCAACTAGCGTGCTTTGGCCTCAGTCCATATGACGGTCGTAGACGCGTAGACTCAGATACGCGTCGCGCAACAAGTTTTTCTCTGTGTATTGAGTAGAAATGAGTGGCCGGAACGGACCAAGCCGACCTTCACTTCCTCATATGCCTGTGTTGGAAGCGTTTTGATTGCATATTCCGGAGAAGCAATAAAAGTGAACATAAGAATGCGATCATGGAGTAGAAGGGCACTCACAGATGAATGAACTTTATTTTTGACCCCGCGCTGCCTATTGCATAGTCGGCAGTCAGTTGTAGAATACCAGTAATTTGGGGGGGGGGGGGATTAGTTTATTTCTAAGAATTGCAAACGTTTATCTTGTCATTTACTTATTCAGACAGTGAAATAATATTGCTAAATATGGTTAGAAGAAATAAGGTGTATGAAATATTTGGCCAGGGAAGCAGCCGGTCGAATTCTACGAGGCCCTACTGTGGGTTCACTACGTCACAACTGTCATCGGGCAGAACGTAAAGAGTCTCTTGTGAGATAGATAATGCACTATTACGAAACATTTATGTCGGAGTCTCTTGTGAGACAGATAATGCACTATTACGAAACGTTTATGTCGAAGTATCTTGTGAGACAGATAATGCACTATTACGAAACATTTATGTCGGAGTCTCTTGTGAGACAGATAATGCACTATTACGAAACATTTATGTCGGAGTATCTTGTGAGACAGATAATGCGCTATTACGAAACATTTATGTCGGAGTATCTTGTAAGACAGATAATGCACTATTACGAAACATTTATGTAGGAGTATCTTGTGAGACAGATAATGCACTATTACGAAACATGTAGGTCTTTTTTTGTGAGACAGATAATGCACTATTACGAAAGATTTATGTCGGGAGTCTCTTGTTAGACAGATAATGCACTATTACGAAACATTTATGTCGGAGTCTCTTGTGAGATAGATAATGTACTATTACGAAACATTTATGTCGTAGTCTTTTGTGAGACAGATAATGCACTATTACGAAACATTTATGTCGTAGTCTTTTTTGAGACAGATAATGCACTATTACGAAACATTTATGTCGGAGTCTCTTGTGAGATAGATAGTGCACTATGACGAAACATTTATAACGAGGTTAACATGACACACATATATAGCTGTCATGTTGGAGGTCTGCGTTCAGCGGGCCAGGGGGATCCCGAAGAAGAGGAATCCTTTGAAGGTTCTGTTTCGTTCCGAAAAGCGTCATGTGCGGGCTATACGTCTTGCGGCTTAACGGGAAGCCAAAAATCTGTGTAAGCAAAAGCAAAAGCCCGACGCAGAGGGCTTTAGTTGTGGCATTAGTGGAAAGGTCAGAGCTGGTGGCAGGGCGCCGTGGTGACCAGTTTGATGGCAGTGACCTGGGTCCCGGCCCCGACGATGACAGATCGTAGGGAGGAGGGTGGGGGAGCGGGAGGGAAGGGGATGGGTGGAGAAGGGGGGGGGGAGCGAGAGCTGGGGGAGGGAATGGCAGACAAGGGCACGAGGAGGGAGGAGGAGAGGGTGGGTTGGGGGTGAATGGACAAGGGCGTATTATGGAGAGGTCGGAGCTGGGAGAGACAAGGTCGCCAGAAAGGGGGATGGGGCGGGGCTGGAGTGGGGTGGGGGGTGTATGGGTCAGACCGGAACAGACCACAGAGTGGCTGGAGAAATGCTAGCAGGGAGGTCGTGAGCTTGGGAGCTGTGACAAACAAGGGCATGATGGGTGGGAGGGGTGGGGGGGGAGGAGGGCTTGGACAGGACCATAAGGCTAGGGTGGGGAAAGGCGACGGCAAAAGGACCGGAGGGGCGGGGTCGGTCTCTTTACGTGTGAGGTTTAGGGTGAAGGTCTGGCGTGGGGCTCTCCTGGGGCTGGAGTGGAGGGGGGCGGGCGGGCTGCAGTCCGACCCACGTATAACCCCCCCCCCCCCACCCCACACCCCATTCCGGCCCCCTTGTCCGCGTATGTCTCGCCGCCTTTCTATCGGACCCTACTGTTGGCAGGCCGTTTGACGGCAACCGCGCTACTTAGGGTAACCTTTTAGCCACATGAGTAACAGGGGTGATGTGTGTGTGGGGGGGAGGGGGGGGGGGCGCCCTCTCCATTACTTTTTTTTAGCGCGACGGTCCATTTTATTCAGCACATTGTACTTTTCCCGAGCGTCAGCACACGGCGACCCTATCATGTATAATATACCCAAGAGTAGGCACCTTGCCGCTGACAGGTATGCGTCTTGCGTCAGAACACGGCGACCCTATTATGTATAATATACCCAAGAGTAGGCACCTCGCCGCTGACAGGTATGCGTCTTGCGTCATTTGTCGCCCACAAATTTCAAATGACGCATTTCAATGAGCTGTGAGGGGACATGGGGACACATTGTACGTATATATATAAACAGCTCGGTGTGGGAGGGTTTCTCTGTCCAGAATCTGGGCCTTACACCATTCAGGAACAGATCGGCCATTGTGACCCAGGATCAGCTGCTGATAATGCAATACATGTTAGAAATTGTAGGTAACTAGGTCTAGGTCAATTAAAATAGTATACTGACTACGAAATATTTAATTTAAATTAAAATCCCATTATATTTCGGATGTCCATAATTTTAAGGAGCTCTGGGACATTGGGACCCACCCATTGGCGTACATGTCAGAATCACTGGGATTTATTGGGTTTTTTCCGGCAAACGCGCTCCATTTTTTCCTGTCGACCCCCCCCCCCCCCCACCTCCCTGCCTCAGTTACGTGGGAAAGAGGTGACGTGAGAAACGACCTCCCTCTGCGGCCAGTCGTCTTTTTTTCTCTTTTTTTGCATTTGTTTTTATTGCCAAATAATTCAGAAAGTTAACAGGCATATGACAACATATAACAAGTGCATAGGGGATACATCTAAATGTCAATTCAGTACATTACATCGGGTAATAAACATATAACTGTTACATAGTATACCTGTAATTAAAGATATAGTTGTTACATATTATACCTGTAATTAAACATATAGCTGTCACATAGTATACCTGTAATTAAACATATAGCTGTTACATAGTAAACCTATAATTAAACATATATCTGTTATATAGTATACCTGTAATTAAACATATAGCTGTTACATAGTATACCTGTAATATAACATATAGCTGTCACATAGTATACCTGTAATTAAACATATAGCTGTTATATAGTATACCTGTAATTAAACATATAGCTGTTACATAGTATACCTGTAATTAAACATATAGCTTTTACATAGTATACCTGTAATTAAACATATAGCTGTCACATAGTATACCTGTAATTAAACATATAGCTGTCACATAGTATACCTGTAATTAAACATATAGCTGTTACATAGTATACCTATAATTAAACACATAGCTGTTATATAGTATACCTGTAATTAAACATATAGCTTTTACATAGTATACCTGTAATTAAACATATAGCTGTCACATAGTATACCTGTAATTAAACATATAGCTGTCACATAGTATACCTGTAATTAAACATATAGCTGTTACATAGTATACCTGTAATTAAACATATAGCTGTTATATAGTACACCTGTAATTAAACATATAGCTGTCACATAGTATACCTGTAATTAAACATATAGCTGTCACATAGTATACCTGTAATTAAACATATAGCTGTCACATAGTATACCTGTAATTAAACATATAGCTGTTACATAGCATACCTGTAATTAAACATATAGCTGTTACATAGTATACCTGTAATTAAACATATAGCTGTTATATAGTATACCTATAATTAAACATATAGCTGTTACATAGTATACCTGTAATTAAACATATAGCTGTTACATAGTATACCTGTAATTAAACATATAGCTGCTACATAGTATACCTGTACATATAATGTGGAATACATGGGTACCGTGACCTATCAGAGGACTACAGGGGCGGATCCAGCAATTTGAAAAGAGGGGGGTCCACTGAAACTTGCGAGGGGGGGGGGGGGGCTCTGAACAAAATTCGGGGTTCCACGCCGCCTCAGATAGCGTCCTACCTCAAAAAGGGGGTCCACGTCTCAGATGGCCTAACATTTTGTATTGAAAAACGGCATTCTTCCCTAAAAGGGGGGGGGGGTCCAGGGGATCCGGACCCCCACCCCCTGGATTCGCCCCTCGACTAGTGGGGCTGGATTTGAGGAGAGAGGATTAATTGCATTTGGAGGGGGGGTTGGCAGCGGTGTTAGTCATGTATGATGCAATCTTGGACCTGTTGAGCCAATCAACATGCACCCGTGCATTCGGCTGGCCTGCGAGATGAATTCTCATCATGCGCATTGTAATAGCGAGCGTAGCGAGCTCTTTAGATAACACACACGTAAAAAACTGACAAAATCTGTCTCTTCATCCCATACTGTAAAGAGCGAAAAAAAAATGAACAGGAAGTCGACCCCCAGTGTAACATGTTTGCGCATGCGTATAAATGCATTCTGGGAAATGTCATGTTTATTTTTTTGTCAAAAACTTATATGCAGCCCAAACCCGCACATTCACAAAAGAATGTACGTAATTGGTAGATAATTCACATACAAAAACATAATTCCAACTGATGAAACGCTGATCATAGCGACAATATGCATGTTTCCACTCTCCTGACAGAGGGCGCTCAACACGCGCGCGCGCTGCATTCGCTTGGTGGCAGCACAAGTCGAACGCGCAGACGACAGTTTCAGAGCTGTCAGCAGTTTAGCAGGCTTCGTTGATGTTACAAGATTGTTAACGTCTAGTCTAGCTTTTGTAATTTTTTATCAAGGTTGGTGATAGATCTACATTAAAGTGCTAAGGTAACTTATTTGTGTAATATTTAGATCTAGCCTAGAGTTTAGTTTTAAACTCGAGCAAACCTTTAGTTTGTTAAATGGCTGACGTTTGTGGTCAATGGAGCTTCATCATATGGAATATTTCTTCGGATAACCCAGATAGAAATAATTCGCGAAGAGAGGAAAGTAAGTCTAAATCTGTTGGGTCTTAGATCTAGTTCAGTGCTAAGCTTAGAAGTCAGAAAATATATCGGTGATTACTCTAATATTCACGAAGATATCGGCCAAAAAGAGTGTGAACGGCATTAATGAATTTGAGCATAGATCTATTAGGCCTAAGACCTTCGAACATCTATCCATTGGCATTCTTTAATAAGCTCACTTTAAAAAGTAACCTTACTCGAATTATCGAATCACAAAGCAACATCTGTGTTCATTCAAGTGGGCTGTTGGAAAGTTCATCAGGCGTCCGTGTAGGATCCGTCAAATAACTTTAACTTCTAATATAGATTCAGCTGTTTAGAAGGTAATGTACAAAGCTGGATCCAAGCTTTAAAGAATTTGGCCCAAAAAAGTGCTAGATCTAATGTCACATTTAAAACATATGAGTTTAACCACTTATTTGTGTCACATTTAATTAACTGGGTTATTTGACAGTTCATCAGGCGTCCGTGCAGGATCCGTCAAGAAATTTTGACTGGTTCCTGGACAAGCTAAAGGAACCATTTGATTGGGACAACCGTCTTTTAGCCTTTCATTAAAATAGACTTCTAATACAGATCTATCTGGATCTAAGCTTTAAAAAACAATGAGGCAAAAATTGCTGTTGTTAACTGATTTTTAACAAAACTTTTAATTAAGCTTAGTCTACATCTAGAGATCAGTTGGATCTATTAAGACCTTCGAATATCTATCCATTGGCATTCTTTAATAAGTTTACTTTAAAAAGTAACCTTACTCTGATTATCGAATCAAAGCAACATCTGTGTTCATTCAAGTGGGCTGTTTGAAAGTTCATCAGGCGTCCGTGTAGGATCCTTGAAATAACTTCCAATATAGATTCAGCTAGAAGGTAATGTACAAAGCTGGATCCAAGCTTTAAAGAATTTGGCGCAAATTTTTTATTTTTTTTTATAACAAACCCTTCACTCAAGATTAGCCTACATCTAGAGATAAGTTATCAAGATCTTCGAACATCTATCCATTAGCATTCTTTATTATATTTAAAAAGTAGTACAGTAGTCCAAATATCAAATCAAAACAAGTTGTGCTCCTCTTCTTTAGTACATACACTTCAAAACTAAAAGCTTCTATCACCGCTGCGTGTCATTTGGGATCTCTGTCTAACGTAGACTACTTCTTGCTGGGATTCCTGCATTGAATAATGGCGGACCACAATTACATAAAAAAGTATTCACAGTGCTTCACACTGGGTAACCGTAACACAACCCAGTCAACCAGTTGCCCAGTTTCAAATTCTAGAGATCTTGAGCATAATTACTCACGCTCATTACATGAGCAGAGTTGTGAAGTTACAAATCCAAATCAGGGAGCAGGAAGGCAGGAACATAATTATTGCCGGCCACATCTATCTGATCATGGCACTCCACCTACACGATGCAATGAACCCTCCCCACAAAAACACGGCACTTTTAAACTTTGAGAACGAACATTTTCGGTCAGTCAATTTTTTTCATTGCCTTAGCCTATTTTTAGATGGCAATTTCTCTCGAACAAAACTTTACAGATCACAAATAAAGCAACCTAGGGTAGATCTAATAGGAACCTAAATCATGACAGATTTTGTCAGGGGCAGGTCACTTGACTACAAATCAAATGTACTACTAGACTACTAGATCTACTTTTTTTAGTACCAAAACTTTGATATTAAATATACAAAACAGCATAATATGTAAAACTTCACCTTTAAAAAAAAAAGTCATAAGGTTATGAGAAACAGTTTAGCCCAGTTATCATCAGTGGGGGTCCAAAAAATTGCTTCACAACAAAGTCAAAGGCTACGCTCGCCTTCTAGGTTTTACCTACAACATATTACTAGTAACCTAGTTGTAACAAACTAACCAAGACTGTTTTTGTTCAGTACTGATTACATAAAAACGCGTGACATGCATTCTTAACCGCCAGGGGTCTCTGCTTCCTCAGATCACCATCATTGTCGCTACGAGGTAAGCCCTGTTTCCGTGATAATCGCCCAACATGCATACAGCTTATATAGGAGTCTACAGACAAAGTACTATAGACCATACATTCAGGATCAAGAGCCCCCCCCCCCCTCCCCTACCTCCACCTCTACTACTCGCAGACCTGAAAATTTGCCACTGTCAACTCGGACGTTTAAAAGTTCAAGGTCAAACGTGCGGTCGGCAACCGACTGGCGAGCACGCCGGGCGATAATTAGTGGCCTCGAGGTCACGTGTCTAACCGAAAAGTACGAGTGAGTGGGTGGTTGATTGGGATAGTGGGTGGGGGGATAGTGGTTGAGGTTGAGGGGGGCGGGGGGTTCGGGTAGGGGGGGGGGCAGGCGACATAAGACAACTCCGCAGGAACGTGACCTGATTACACCTGGTCATTGGCCAATCTTGCGCATGCTCAAGCGTCGGCCTTGTGCGGGGTGTTTGTTCGCTCTGTCCTGCTCCACGTGGCGGATACCTAATGACTTAAAAGAGCTGCCGTAAGGTCAAAGGTCGCCACTTAGGCCGCTGACAAAGAGGTAGTTGGAGTAGGTCTATCTACAAGGTGAAGTGACGCCTGTTTTCTCCAGTAGTTGGCGACCGTGGATAGCAAGGTATGACAATGTGGAGGACAAAAGTTGATGGGATTATCGGTGAGCCGTTTAGTAATTTGTTTACCTGAAGGGATGAGCCTTGAGTCATCCATAGCCGCTGTCTGTGGAAGCCCTAGATCTCGACGTGTCCTTCACGCTGAGACAACAATGGAAGTCAAACATAGTGGATGAAAGGACCATCAAATATCGAATGGAACACACATTGGGTTGCCGTGTGCAACTTACTAATGCTGATAAAATAACCAGCCATAAGACGCATACATACCCTGTTCACAATATATGAGATTCTATATCACGGGGGTCGGTTAATATGGCCAATTCCCAGTTCACGATGAATTATTATCCTCATTCCTAGTTCGCGGTGACATGAAAAGCCCATTTCAGAGTAATCCCTCCCCCCCATCCCCCATTATAAGTTACTTTAGGATAATATACATGGAGGCCACTCTGAACGAACTTGATGAAGTCCACAATTGCACAGGCATGACATGAACATTGTTTGCTGTTTCTTCTGGTATCAACAAATAGGCGAGCATGCAGGATTTTGAGAAAAGAGGGGGGGAGGATCTATGGTCCCTTGTACAAGGGGTCGGATCCACACCTTAGACGGCGGATATTTTGTTCCACGGAGGGAGCGGAGAGGGGGGGGGAGACCTCTGACAGCACAAGATGGACTACTGCCATCACTGCGGTCGGATTCAGGCTCTCACAGGGGGAATACCGGCACCACAAGACAACAAAAGGGTCTCAGCTGCGGTAACGTTTTCGGCCATGTCTAGAACCACTTATTCACCTACCTCGTGCTGGCACGCTGACCTCGTGCTGACACGCCAAGGAACGATTCTTTCAATTCAGAATGGCACTTTGCGGAATGCTTCCCCAAAGTGACTTGCTGAGATATCGCCGGAAAAAATGCCCTCCTTTTAAATGAAGATAATACTTTTTGTGAAAAGAAATTGCCCAACGATGTTAATATTACATTGTTCTGGGCTCAAGTAGAACACCGTACACCCGCTCCCATGCCCTGCCCCCCCCCCCCGCCCATACCTCTCTCGCCCTACATGAAATCATATGGTCTGTCCCCTCACTCGTTCAAACCCGCGTTCCCTCTGCCGCCTACCTTTTCCGCCATGTCTAGAACCACTTATTCACCTACCTCGTGCTAAAATTAACTGGGGTTTAATCGGATTTTTGCAGCCCGTAAGGCTATACAGTGCCATCCATCTCCCGAGAGACAGAAACACTGAAAACACGCAATTGTTGCCGAGTAAGCCCGGGGTAACCGGACATTAAACAGGCGAAGCGTCTGAACCCTGAGGCAGCCTATCCGATGCCCCCTTCCCCCTCCATTCCCATCACACACCCTCGCCCCCCACCCGTTCCCATCTGCTCGCTATGGCGACACGCCAAGAAACGATTCTTTCAATTCGGAATGGCACTTTTCGGAATGCTTCCCCAAAGTGACTTGCTGAGATATCGCCGGAAATTATGCCCTCCTTTTAAATGAAGATAATACTTTTTGTGGAAAAAAATTGCCCAACGACGTTAATATTACATTGTTCTGTGCTCAAGTAGAACACCGTACACCCGCTCCCATGCATTGCCCCCCACTCCCCACCCAACCCGCCCCCCATGCCTCTCTCGCCCCACATGAAATCATAGGGTCTGTCCCCTTACTCGTTCAACCCCGCGTTCCCTCTGCCGCCTACCTGATAGTGGACTGTTCTTAATCTTAATTGTCTCTTAATGTTCAGTGGTAGTGTTGCCAGTAATGCGCTTGCAGCGAATGGGTTCCCCTGGGACGGTGCAAGCCCTATACTAAGCTACAAGCCGCAGACACCGCCATTTGCCACTTGACAATAACGAGCGGAGCTTTCACGTTCGCGGTGCAATCCAGGATTTTTAAGCTGTCGAGAGGCAACAGTTGCAGGATGTATAAACATAAAGCAATGACGCATAGGAGGCGGAGCGGGGGGGGGGGGGGCGGGGGTACTCATACGAGGACCCAGAACCACTGTAGCGACCAACCCCCACGCCCTCCCACGGCAAACACACGCCCGATATTGGTAAAACATGCTTTTTTTCTGAAAGCATCATTCAGTCATGCAAAACGCGGCACAATTACAACATTCTGATAGAGCTGAATCTAGGAAATCTGCAGTTACTGTAGCTACAGTTGGACTGCTTCACTGGAGCGCCTATCAGAGGCCACCCGAGTGGTCTGGTGGTTAGCTTCCAGTTGAGCCACGTGCCGGAGTTCGGCGGTTTGCGCCCCACTTTGCGAATGTCTATATGCCGATGCAGGATACATTGCCCACGTCCTCTTTCGAAAAGAGTCGCGATTTTACTTCGGAAACATGGTTCCGCTTCACCCTTGATCCTTCCTATTTATGTGATATTACCATAATAGATTACCAGTGTGACTGGAAACATCGCGTGACTCCAGATATAACATCAGTTCATATTTTGCATTTTAACAATCTGAATATTTATATATGCGCCCAGAATCGGACGGATACTGCCCGGTCTTGCCAGACACCTTCAGATCTCGCCATATTTCGTAGGATCTCGCCAGATTGCGTCAGTTCTCTTCAGATCCCGTCTGGTTTCGCCAGCTCCCGTAAGATATCGCGTGATCCCGTCAGATATCGCCAGATCCCGTAGTCTCTCGCCAGATTTTTCGCAATATCCCCACCAATCTCGGGAGATCTCGCAAGATCCCCATTAATCTCACGAGATCTCGCAAGATCCCGTCTAGTTTCGCCAGATCCCGCCAGGTCTCGCCTGATCCCGTCAGACCTCCCAAGATCTCCCCAGTGCCCATCAGATTGCCCTGAGTTCGGGATTGTCGGGTTTACCAAGCCCCCCCCCCCCTCCCCCGTCACAAGTCTTCAGAGCAGGACCCCCCCACGGTCGCAAGTTTTCAGAGAGCAAACCCCCCCGCCCCCCTTGGCGACCAGGGGGGGCTGCTCTCTGGCTAAAACTTGCGACCGGTGGGGGGGGGGGGGCGCGGCTCGGAGAAGCCGACTTTCACAGTGTATGTTCAGGTTCCCAAGGGGGGGGGGTTTGCAACCCCCCTAACCCCCCCCCCCACCCCCATGGATCCGCCCCTGCCGGAGACTTGAGAGCTGGAGACCGATATACCCCGAAGACAGATTCATTGAGGACAGAAGCCACAGTGTGTAGGCGGCAGGCTGGCCTTCGATAGCGTCCGCCCGAGATCTCTCTGGCGCGGTTCCAGGATTGCAATCCCTGTTGGGCCCATTCACACACGTGTATAGCACGTCTATACTACATGCAGAGAATACTTTAGCCCTTCTAACGCTCACCTCACCCGAGGCGAACAAGTTCGGCCATCGCCGCCCAGTTATTCCAGTCACGTGATGTTCAAGTTATGGGAGAGACGACCAGATCCTAAATCCGGACAATAGTTTTGCAATCCGTCAGATTACTAGGAGGATTCTTCCATTCGCGTCCAGGATCTGGGTGTATCACGGTACATACCGGACCTCCGTTTTTACGACACTGATTATAGTGCAACGTGGGGCCACTCCCGTTGCTATTAGAAATAGTGGTGTATGTTAGGGGTACATTTATCGCTGCAACACCCCCACTCCCCACTTCCCACTCTCCAAGTGCCCCTTGCTGCCCGAGGGACCGGACTGTCATGATGAAAAAGATACCCCGGATTTGGGAGGTGAAAAAGGCTCGGCTTAACTGCGGACCCCCCCCCCCCCACACACACACACACCCAAAGCCAGCATGTGTATCTTTGGGAGGCCTTGGGGGGGGGGGGGGGGCAAGGGGTATTTCCGTTCCTCAGGAATGGGCGTTTCATTTCACCGTGAACTGGGAATGAGGAAAATAATTCTTCTTTGACCGGGAATGGGATACTAGCCGACGGCCGTGATCGAGGATTTTCATTAATCGTGAACTGGGAATTTTAATATCAAATAACCGTGAATTGGGAAATGGCCAATTTATATCATGTGTCCGCCTCTTTCATTGTATACGGGGACTTTTCCTTTTAATTCATCGTGACCTGGGAATAAAGAAATGTATTCTTCGTGACTTGGGAACACGACCCTCCCTTGCCCCGCCGAGCAATGGAGTAAGTCACCTGCATGTACCGAGATTTATTGAAGGAGAATATTCAAAGTCGTTCTTTACCAGAACTGAGTGCCACAAAAAATAATCGGGTTCATCGTTCCGTACGGTGAGTATGTGGGTGTGTGCGTCGGAGGAGCCGGGGGGGGGGGGGGTATTCACACAGAAACCACCTAACCATAGTTTACCACCCATGCGAAGACGACCGTAATAGATCTACCGATGACATTTGACGAACAAAATACGAAAAAAACGTTTAATATAGATCACAGCCGAAAGTACGCTCTAACTGACTGCAGAGGGAAGACATAAACAGTTGGACACTATTTCGAAAAAGGTGAAAGAGAAAGAGAGAGAGAAATAGAGAGCAAGCAATATTGTAGGCACAGTCAAGTAAGTCACTGAAGAGTACAGCTTTCACATATTGTACCTAGTGTGCCCCCCTCCTACCCCTCACCCACACACACTCACCACTGACACCGACACCCAGCACCTACACTGGGTGTCTCTTATTAGTCAACACACCATCTTTCGTTCAATACACTTGTTGGCGAAGATAGACTCCTGTCAACGGGTCAACGGGTAGTCATGAGTGAAAGATAAATACATACATTGTCTATGACAGACACTGTTTCTATGACAGACACTGTCCCTACGACAGACACTGTCCCTACGACAGACGTAGTAGCCTACCAGACACGGTCTCTATGGCAGACACTGTCTCTATGATAGACGCTGTCTCTATGACAGACGCTGTCTCTATTACACTGTGTCTATGACAGACACTGTCTCTAGGACAGACGCTGTCTCTATGACAGACACTGTGTCTATGACAGACACTGTGTCTATGACAGGCACTGTCTCTATGACCGACACTGTTTTTATAACATACGTAGTAGTCTATGGCAGACACTGCCTCCATGACAGACACTGCCTCCATGGCAGAAACTGTCTCTATGACAGAAACTGTCTCTAGGACAGACACTGTCTCTATGACAGACACTGTCTCTATGACAGAAACTGTCTCTATGACAGACACTGTCTCTATGACAGGCGTAGTATTCTATGACAGACGTAGTAGTCTATGACAGACATAATGGTCCATAACAGTCACTGTCTCTATGACAGACGTGGTGGTCTATAACAGACACTGTCTCTATGACAGACAATGTCCCTATGACAGACAATGTCTCTATGACAAACGCTGTCTCTATGACAGACGCTGTCTTTATGACAGACAATGTCTCTATGACAGACGTAGTATTCTATGACAGACGTAGTAGTCTATGACAGACGTATTGGTCTATGACAGACGTAGTATTCTATGACAGACGTAGTGGTCTATGACAGACACTGTCTCTATGACAGACACTGTCTCTATGACAGACACTGTCTCTATGACAGACAGTCTTTATGACAGACAATGTCTCTATGACAAACGTAGTAGTCTATGACAAACTTAGTGGTCTATGACAGACGTAGTATTCTATGACAGACGTAGTGGTCTATGACAGACACTGTCTCTATGACAGACACTGTCTCTGTGACAGACACTGTCTTTATGACAGACAATGTCTCTATGACAGACGTGATAATTTATGACAGACACTGTCTCTATGACAGACACTGTCTCTATGACAGACGTAGTAGTGTATGACAGACATAATGGTCCATACTAGATACTGTCTCTATGACAGACGTAGTAGTCTCTGACAGACGTAGTAATCTATGACAGACGTTGTCTCTGACAGACACTGTCTCAATGACAGACACTGTCTATATGACAGACGTGATAATTTATGACAGACACTGTCTCTATGACAGACACTGTCTCTATGACAGAAGCTGTCTCTATGACAGACACTGTCTCTATGACAGACGTAGTATTCTATGACAGACGTAGTAGTGTATGACAGACATAATGGTCCATACTAGATACTGTCTCTATGACAGACGTAGTGGTCTATAACAGACACTGTCTCAATGACAGATAATGTCCCTATGACAGACAATGTCTCAATGACAGACACTGTCTCTATGACAGACGCTGTCTCTATGACAGAAACTGTCTCTATGACAGACGTAGTATTCTATGACAGACGTAGTGGTCTATGACAGACGTAGTATTCTATGGCAGACGTAGTGGGGTATGACAGACACTGTCTCTATGACAGACACTGTCTCTATGACAGACACTGTCTTTATGACAGACACTGTCTCTATGGCAGACACTGTCTTTATGACAGACACTGTCTCTATGACAGACGTAGTATTCTATGACAGACGTAGTAGTCTATGACAGACGTAGTAATCTATGGCATTGTCTCTGTGACAGACAGTCTCTATGACAGACACTGTCTCTATGACAGACATTGTCTCTATGGCAGACACTGTCTTTATGACAGACACTGTCTCTGACAGACGTAGTAGTTTATGACAGATACTGTCTCTATGACAGACATAGTAATCTATTACAGACGTAGTAGTCTATGACAGACGTAGCATTCTATGACATTGTCTCTGTGACAGACACTGTCTCTGTGACAGACACTGTCTCAGTGACAGACACGGTCTCTATGACAGACACTGTCTCTATGACAGACGTAGTAGTTTATGACAGACACTGTCTCTATGACAGACGTAGCATTCCATGACATTGTCTCTGTGACAGACACTGTCTCTATGACAGACACTGTCTCTATCACAGACACTGTCACTATGACAGACACTGTCTCTATGACAGACGTAGTAGTTTATGACAGACATTGTCTCTATGACAGACATTGTCTCTATGACAGACGTAATAGTCCCTGACAGACGTAGTGGTCCATGACAGACGTAATAGTCCCTGACAGACACTGTTTCTATGACAGACACTGTTTCTATGACAGACACTGTCTCTGGGATAGACGTAGTAGTGTATGACAGACAATGTCTCTATGACAGACGTAGTAGTCTATGACAGACGTAGTAGTCTATGGCAGACGTAGTAGTCTATGGCAGACGTAATAGTCTATGACAGACGTAGTAGCCTATGACAGACACCCTCTCCATGACAGACGTAGTAGTTTATGACAGACACTGTCTCTATGACAGACGTGTTAGTGTATGACAGACACTGTCTCTATGACAGATGTAATAGTCTATGACAGACGTATTATTCTATGGCAGACGTAGTAGTCTATGACAGACGTAGTAGTCTATGACAGACATTGTCTCTGTGACAGACACTGTCTCTATGACAGACAGTCTCTATGACAGACGTAGTAGTCTATGACAGACGTAGCATTCTATGACAGACATTGTCTCTGTGACATACACTGTCTCTATGCCAGACACTGTCTCTATGACAGACGTAGTAGTTTATGACAGACATTGTCTCTGACAGACGTACTAGTCCATGACAGACACTGCCTCTATGACAGACACTGTCTCTATGACATACTGTTTCTATGAGACACTGTTTCTATGACAGAACTAGTAGTCTAGGACAGGCCATAGTAATCTAGGACAGCCCTAGTAGAGTCTATGACAGTTTTTGCCAGATATGTGTCTGTAACAGACGCATCCATCATTGACAGACACGACTAGTCAGTGATGGATATGTGACATATGACTATCAAGACATAGACATATTGGGAGACACATCGCTATGACAGTGATGACTGATATACATGTCCGTGACAGAGGCACTACCATGGTATCTATGACATGTAGATAGGCCTATGATATCATCCCATGATGTGTGGCTAGCTGCGATGTGAAATATCAAGGGGCGCAGACCTCACATATATACTAATGATGACGCCACACATATTGTCATTACCAGGTCCCGGCACCATTGAGGCACAGCGCAGTGCCGGGTGGACATGATACCGAGCTGGTGTCGCCCGGGCGAGTCTTATCCACGCAGGGTCAAACGGTCTTGTGATCTCTGAACAGGATATCCACAACCACCCCCCCCCATCACCCTGACCCACGTACATGGCTTCCACCCCCCCCCCCCCCCCCCCCCCAACCCAACACACACAAAAGCTTATACCAACCAGCACCACTCTACACTCCACAGGCCCAAGCTGGGTGTGCTTTGGACCGAGCCTTGTTTGTGGAAGGGCTTTCTTTATCCACGGTGGGTGTCGCTTTCATCATGGGGCGCCCGTGCGACCCTGCATACGCTGCACGGGCGGCAGTCACTGGGCGGCAGACAGAGACGGCGAGACAAGCAGACGGACGGACGGACGGCCAGCGAGAAACTGACAACTGACACGGATGACCAGACAAAAGACTCGGCGGCGAGGAAGTGAACTCAAGCGAGCAGTTCTTGAGCGATTTCATATCGCACGTGTTTCTGAGTGAGCACAACCCCACACACGCTACAGACATTGGCTGTGGGCTGTGAGCTGTCTGGCCCTCCGGCTGTTCACGTTACATACCACCACAGTCAGAACGCATTCATTCTGTGCGGCTGTCTGGGTGGTGGACACTGAGTGATTGCGACAACTGTGTGGGGTGGAGTTGTGGGCCGGTTCTCGGTGAACACGGATCGGGGCCCCAACAACGCGGTATCAGAGCACAGGATACACAACGTACACACCGAGGATGAAATATACATCCTTGATGTGATGTAAAATAGGTTTTCTTCTCGATGACACTGGGATTATCATATAGGCTACATGTGCATACTTCACAGTTGTCGGAATATTTGAGTCCGCACGGGCGTACTGGTGTTGACAACAGTGTACCAGGGTCAAGATCACAGCTAGAATCTTTACGTGTGGTAGCTTAAACGTATCCGTAAAGTTTCACTACAAGTAAACATATAAGGAACATACCATTGCAAGCGCCGGAATTTTTAGGAGCTTCGCTTGAAGTTTTGAGCGCTATTTATCTGCAGAAACCTCTCAGGTTGCGATAAGAACAGCTGCAAAGATAACTGTAAAACATCGGCTACACACTCGTCGCCCTTTGTGGGTTGAGGCCGGGGCGTTGGGGTCACAGTGAGGTTTGCATTGACGGAGCTACTCTGAGATCAGTGAGCCAGCCGTGGCGTCAACGGTCGCTTACCCCAAGCCGCATGCCGCTCAAAGAAATGAATTCGCCAAAGATCGTCAGGAAAAATATCCACAACCTGTTTCACCGGAAACGAACGGATAGTGAGAAGAGTGAAGACAAACGGACCAGTGAGCCAAAGTCACCCACAGGTAAATATGGACAAGTGATCCTGTCACCCACAGGTATATATAGATCAGTGATCCTAAGTCACCCACAGGTATAATTGGACACGTGATTCTGTCACCCACAGGTATATATGGACCAGTGATCCTGTCACCCACAGGTATATATGGACCAGTGACACTGTCACCCACAGGTATAAATGGACCAGTGATCCTGTCACCTACATGTATATATGGACCAGTCGCCCTAAGTCACCCCCAGGTATATATGGACCAGTCACCCTAAGTCACCCACAGGTATATATGGAATAGTGATCCTGTCACCCACAGGTATATGTGGAATAGTGATCCTGTCACCCACAGGTATATATGGATCAGTGATACTGTCACCTGCAGGTATATATGGACCAGTCACCCTAAGTCACCCTAAGTCACCCTAAGTCACCCACAGGTATATATGGACCAGTGATACTGTCACCCACAGGTATATATGGACCAGTGATCCTGTCACCCACAGGTATTTATGGACCAGTGATACTGTCACCCACAGGTATATATGGACCAGTGATACTGTCACCCACAGGTATATACGGAGCAGAGATACTGTCACTCACAGGTATAAATGGACCATTGATACTGTCACCCATAGGTATATATGGACCAGTGATCCTGTCACCCACAGGTATATATGGACCAGTGATACTGTCACCCACAAGTATATATGGACCAGTGATACTGTCACCCACAGGTATATATGGACCAGTGATATTGAGTCACCCATAGGTATATATGGACTAGTGATCCTGTCACCCACAGGTATATATGGACCAGTGATCCTGTCACCCACAGGTATATATGGACCAGTGATATTGAGTCACCCACAGGTATATATGGACCAGTGATAATGAGTCACACACAGGTATATATGGACCAGTGATACTGTCACCCACAGGTATTTATGGACCAGTGATCCTGTCACCCACAGGTTAGCCCAGAACCCTAGGCTGTGTGGGCTGAAACACAGCCTAGTCGCATTCCATAGTAAAAATCTGGTCTGGAACAACCCTATTTCAGGGTTGTTTGACTTTGAGCAAGTGTAGCTCTGATTCTCCTTTGCTGTGGGAAAAGGTTTATAACAGAAACAAACCTTAATCCTTTTCTTAATACTTGCTGACAAGTAATGACTAATCACATAAGTAACCTTTCTTGAAAGGCAAAAATAATCCAGTCTGTCACCAGAAATTCATATGAAAACATGTGTTTTCACTGACCCAATGACTGGGTCCCTGAACAATGAACCAATTAGCATGGCTTATAATATCATGTGATGACCTTGCACATGTGCAGTGATCATCTTCCTGTAAAAAAAATGGTGGCATGTTGTTGTCCATTTTTATGCCAGTAGGCAATTATGGCTCCTTTTGAAGAGTTCAACAAACTTGGAAGAGTTCATACATCAGTAATTATATGTAGAAAATTACTTTTACATTGTTGAAACTAATTATGAAAGCTGTACTTAAACAATTCAATTTGTCATGTGAAGTTGATTTCTCACTATAGAATGCTACATGGCTATGATTCTTCAACCATAGCCATGGATTCATGGCTACCCACAGGTATATATGGACCAGTGATAATGAGTCACCAACAGGTATATATGGACCAGTGATAATGAGTCACCCACAGGTATATATGGACCAGTGATAATGAGTCACCCACCGGTATATATGGACCAGTGATAATGAGTCACCCACAGGTATATATGGACAAGTGATCCTGTCACCCACAGGTATATATGGACCAGTGATAATGAGTCACCCACAGGTAAATATGGACCAGTGATAATAAGTCACCCACAGGTATATATGGACCAGTGATCCTGTCACCCACAGGTATATATGGACCAGTGATAATGAGTCACCCACAGGTATATATGGACCAGTGATACTGTCACCCACAGGTATATATGGACCAGTGATACTGTCACCCACAGGTATAAATGGACCAGTGATACTGTAACCCACAGGTATATATGGACCAGTGATCCTGTCACCCACAGGTATATATGGACCAGTGATAATGAGTCACCCACAGGTATATATGGACCAGTGATACTGTCACCCACAGGTATATATGGACCAGTGATCCTGTCACCCACAGGTGTATATGGACCAGTGATAATGAGTCACCCACAGGTATATATGGACCAGTGATACTGTCACCCACAGGTATATATGGACCAGTGATCCTGTCACCCACAGGTATATATGGACCAGTGATCCTGTCACCCACAGGTATATATGGACCAGTGATACTGTCACCCACAGGTATATATGGACCAGTGATCCTGTCACCCACAGGTATATATGGACCAGTGATACTGTCACCGACAGGTATATATGGACCAGTGATATTGAGTCACCCACAGGTATATATGGACCAGTGATATTGAGTCACCCACAGGTATATATGGACCAGTGATACTGTCACCCACAGGTATATATGGACCAGTGATACTGTCACCCACAGGTATATATGAACAAGTGATTCTGTCACCCACAGGTATATATGGACCAGTGATAATGAGTCACCCACAGGTATATATGGACCAGTGATACTGTCATCCATAGGTACATATGGACAAGTGATCCTGTCACCCACAGGTATATACGGACCAGTGATAATGAGTCACCCACAGGTATATATGGACCAGTGATACTGTCATCCACAGGTATATATGGACCAGTGATAATGAGTCACCCACAGGTATATATGGACCAGTGATACTGTCATCCACAGGTATATATGGACCAGTGATAATGAGTCACCCACAGGTAGATATGGACCAGTGATACTGTCACCCATAGGTATATATGGACCAGTGATCCTGTCACCCACAGGTATATATGGACCAGTGATACTGTCATCCACAGGTATATATGGACCAGTGATACTGTCACCCACAGGTATATATGGACCAGTGATATTGAGTCACCCACAGGTATATATGGACCAGTGATAATGAGTCACACACAGGTATATATGGACCAGTGATACTGTCACCCACAGGTATTTATGGACCAGTGATCCTGTCACCCACAGGTATATATGGATCAGTGATACTGTCACCCACAGGTATATATGGACCAGTGATACTGTCACCCACAGGTATTTATGGACCAGTGATCCTGTCACCCACAGGTATATATGGACCAGTGATAATGAGTCACCCATAGGTATATATGGACCAGTGATACTGTCACCCACAGGTATATATGGACCAGTGATACTGTCATCCACAGGTATATATGGACCAGTGATCCTGTCACCCACAGGTATATATGGATCAGTGATACTGTCACCCACAGGTATATATGGACCAGTGATACTGTCACCCACAGGTATTTATGGACCAGTGATCCTGTCACCCACAGGTATATATGGACCAGTGATAATGAGTCACCCATAGGTATATATGGACCAGTGATACTGTCACCCACAGGTATATATGGACCAGTGATACTGTCATCCACAGGTATATATGGACCAGTGATACTGTCACCCACAGGTATATATGGACCAGTGATATTGAGTCACACACAGGTATATATGGACCAGTGATACTGTCACCCACAGGTATTTATGGACCAGTGATCCTGTCACCCACAGGTATATATGGACCAGTGATACTGTCACCCACAGGTATATATGGACCAGTGATACTGTCACCCACAGGTATATATGGACCAGTGATAATGAGTCACCCACAGGTATATATGGACCAGTGATACTGTCATCCACAGGTATATATGGACCAGTGATACTGTCACCCATAGGTATATATGGACCAGTGATCCTGTCACCCACAGGTATATATGGACCAGTGATACTGTCATCCACAGGTATATATGGACCAGTGATACTGTCACCCACAGGTATATATGGACCAGTGATATTGAGTCACCCAAAGGTATAGATGGACCAGTGGTACTAAGTCAGCCGCAGGTACATATGGACCAGTGATTTTAAATCCTCTACAGACTCTTTACTATGATATATTTGTTTTATGTCTCTCTCTATATCGCTGACTCAGCAGGACGTGACTGCTGCAGGTTTAATCTCGACATGTCTACACTTTAATCCTTCATGTGATATTGAATGCATGAGCTATTGATTTTGTCGGGGCATAATCATAGACGTAGCATGCCCTGAGAATTTGATCAACACCTTATATTAGCATTTTTTTCCATGGTCGATTCGCATCACATAGAGCCACATTTGTAATACACCTATACACGTGCTCCGGTGCCCGAAAAACCCTACAGATGTGGGTCGTCATAGAAGAGATAAAGAGTCAATGATAAAGGAAAACGTAGGCTAACACAGTACAAACAGAAGAAAAAGTACGTAATTCTTAAACTCGACTAAACTGGCTAGTGCGATCGGCCAAATTGTCCTCTTGTGTTTGCGCATTAGACTTGTCGGGTCGTCTCTTGCTGATTGCGACGGGGGCCGGGTCGAATGTAGACTTCTCCTATTTATAACTTCCCCGTCCCATCGGGATTTCTATGCAATCAATTTGCAACTAAACTTAATTTACGATATTGTATATTATATAGGTTTTGAAGAGGGGGCAGGCAGGGGGAGGAGTATGCGAAGCCTTACCCCCCCCCCCCCTCCAATCACCTCCCTCTCCTCCCTTGGTGACGCCCTTGGGTTTGCAGTGATCTTTGAAGTGGTTTTGTCACAAACTTTGAGACGAAGACAGTGAGGCCCGTTCGAGGCCGTTGTAAAGTTGAACTGGCACATTGTACCCAACATTTCGGCCCTCGATCCATCGCTCTTTGCATGTTGAGGCCGCGCTTTGCTGACCTCCAAGCTGGCTAATTTATATTCTGTCAGTTCCAGCTTGGAAAGAGTCATTTCTATAGCGTGGACCTTGTTGACGAGACCACGTGAGTGGTGTGTATCTCAGCGTCCTGTCCGTCCGAAGTCCGCCATTGTGGTTGTGTGGTCGGCGCACCGTCTATATGTCGTCTGGTCACCGTCAATGGAGGTCAGTAGGTGAACATGTCATTGTGTAACCCAGTGGCGGATCCAGGTTGGTTGGTTGTTTTTTTAGGACGCTTTAACCACTTTTGGTCATATCGCGTCAATGAGAGAAGGAAGGGAGAGTGGAGCCATGTCCCCGGGGGTAATCCCCTACTCTTTACGAAGAAAGACATGGTATCTTTATCCTGCGACCACACAGACATGGCCACAGCAGGGCTCGAACCACCGATACATGTGCCGTTAGGCTCTCAGGTGGCCAGAGCACTCAATGCGAGCGCTCTAGTCCACTGAGCTACCGGGCTGGCGCCGTGGCGGATCCAGGAGGGCGGGGAAGAGCAGGTCTCACGCGGCCGTATAACACGCTTAATTCCCCACTCCAGTCATTAATAGACCGATCCATACTCCGACACTCAGCCCCGCCCACGCGTGAGTCCTTTTTCTTTAGTCGTGAGTATGAAATTGACAATCATAGCTGATGGTATGTACAAGTGAGAAGTATTCATCCCTTAAACTGACAACAAAGTGACATGCTGCTTTGTTTGTCCGACTTGTTTGTCCGACCTAACGCACGTGGAAGAGCGTTTTGCGGCGCATGATTGGATAAAGGCAGCAGTGAAGTCAGTGAATGATTGACAGCTTGGATTGGTCTATTCCCCACTCCAGTCATGAACGTTTTCCAGCTACAAAGTGGAGACTTGCTAAATTCAAAAGTTGGGGGAGACCGATCAGGGTGGAGGCGGCGATACGTCGAAAACATGCATACATCCCATTTCAACTATGACGTACATGTTCTGTCTACACGACAGGTTATTTTATTGTTTTCGTTTCAGAACAGTGCCATAAGAATTAGTGGTCAGTCTAGAGGTCAGCGAACGCTGTAGAATTTATTAAGCAACTGAACCAATGGAGCCTCCATGGAGAGAATACCACAGACATACCGGTTGCAGGTTCAAACCATGCCTGTATCTGGGGCCGCCTCATCCTTCTCTTTCCTTTTCATAGGACATCACTGGGCTCGCGCTAGGATATTTTTTTCATTAGCCAATTTGGCTAATTCCGTGGAAAAACATTAGCCAAATTAGCCAAATATATTTGTTGAAAAAAACATGAATAAAAATGTGTTTGTAGTTGAAATTTTATATTCGCCATTTTGGCGAGTGTCCAGGAAGTTCCTTATCGCCAAATCCCGAATTTTCTCGCCAAATGACTATTGGCGAATGCTAACGCGAGCCCAGCATCATTGGACCACTTTAACCTCCCGTACGTCGCCTAAGTCATATTATCATCCTCAGCAACATAACCCACGGCTCGGACCAAAATCTGAGTCACACCCGTTGATGTCAACAATGGGAAGCCACCGTAGCTCAGTGGATAGCGCGCTGAGGTTCAGACCGACAGATTCGGATTTTATCCTGACTCGATCATGGTCGTCAGGCGATTAGATTTTTTTTTGCTGGCGATTAGATTTTTCTGGTGGTTAGATTTGTTTCACAATATCATTGTGCCAGGAATATGCTTCCTCCGGTTTGCCATATTGTTTACACACATTGCATGTAAGGACTTGAACGAGTAAATTCAGCCATACTGAATAACTGATACTATATCATAATTATTGTCGAATCGTACATTTACCCCTCCCCCCACCCCCACCCCTGGTATGATACGCTGTGAGAACGGGCGGCCTGCATGTTCTATAGCACCGGGGGTCACGCCGTAGCCTAGTGGGTAGCGTGTTTGACTTATCGTCAAGTCTGCTCCGCCAGGTCAACCCGAGCCCTACTACTAAGCGGGCGTAACACAACAAACAATTCATTTCAAACCCCACATGTTCAAATATATGTCTCCGCCATTTCTTTCTTGGCAAAGCATAGGGGGTTACCTCCGGAGACATGGCTCCTCGCTACCTTATTGACCCTTCTCATGATCACGATATGACCGTTATATTTAGACGTTATAACTAGCGTCCTACTTTAAACCACCCAAGCTATGTGATGTACAGGAGTATCATTAGAACATATAGTTATATATTTGGGTTATTGGAGCCGGGCTGATAGCGCGAAGCCGCTGATTTCAACATCCGGGTGATGTAAAATGATCGGTTCTTCGCACAACACTCCATGAAACTGACTGAACATGCTAAAAACACTGTGCGCAAGGTTCGTTGGGAGTCAGTGGTCTTGGCTTGCTACCCCAGGGTTATTCACGCACGCCATGATATGAAGAAGTGGGCCAAAGTTTCATACTTGTTATTGCCCCCTCGGCCATGAAGTTTCAGCGATAAAAACACTCCCGTCTTTTAATCTAAGCGGTGTCGAATCGCGACGTTCGAGAAAGTAGGCCAAGTGTGGGACGTAAAACTGGGGGTCAACTCATCGGGGTGGGGGGGCGGGTCTCCTGGTAATTGACTGCTGGGGAGGTGCCGCTGTCTTTCTCATGTTTTGGGTACGATAATGGGTCCTTGCTGAGCGAGCATGAATGAAAAAGATTGTATTTACTACAGACTCTACATACATCACCTAATTATCAAGAACGTGATGTATTATAGCCATTCTCGCTTTCCTGACACCTGGAAATCTTAAACATTCTGACCTACATGACCTCTTTAGGTCAAAGGATCCTAAGGATTTTCGTCATAATAGGTTTTTCCAGAGTCGTGCAAATTTCTCTGCTGGTACGTGGATGGAACCTAATTTTACACAGTTCTTAGTACTTGGATGGGTAAGATTTTGGGGCTTCCAGAGGCGCCTGCTTATACATTTCTGTATCTAGTTACCCCCATTGGAGTCAAAACTGGATTATTTTAATATCATCCGACGTAGTAGCCATGGATTGTGGGGGGGGGGGGGGTGTTTAGTAACTTTCGTCACTTACCTTTTTTTTTAAAAGAACTGGCGGGGTCAGTGTCATAAATTCCATTTATGCCCCCCCCCCCCTTTTCTCACCCCATAAAAAATTCCATTTATGCCCCCCGCACCCCTTCCCCACCTCCTTCCCCACCCCCGCACACCCCGACGAGATGTTACAGCATTTACACGGGCAACGTACAATATACATGCAATTATTCAAGCTTATTAGAATATCCGTTATCTGAGTTCCGTTATTCTAAAAACACTAACACCCTCCTCACCCCCACCCTCACCCACCCACCCACCCACCTCCCACCTCCCCCCCCCCACCCCTCCCAGCTTCACCCCAAAACATCGCTGGTCTCTAAATGACTATTTTTATGGCCCTTTTAGTCCTTTCGGCTAACTGAAAAATTCAAGTGATTGTTTCCCTTGTTTAAAAGAGATGATAGATCAAGTGGTCTGGCTTGTGAGTTATTTGACAGATACGCGGTAAAGTAACTAAGGTAATAAATATTGTCTATAATATCCTATAGAACGAATAGGATTCCAATGAGTAGGTGCAGGTGTTGAAATTCCTATATATAGGTGAGCTTACATTTGAGTCATTTCATTATTTTAACTTTACATATTGAATGCATTATTGGATTTTACTTCTTCTTACCGAATGTCTACCTTATTTAATGGTAGTCTTTATGTGAATTAATTACATGGCAGTTCCCTTTGCATTTTCAAGAATACTGTATTGTGTAATTGTGCTAGAAGTGATCAGTAGCTCCAAAGAATACTCCCTTTAAAGATATTAAACTTTTCTTGCAATGTGCAATTAACACTTTAAACTTTTCCATTCATCTCATCATCCCATGAAGTTCCTTGGCTCAGTTCAGCCCCTTCTGCACAAAAAATGGGCATAAAACACACAATTCCACTGATTAAGTTAATCATATATCTTTTTTCTCTCTGAATGAATTTCAGATTGCTTCGTGGAAACGCTTTATTCGATCTGTTTCAGTGCTACATCTTTTAAGAAACTTATACATTCTCATATCTACCTTGAGTTTATATCTAAGTGTCAAAAATTATGGGCAATTCTGGGGGTCTCTATTACCCAATGCTCGCCGTAGTTAGCCAGACATCCTGTCCGTGTGTGCACCGCTGACTGTACACTGGCCCCGGATATTTGCCTACAGGGAGTATCAGTATATTTCCCTATCAGTTTCGCATTCTTCGCGCGTGAGTTTGCATCCCCAAGTGCCCCGCACAGAGTGACTGTCTAGCATGTGACCAGAAAAATACCCCCATAAGTGCAGTCGAGCGGTTGCGTGGGTGAATGTGTCATCAGCCCTAACCGCCAGCCTGTGATCATAACGGTCACCTGAAACGTCATTAGCCGAACTGTGTTAGGCTCTTCCACAGCCCCACCTCCGCTCGCTTCAGTCTGAGTGAGCTGGCCACGAAGTGGGGGTTTGTGGAGGAGACTAGACATGTGTTAATACTTGGCACTGCTTGCAATGTCTTCCATTTGGTGCCAGTGGGTCGTCGCTTGGACATAATCTCCGCTTACCCTGATCCTGTTTACAATGTCATACCCCAGTATTGCATTTACTGCATGTAGGCCTACACTATTGTATTTCGCGGCTGGCGCGCAGCATGAAGGACAGACCTACATGTTAATTAATTAACTGGTTACCCAATGTAAAGTCTGGGTGACGACCCTTGTCACTTTATCCGCCATCACAGCACAAATATAGTGCCGCCCTCTAGTGAGCCATTTCGTAGTTAACTAATGAATTGGGCGAGGTAACAGTTACGGTGCGACGAGAAGACACCGTGCAGACAGGGGGACGCTATACCGTCTACCCGGTATGGTGAACCTGTAGCTGGGAGTTGCGGTGGGGGACGTGGGGGGTGGGGGGGGGTAGTACTTTTGAGTCCCCGTTATCCGACGACTCATCGGTGTCTCGCACGTTTACAGAAGGGTCGAGGAAACCTAAGGTCTTCTCCCTTGTTTGCCCATTTGCTGCCGATGACAACGTGTTGTATTAACGTCGTGATAACAGCCGTTGATGATAGGATCGTCTCCCCCCCCCCCCCCCGCCCCCATATCATCACCCGACTCCCTCTCCTGCCCATTGTCGGCTTCTTTTTTGCTTGAATGTCCTTATTGGTTCCGTGTCGCCGTATCTTCACCATGTAACTGTACCGAACTTAGATTCAGGTGCGATAAAAACGACTTTCTGCACTCTGGTGAGTTCTTTAGGACCGTAGGCTGGAAAGATGTCAACACACGCGGTCGTAGTGCCAGTATCAGTCGCACTGTATAACAAACCTTGTCAGACTCGGTGCAGGCCATGATAAACGCACTCCATTATACGTCAGGTCTAAGCTTCCTTCTACGCACTACCAACACGACGTAGATTAGAATGGTTACGGAACTGACTGCTTCTGTCAATATCCATATTGCGACTCCAATATTTACATACTGAGCAATGCGTGTGAGATCAACGTTTCCTCAGTAGCGATGAGCGACGTAACAAGTTTGCATGTTCAACTTCAAGCTGGTGCTTTCTTGTCCTTGTTTGTGCGCCAAATGTAAACACATTCAGGTCTGGCTTACATCTATACATCACATACATATACGGTAGATTCTACAGTATGTGATGAGGTCGTATGTGATGTGTTTTGCGTCAGAAGCAGTACAATTTAATGCGGTTACTTCAAAATTTATGAAGGCGTATGATGTAGGGATTATACATTTGTATATAAGTGTATATTGCTATGAAAGGATAGTTTTTATTTTCTGAGCAATATCACTATATGCATGTAATTTGACATGGGGTGGGTACGGTAAGGTCAGACCATTGTTCAAGTGGGGTGGGTGCAGGGATATGCCCCCTTGTCGCGATGCTTTTCGCTCCGTTTCTATGACGGGTGACGGATAGGTGGGTGGGGGGGGGGGTGGTCTGGTTGTTAGATCATCGTGCCAGACTTCGAAGTGTCATTCGATATCTACGTTTAGGCTGTATAAAGATCACATATCCTTCACCGAAAAGAGTAAGGAGTAGCTCTTTGGGTTTTGTCTCCACTCTACTCTTGACCCTCCCTTGTGACTGCCATATATGACGTCGCGGGTTATAATCTTGAGGGCCTTTTTCTCCCGAACATGGTAAACATTGGGTGGCTTCTGTCTGCACCACACGGTATCTTCTCGTCGCACGGGTGGATTAAATATAAATGCGGCTATTACTTCTACCACTGATATTGATTTCATAGTCAACAATGTGTCAGAATAGGCCCCTAAGATTGCATTTATGGAAACAAATCCATTGGTCACCTTTGGTATTTAGACAGTAGGGAAGATTTAGTTATGTCATGCTATTGCAATATAAAAATTGTGAATATTGGTCAATTTACTCATTAAAAGCACACTGAAAAGAAACGAACACTGATTTTTTTCATGCAATTAATTTTTTTGTATTTCCATCATGAAATAAAAAAAATGATATGTCACCAACCAACGTTACAACGGGTAATTCGCATTTGGCTCGAGAATAGCCGCTTTTATCTTTGATACAGTTACCGACACATTTCATCAGTTAACTACGAAACGACTCGCCAGATGGCGGTACTACATGTATATGCGTGCAGTGCTGGCCGTAATGGAAGGAAGGACGGACGAACAGTGTCGCCATCCGGTGAATAGGGACGCGTCGAGACCGGGATCGCTGCGTATAAGAATTGGGGGAGGGGGCAGGGTTTTGGCGATAGAACGGTTCGTTTTAGGGAAATCAACTGACCGACGCCATCCTTTCAAATGTACCCCCCACCCACAAAAAAAAGAAGACTTGCGACCGGGCGGGGGGGGGGGGGGGGTTTAACCAAAGTCGCGACCACGGGATCCTCCGTTGACTAATGGGGGTGGGGCACCAAAAGGGTAGCGTTCTTCCTTAAAAAAGTGGGGGGGGGGGGTCCGCCTATGATGCGAATCCCCAAACCAGCCAAGTCAGTTCAACTGACCACCCCGGGAGGTGGGGGGGTGGGGAGCGGCCATATTATACAAATCTGGTGGGCGGGGGGGTGGAGTTCCGCGGGTGCCTTGATGCATGAGAGAGCGGATCATTTGTGATGAAAAAGATATGGGGGTTTTACTGCGGAACCCCAACCTAGCGACGTATCAATTACCTTCGCCCGGGTGACCACTATACGATTGATTAGAAGGGTACGTTATGATGCGAATAGGTTGGAAACGCTTGCTGATTTAAAATCCGATTGGTTATTGAAGCTGTCTTGGCCGATAAAGGAGTTCTTGTACGACCATATGTGTCGAAAATTGAGATCATGGAAGCTTTAAACGTGAGTTGGACTTAAATCACGAGTATAAGATGCTGGGGCTGGAAATGAAAAAAAAAACGAAACATGCTGCTAAAATAACCTACAGTAAGTCATATAAAGCCCCAAACAAAGCAAATTATACGTACCCATTTACCTTCCCCCAAATCCATGTCTTGGTATACAACTTGGCAATCGGTAGAAGTAAATTTATCACAATTACTATAAAAAAACGCGGGAAACAAAGAAGTTGTGAGAAATTGGTGATGGGGGGAGGGGGATGGGGGGCATCACCACAACTTTTTTGTGTTTCCCGCCTTATTTTTCAGTAATTGTGATAAATTAACTACCCCCCGTACCATGCAATTATTTCTGGAATGACCGTCAGACGTTCAAAAACTAAAGTCGAATACCAACTCTTACATAAATCGTTGCGTTGTTAACTTTCCCTTCACGTTACTGGGTAAACTACGGTATCAAAGCCCGAATTTGGATCACATCGTACACAAGGAAGTCCCACATGAAATTATTCCTATGCACTTATGTACTTGCATGCACATTGCATATTGGTATTTATGCAAGGGCGACCGAAATATATCATATCCATCCGATCGGAAGAAGGCGCCTTCGGTAGGGGAATAGCAGTTAACACTATCCCGCATGGAGGCTTTACAGTCGGTGAATATACGGCAAATGAGAAGTTGTTGCGCTCTCTGTCGGACGAGTTTATTCATGCGGATTACGTCAGTGTGTTGACGTCACCACACAAGTGTGTGTTGACGTCACCACACAAGTGTGTGCGTCTCCGCTCATCCAATGTCTACTTTTTGTTCAAGTGGTAACTTTTGCCTGGGGCCTGCTCAACATACTAAAATGGTGTGAAAAACGGGTGAACTACCCACAAGTCTGTGACTTGCAGCACATAGCTTTCAACTTACGGCAAGCTGTCACGCAAAAATAGCTTTTCTCGCAGGTTTGCCACAATAATTTTAAGCAAAATGTTAGAGTTGTGTTAAAATGTGAATTTCTTTTCAGTGTCCTATGCAGAGTTTTTTTTAATTACCGATGCATATTATCAAACAACGTTGATGCATATATAATCAGCCAATCAATTTTATCAATTATATTAAAGGTCTATAAAAGTCCTTGATATAATCAATCATGCTTTCACCAACGCTATGCCAACGGTGAACATGCAAGGGGTCGTTATGATCGTAAAAAAAACTTCTTCGCCGTCCTCAATCGCTCCCTCAAAAACACATGACCTCGAACACGTATACTAATTACTCTCGGTGAGTCAGGCCCAACAATCTGGATCAGGGGGTGGGTGACCGGGATACTTTCTATGGTATTTTATTTACCCCACCTCTCTCGGACCTGATCCTACCCAGGTACATTACTGACTACCATTGGAGGTTGTCTCTCAGTCTGAAAAAAACGCGTCTAAAGAGGGCGCGGGGGGAGGGTCCGCCGCTGGTGTGCCGGCGTAGGTATTGTAGCGGACACGGTTTATAATAATAGGAAATGATAAACCGATACCGTGTATGGGACACGTCATATTTACAACACCACATGCCACCGGAACGGCACCCCATATCAGGATAGAGAAGGGTGGGTACTGGACCAAAGGGGGCATAAATCAATGGTTCTTAAACAGGATCCTAAACAAAGGGAGGGGTGGAAATCCACTTAGGGTGGGCCGAGCTATTACTATCTTGGGGCGGGATGGGGATTACGCACGAGGGTTTACGCACGTCTCACGTGTGGCGCGGATTTTAAAAGTGAGGAGTGGGGGGGGGGGGGGGGTGATAAGGTGGTAAATTTTCAAAATTGAACAAGGGCGTCAATCAAAGAATAAGAAGGTGCGGGCGGACCATTACCACCCCCCCCCCCCCCTCCCTCCTACATGCCACTGCGCCATAAAATTTAATGGGCCGAGAGATATCACATTTTCACCAGCTCGCCTGTCACAGTCTTTCACCAATGCTTATCAGTCTTACAAGGTTGCCAACCGGCCCTGGATGATGATCAAAAGCTCGGTAGCCAAGATAATAGATCGACAGTCCAGATATAGGGACCTTTCAATGCAATATGGCGTGGCCAGAGCAGGGTAGGCTACCCGGCCTGCCTCGCGCGGTTCTCAGTGTCTGCGCGCCTTGGACTGCAAGTTGGAGTACGTTTTGGCAACGAATGGAATAATCTGTCTATTTTTTCGTGTTCGCAATGAAATTAAGCAAGCATGACGCACGTCTGCAAAATAATGTGAATCACGGCCAGCCCGCCATGTTGCCGCATAATTATATTCAGGTACTCAGCCCCAGCGGTGGTGACGCCCCAGCCGCTTAACTGTCCTCGCACTGAGGTCGGGGAAATCCCGCGAAATTTGATTTCCCACAATGCCGCGGGTATGACGTCACCATTGATTATCCATTGTCGCCATCTTGGTTCGAGGGGCTTGCTGTAGGACGGTGTCCCGAAATCGGATGCCATCATTGCGCAAGGCCCGTTAAACTCGCGTTTTAGGATTGTTTATTGAATTGTCGAATATCGAACTACGTTTTCATGGTGTTATTTGAGATGGATACGTCGGGTCAGTATGAAAATTCCACTCTCACTCACTGATATCCTGTAACTTCCGCGCCATGTTGATCGTAAAGCCGATTTAGATTTATTTGTCAAACTGTGATTCTGACTTTCCGGTTGTTCATGTACATTATTTCTATTTTCAGGGAATGGTGGAGACATACAGTGGTGCTTCTCACAGGTCAAAGGTGTCATTGAAGAGGATGTCACGGAAGGTAAACATGAATCTTTTGTCAAATTTTTTTGAACGACATTTGTGTCATTTCAATTTCTTGTTTGAGTATGCCTATTCCCACAAGAATCTGTCAACGTACGCCGGTCAGTTAGCTGGTCATTTAATGGTTTGTCACCAATGTTCATGGCTGGACTAACAACTCAGATTCCCGAGACAGAGGGTATTTTTGAAAAAGAGTGTTAGGGTCACAGGCACAGTAAATCAGTGGAGGGGGTGGGGTAGGGGGCCCCACAACGCATACTAAACACACAAGGTGTCCAACTCCCGCTCGAACTGAGCGACAGGCACCCGCTTCAACCCCCAATATCGCACCTTTAGCGCTTGACAGGCCCCGTAAATGCCCAAGTCCGATTTCTAAGTAATTTATTTATTTCATTAAAAAGTAAATGAGACCTGTACTGCCGTCTAGCCACGACAAATAAAGAATTATGCAACGACAACAACCAACTCCGGAACAGATTGAGCAAAAATGCGAGATCTCAGGCACAGTGCACGATATGACGATTGGTCAGCTTTCACATGACGCTCATGTGGGGAGGTACTCCTAAAATCTGTCATTTTGATTAATCACATCATAGGGAGATGTTATGCAAATGTTCGTCCCGATTCAACAAATTTTGAAGTTGCATCCCCTGTGTCACATGACACATTTTTCGACTGCCAACCAATCAGATTCATCTCGCTGACTGATGTCAGCCATTTTTGCTCAATCTGTTCCGGAGTTGGTTGTTGTCGTTGCATAATTCTTTATTTGTCGCGACTACACAGCAGTACAGGTCTCGTTTACTTACTGATGAAATAAATAAATTACTTAGGTATCAGACTTAGGCAGTTATGGGGCCCGTCAAGCGCGGTAAAGGTGCGATATTGGGATTTGAAGCGGGTGCCTGTCGTTCAGTTCGAGCGGGAGTTGGACACCTTGTGTCTTTAGTATGCGTTGTGGGGCCCCCTACCCCCCCCCCCCCCGCCTCCCCCCTCCACTGAATTACTGTGCCTGTGGTTAGGGTAGTCAATTTTAGATGAGATGTGCAGTTGCTGTCAGTGTCAATTTAAATTATTATGTCCATCTCAATTTGGCAGTGACAATTTTTAAATGTTAGGCTTGAAAACAGTACATGGTGATAAGGTTTAAACTTTAGTCTTAACACATTTGGGAAATGAGGTGACATGAATATCTTTAGGGTCCTATGTGAACAAATGATTATATAACCGTATTACATCTAGGACTAGGGTGGATTTGTGGGATTCAAGTATTTTAAAAGGGTGTGGCGCAAAACTAAAAACCTTGCCCGCTAGTACAGCCTGCTGGCCTTGTCTTTCTATCCAAAACATCCCAGCTAGTATGATAGCCTTCTGACACTTCCAGAAATCTCTCATTATCGGATAGCCCCATGTGACGTTGGTTTCAAGCAACGCCACATGTCTTAGCCATCAAATCCTGAAAAGTAATGCACAAACATGTGTGGCAGGAAGAGGTTCTGATGGTGAAAACTTTTTGAAGTATGCCTATAGTTTTTAGAAGTATATATCTTATCTCGTGACAACGTACATTGTAATTCTTGTTAAAGTCTGTTTTTGCGACAATATCCCTGGTTGATTTGGTGAGCAGACAGCTCTGTCCCATCCACCATCTTAACCACCCAGCGGAAAAATTGCACATGAGCACAGTTGTAAAAAAAAATACTATTCGCTTGGTCACTCAATACACCCACTCATTGACACGCAGTAAGTAAAAGTACCTGGCAAAACCTCTGGTAAAGAATGATGAAATGGCGCGATGAATGGCAAGAAAGTTGCCCATACAAAGAAATCTTCCACCCACCTTTCCTGCCTGTGGATATGAGACTGATGTGATCAGCAACCCATGCCACCCTGCACCTGATAGGCCATCTTACAGGGCTAGCGGTTGGTGCTAGCGCCCCCAGGAAAGCCTACTTCTCTAGGGGCACAACAGTGTCAATGTTAAAACCTTAGACGTTAGGAGGGAATGGACTGTAGCTTTTATTATAATGTGGGCTTGTATAATAAAAGTGCTTATGTAAGAAAGTGTGTCAAAACCAGATTGTTTCAGTCATATTTTCGCGAACAAATGTTAGAGCATGCAACTTTTCCTGACCAACTGCCATGTGTATGCAGCGCCACCTGGCTAGTATCACCACCATTTGAAACATTCGTAGCCTGGGTCCCCAACTTTGTAACAGTCAATTACCTGTGACAGAGGGCGCTGCTGTTGTTACTAAGTTCAAAGTGAATGACTGACAACGCCCTCTAGCGGAGAGTCCTATGCTAATGGAGAGGAGGAACCAAGTCGCATTCACAGGTACCAGTATCTGCCAAAAACAAATATGGCGGATGGCTGGCCGGGAAAAGCTGTGTGCTCCAACATTTCTTCGCAAAAATATAACCGAAACAGCCTAGTGTCGACCCCCTTTCTTGATGTCAGATGATAGAACAAGGTATATAGAATACATAAACACTATGATTGTTTGATCACACACTATAATAAAAGCTACAGTTGATTCCCTACTAACGTCTAAGGATTTTAACATTGACACTGTTGTGCCCCTAGAGAAGCAGGCTTGCCTGGGGGCACTTGCGCCAAGGCTAGCTGGTATCAGAGATTATGTAAGGTAGAGATAGCCAACTCTGCAGTCTTTGCACATTCTGCATTTCCACCCATGGCAGGCAAGGAGCCGATGAAACAACTGTGCAAAGTGTAGTAGAAGGCACTAATAATAATAATGTTATATTTGACTTAGGGTCAGGCTATTAGCCAGAGACCCCTCTGATGGGTAGACACTATTAATTTTGGCAGGCAATTTTTTTTAGGCAGTCGGGCACTTAGCTGCTGTTTAACTGCCCATAAAAAGGGCCATTTGGTCACTGTATCTAGAAGAAATCATGGCACTTTTATATGACCATGAGAACTGCTGCTCTTTATTGAATTATAAATTGCAAGCTCAAAATGCGACAACCAGTTTGCCATGTTTTTTTGTATAGGCTGAATAATTTTGTTCTTACAGCCAAAATTTCTAAAATGTCGAGAGCAACTTCTGGCTAATAGCCTGCTTGTGTTAATGAAGTCCCTTGGCTTAGTTTAATGGCAGGTATCAAACTATTTTGACAGCCAGCACACTTTTGATGTCTATATGTGTGAGTTGGCTTGCATTGAAATACTGTATAATTTCTCGCAAGAGTATACCTATTCTGAAAATCAGATGTTAATGTGAGACAATCGAAGGATTCTACACTTAACGACTGAAACCATAGGCACTGTTCACAGAACCTATTTGACCACCTTGCCTTCACTTGACAAATCTTTTGACTTTTTCAATCCTATTGGAAGCTTTGGGAGACCAGATTCCAAGTTTTTTGTGCAAGGTTACTCGGTGAAGCCACATTTTACACACACCACATTTCTTTCTATGCTGTTCTCTACCTTTTTTTGGTGCAGTGACCAGTGGTAATGACAAGATTTAATCGAGCACACTTTTGGCATTAGCCTATAATATAGAGCACAATCAGACCTAATGGTTAAGGAACAAATAAAAAAAATTTGTGGCCTTGACCTTTGATGTACATATCCCACTAACGAACTTGACAGCCATGTCGAATGCCTATCGATGGGTCAATTTACAGAACAAAATGTTGCGTTTTGCGACCTACAGAGCGCGCATGCACACACAGACATACCAACGTAGTGATAGATGCTGCCAATTTTACGTCATAATGAGCTAGTTGTGCATATAGCCAGTGCAAATATAGAGCATGTATTTTGATAAATGCGCCATGGCAACTACCGGTAGATCATTTCATGACCTGTGTTTTAGTATGTTTGTGATAGGAGTGTTAGCATGAAGACATCTTGTTTGTGTCATGAGAAAAGATAAAATTGAGGTACAATCATACGTTTGTTGTCATTAAAATGGTCCAGTATGTTGCTTATTCACCTCAGTGATACTCAGAGCGATTTCATCAAATTCTCAGAAAATGTGGGCCCAAACATCACTCCTGATTGAAACAGCTTTTTTGAATTTGACCTTAGTCTATGTTCCAGCCCCTGAGGACATGGCTCCACTCTCTCTTTGTTCTCTCATTGACGCGATATGATCAAAAGTGGTTATAATGTCCTGAATATACAACCAACCAACTTTGTTCCAGCCTGTATTTTATACAAGGACTTTCAATACTTATCTGAAGACACATTAGGGCTAAACGTCAATTGGTATTGGTATTTCCCAGTAGTTGCCCTCTGGGAATGAAGGTCCTCTCTAGGGAGGAGTTGGGGTGTTTTAACTAAGGCTGAAGGCAATGATGTTACATGTCCACTAAGCCAACATATATTTGTTAGTTTTTTTGATAAAAAATTGGTTCACTTCAATTATGCAGCAGAATAATGTATATGATTGTAATGTTATGCCTCACTTTGTGTTCATGTTTACCTACTCAGTAGTTTTACGGCGCCATGATGCAGAAATTTTACAATGTTGTCTTATTACCACTTGGGGACGTTTTTTTTCCATGAGGCTTTTGACTAAAGTAAATTGCACCTTTTTAATTTTGTCATTTTGTTTCTTTTTCAGCTGACATAATCTCATGTGTTGAATTTAACGACGATGGAGAGCTGCTTGCAACTGGCGACAAAGGTGGACGTGTTGTAATATTCCAGAGGGATCAGGAGGTAAAAATTATCTAACTCTCATTCTATTATAGAAGTAATGGAGGTAAATCTTCTGTTGAGAAGCTCCAATGCTGTAAGATAAGTAATTGCATATAAATATTATATATGTTGGTGGAGTAATAATGTGTAATATCAACTCCTGCATTATGTTGTGGCAGAATTTTTTATCTCTGTGCACATTTTAATTTTTAATAGTGTTCAACTTATTCCCTTAGATATTAATTATTAAGTAATCTCCACTTATTGCTGACCCGTTATTTCCTTGCTTGCAGGGAAGACCAAATGGTTTGAATTCCCCCTCACCTCAGCACCCCAGAAGAGGAGAGTACAATGTGTACAGCACGTTCCAGAGCCATGAACCTGAATTTGATTATCTTAAGAGTTTAGAAATTGAAGAAAAGATCAACAAGATAAGATGGCTTAAAAAGACCAACCAAGCTCACTTTCTTCTGTCTACAAACGGTTCGTACAATTCTTTAGATATGTAAATAGTTTGATCACATTTTTTAAATGCTCGCCTCCTTCCGTCTACATGTCTGACATGTTTATTGTTAATGAGTGTTGTTTTTGGACAGTTGACGATGCTCGGTGACTCGTAAGCCGCTCTGGCTTGTCCTCTCGACCCTGCTGTGGTATTTACTAATCTATGTGATTTTATATTATGTACTTTTTCATGCCAAGTGCCCCTTACATAATACGACTACTATTACTGCTTCTGCTACTACTACGACTGCTGCCACTACTCCTACTACTGCACTACCAATATTACCAGTACTACTACGACCACTACTAGTACTAGTACTCTTACTACTATTACCACTTCTACTACGACCACAACTACTACTAGTTAAATTACACCACACCACTACTACAACTTCTACTACTACTAGTCCTACTACTTCTACCACACCACTACTACTACTATCTCTACGTGTACTACCACCACTACTGCCAATACTATTACTACTATCACAAATACTACTATGAGTCCAGGTCATAAAAAATTGGGAGTTTGCGTTAATGGCCTTCTCTGCTAACCGTTTCAGATAAGACAGTGAAGCTGTGGAAGGTATCTGAGCGTTACAAGCGCCCGGAAGGCTACAACCTTAAGGATGACAACGGTATTCTACGGGACCCCTCCTCCATCACGTCACTGCGAGTGCCCTGCTTCAAGCCCATGGAACTGATGGTCGAGGCCAGTCCGCGCCGCATCTTCTCCAATGCTCACACATACCACATAAACTCTATATCAGTCAACAGCGACCAGCAAACCTACCTATCGGCAGACGATCTTAGGATTAATTTGTGGCACCTAGAAACCACAGACCAAAGCTTTAGTATCCTTTTTTGTGCTGGCGTGCTGCGTGTTGTGACGTGGGACGGGACGAGACGAGAGATACACTGGCTGCTGTCGTGTGTCTGGTTATAATACTCGCGTAACTGGTCATGATGGTAACCGCTGCTCTCGTAACTGGTCATGATGGTAACCGCTGCTCTCGTAACTGGTCATGATGGTAACCGCTGCTCTCGTAACTGGTCATGATGTTAATCGCTGCTCTCGTAACTGGTCATGATGGTAACTGCTAATCATCTGTTGTGCAAGTGTGGTATTTAGGGTTTGTTTAATTGGGGGGCGGGTGTCAAAATAATATTTGCCTACATATAAACGCACAGGTTGCAGTTTCCAAACCCAATTGTATCAGGTGTATAATGTGTTACGCTTTTTTTTTTACTCAACTTTTTGGCTCGCTCCCTAGCATTTCCGTGCACAAAAATCTTAAATTACCCATCTATCTGGTATAATAATAAGGGCAATTTTCTGACTTACTAATCATAACTACATTCTGAATGTCGCATTTTAACTACATTCGGAATGTCTCATTTTTTGCGTTTGGCTGTTTTGCTCTGGCCAGTGTAAGGATCACTGTGTTTACTTAGCACAGCAAGAAGTGAAGAACTGGTACGGATAGTTTTGTATGTGAGGGTCACGCCAAAGTGGCTGGTTGGACCCTGACCCCCCGGTGCACTTGACGGCTGGCAGGCCGAGGTATATGTTGACACTAATGGTAGGACGTGCTCGCCTCGGGTGTATGCACCCCTTGTCAAGCCTCATACAGGCAGGTTTATTGGGGCATCCTCTGAATGCCCCACGAGGTGGGCGGGCGGGCCGGGGGGGTGGGGGGGGAGGGGGGTCAGGGGTCAGACAGGTAGGTGTATAATGGGCATCCTCCGAATGCTTCATGGGGTGGGGTGGGGAGGGGGTCTGTCTGTGTATACAGGTGTAGTTAGCAGGGTTACTACAAAACTGTTGCAAGTTATACTGAAGTTGTAAGTCAAGCTGTGTAATTACCCCTTCTATGTTGCCTCAAGTGTGACATTACTTCAAAGGTAAACAAGTCTGTCCTACGACCTGGTAAAAATCACAGAAGTGTATGATATAGAGATTTCCCTGATTGACATTTCAGAGTGTTCCAACAAAAGGGGACATTTATAACTACCGGTACTGACTTTTCTGTATTCTGGCTTACATGGGCGAAAGTACTCATGGTTATTATTAGGTCACTTGTATGTTAGTTACAGGGGCAAAATTAATCATGGATATTGTTAGGTCATTTTTGTATGTTAGTTACAGGGGCAAAATTAATCATGGATATTGTTATGTCACTTATCTATACCATTTATTGGGACGACATTAATCTACATATGTATAGATATTCTTGGGTCCCATCTGTATGTTAGATTGAGGGACATTATTCTATGGGTATTGTGAAGTGACGTCTGTATGTTAGATTGAAGGACATTATTCTATGGGTATTGTGAGGTCACGTCTGTATGTTAGATAGAGAGACGACATTATTCTGTGGGTATTGTGAGGTCCCGTCTGTATGTTAGATAGAGGGACGACATTATTCTATGGGTATTGTGACCTGGTGATGTACCTGATCTGTGGTCCAGGCACACAACACTTCTAAAGATAGCTCGATCCAGGCCGTAATTGGTGTATCCTCTTGAGGAGGGAGGGGGGGGGGGGGGAGAGGGGTGAGTGGCCCTTGTGTACGCATGACACATACATCACTTACAGTAAAATCTGCATTAACTGAATGTTCTTGTAACTGGGTGACGCTTTGCAATCAGTGCACAGACCAGGGTGGCATCATTGGGTGACCAAATCCAGACGAATTTCTAGATCGAATGAACACCGGTTTACACAATGATAGTCATAATATATAGTACACCGAGAGCCAGGTGGTGAAGTGTTTACGTCGGTAGTGATAGTCCAATTGTACTTGTTCGAAAATTCTCGCCTATGCAAAATTCCTTCGCAATCCGGGTTTCCTGCGACCCACTTTTGGGCGCTAGAAACGATAACCGGTGCGATTAACGTATGGTTTGCTTGCTTTAGGGAGTCTCTTTGTCTAATGTAGGTAATTATGACGTGATTTGAGGCTCCTAGACCGTTCTGTTGACCTCCCAGGACCACCTCGATAGCTCAGTTGGTTCGAGCCCCTCTGTGCTTATGTGTGTGGTCTCAGGATAAAGATCCAATGTCATTCTTCGCAAAAAGTAGGGGGCTACCCCGGGAACATGGCTCTGCTCTTCCCTCCCTTCTCCCATTGACTCGATATGACCAGAAAAGACCTATCCAGGCTATCAATCATTCATTACCGTCACTTGCTTTTATCCAATCCTGTAGCGAAAAAAGCAGCATGTCACATTCTTGTCCGTTTCAAAGATGAGTACTTTTTACTTGTACCTACCATCAACTATGAATGTCAATTTCAAACTCAGGATTAACAAAAAAAAAATAGGACTCAAACGTGGGCGGGGCTTAGTGTCGGAGTGTGGAGCGGTGTATTGGTTAAAGCGGGCTGAATATACAACCACCAACGAACCTTGACGACCTCCTCCCAGACATAGTGGACATTAAGCCTGCCAACATGGAGGAGTTGACCGAGGTCATCACTGCTGCCGAGTTCCACCCCTCGGAATGTAACACATTCGTCTATAGCAGTAGTAAAGGAACGATTCGGCTATGTGACATGCGTTCTCAGGCATTATGTGACCAGCATGCTAAAAGTGAGTACAACGTTTTTGTTTTTTCAGTGTGCCACCATCTGCTCTTTAGATTAGTTCCTTCTCATCAGTAACGAGGGTTCGTGGCCTAGTGGGTGGTGTGTTCGGCTATTATCAAGCGTGCTCTGCTGGACCAGCCCAAGTGGCCGTGCGCGGGTCGAACCCCACCGGTGCAAATGTCTTGTGTTGCTGCAGTATAAGCATCCAGTGTTAGAAGTTATTCCCGGTTACACGACTCATATCTGTCTCATTGTAGGTCAATTATTGGTTTGAGTCCAATGTGGGGGGCATGTATCACCTATTTGTGGCTTAAAACACCCAATATTTCATGGCTGAACTAAAGCTTGACGAAACATTGTTACTTGGGTAGGTTTAGGTCAGGCACAAGATGATATTTGTACTTTTATATTCTGCCTCTGGTGATCAATATGGTGTGAATTTCAGGTAGACATGTGAAACGATGTAGAACATAACATAAAGTGCCTGCTCCGTTTACTTTATATGTGTTAATGGAACCCGTCCTGGTAAGACATATAGTGTTGTAGCACATGTTGCTACAACACTAAATGTCTTACAAATAACAAAATAAGTTATTTGTGGCTCAAACTGAATCTTGTAACAAAATAAGTTATTTGTGGCTTGTTACTGTTTGAATGTTTGCCAAAAGTGAAGACAAATGTGCAGTTTTCATTTGATATTCGCTCAGCCCTCCTGGTAAGACATTTAGTGTTGTAGCAACATGTGCTACAATTCAAAGATAACGCCAGGAAGACAAACTGTAGGATATCGTGCTGCTAGATATGTAACTGAATCTTGTGGCCCCGTGACCTGCAAACACAAAAATGAATCCTGGTAACAAATAGTTTAAATGTACAGTGGTCCTGCATTATACAACTCTCTCCGTTATCCAGTCTTTTCAGGTTGGCTGAACAGAAGTCGTATAACGCAGGGACCACTGTATAGAATATAACTGATGCAAGTATTTGGCTTTATGAACGTATCAATTAGCTCACCAAATATGGCTCAAGGTTAACTTTTAACTCTCTGTAGTGCATATAGATCTGCTATCGATGTCAGCCCTAATGTGTTTTTAGGGGATAACTAATTATGTACGTGTAATATTCGTCCTGGTAAGACATTTAGTGTTGTAGCTACAATTCAAAGATAACGCCAGGAAGACCAACTGTAGGATATCGTGCTGCTAGATATGTAACTGAATCTTGTGGCCCCGTGACCTGCAAACACAAAAATACCAGAACAAAATTTCATCGTGATAACCAATACCGTAAACTGCCTATTTGAAACCGCGGCTTATATTAGGAAGTCGGAGGCTCCAATTTTGATATCAGCCCAAATACAAGTGTTTTAGGGGATAACTAATTATACACATTTAATATTGTCCTGGTAAGACATTTAGTGTTGTAGCAACCTGTGCTACAATTCAAAGATAACGCCAGGAAGACCAACTGTAGGATATCGTGCTGCTAGATATGTGACTGAATCTTGTGGCCCCGTGACCTGCAAACACAAAAATACCAGAACAAAATTTCATCGTGGTAACCATCAGTTTAAATATCTAAAGTAAAACTGATAAAAATTGATTCGGCTTATCAGCCCAACAATTATGGCTCAAGGTTAACTTATAGCTCTCTGTAGCGCATATGGATATGCTAGCGGTGTCAGCCCTAATGTGTTTTTAGGGGATAACTGATAATATACCTGTAATATATGTCTTGGTATAACATTTAGTGTTGTAGCAACATGTGCTACAATTCAAAGATAACGCCAGGAAGACCAACTGTAGGATATCGTGCTGCTAGATATGTAACTGAATCTTGTGGCCCCGTGACCTGCAAACACAAAAATACCAGAACAAAATTTCATCGTGGTAACCAATAGTTTAAATATCTAAAGTAAAACAGCTCTCTGTAGTGTATATAGATCTGCTTTCGATATCAGCCCAAATACAAGTGTATAAGGGGATAACTAATTATACACATTTAATATTGTCCTGGTAAGACATTTAGTGTTGTAGCAACATGTGCTACAATTCAAAGATAACGCCAGGAAGACCAACTGTAGGATATCGTGCTGCTAGATATGTAACTGAATCTTGTGGCCCCGTGACCTGCAAACACAAAAATACCAGAACGAAATTTCATCGTGGTAACCAATAGTTTAAATATCTAAAGTAAAACTGAAAAAAATTGATTCGGCTTATCAGCCCAACAATTATGGCTCAAGGTTAACTTATAGCTCTCTGTAGCGCATATGGATATGCTATCGGTGTCAACCCTAATGTGTTTTTAGGGGATAACTGATAATATACCTGTAATATTTGTCCTGGTAAGACATTTAGTGTTGTAGCAACATGTGCTACAATTCAAAGATAACGCCAGGAAGACAAACTGTAGGATATCGTGCTGCTAGATATGTGACTGAATCTTGTGGCCCCGTGACCTGCAAACACAAAAATACCAGAACAAAATTTCGTCGTGATAACCAATAGTTTAAATATCTAAAGTAAAACTGATACAAATTGATTTGGCTTATCGGCCCAACAATTATGGCTCAAGGTTAACTTATAGCTCTCTGTAGTGTGTATAGATCTGCTTTCGATATCAGCCCAAATACAAGTGTATAAGGGGATAACTAATTATACACATGTAATATTGTCCTGGTAAGACATTTAGTGTTGTAGCAACCTGTGCTACAATTCAAAGATAACGCCAGGAAGACCAACTGTAGGATATCGTGCTGCTAGATATGTAACTGAATCTTGTGGCCCCGTGACCTGCAAACACCACAGATACCGGAAAAAAATTTCGTCGTGATAACCAATAGTTTAAATATCTAAAGTAAAACTGATACAAATTGATTTGGCTTATCAGCCCAACAATTATGGCTCAAGGTTAACTTATAGCTCTCTGTAGCGCATATGGATATGCTATCGGTGTCAGCCCCAATGTGTTTTTAGGGGATAACTGATAATATACCTGTAATATTTGTCCTGGTAAGACATTTAGTGTTGTAGCAACATGTGCTACAATTCAAAGATAACGCCAGGAAGACAAATTGTAGGATATCGTGCTGCTAGATATGTAACTGAATCTTGTGGCCCCGTGACCTGCAAACACTAAGATACCGGAACTAAATTTCATCGTGATAACCACTAGTCTCAATAACTCTAGCTGAGAGCCTAACGGCGCGTGGATCGATGGTTCGAGCCCTGCTGCGGCCATGTCTGTGTGGTCGCAGGATAAAGATCCCGTGTCTTTCTTCGTAAAGAGTAGGGGGTTACCCCCGAGGACATGGCTCGACTCTCCCTTCCTTCTCCCATTGACGCGATATGACCAAAAGTGGTTCAAGCGTCCTGAATAACCAATCAACCAATACCTCTAGTATTACCGATACAAATATTTGGCTTGTCCGCCACACAATTATGTATCAAGGTTAACTTATAACTCTCTGTAGCGCGTATGGATCTGCTATCCGTGTCAGCCCTAATGTGTTTTTAGGTTACAACTGATAATATACCTGTAATATATGTCCTGGTAAGACATTTAGTGTTGTAGCAACATGTGCTACAATTCAAAGATAACGCCAGGCAGACAAACTGTAGGATATCGTGCTGCTAGATATGTAACTGAATCTTGTGGCCCCGTGACTTACAAACACCACCAAGCAATGGCTTATGTAAAACTATATATCTGATTAGTGTATCTTGCTGTGCAGTTTTTCTGTAGCTAAAACAACATACCAATCAATCTACTGGTTTCGCTTTGCAAGAATTGCAATTAACAGGTGTTATGGTATGTGTTATGTTTGTGTAGAGTATAACCTGGAATGGCTGCCTCAGGGGGGACGCTGACGTTCAATCTCTTAAGCATAGAGGGCGCCACCTACTGCTCTGCCCGGTCCGGGGTGTGGTGATGACGCTCTCGCGGACTACAGCAATTACGTTAACCGCCTTTTCTGAGTCTGGTGTTTTGACATGTCAGTCGTCTGGTGTCTGTATGCCATGGGATTCTGTAGGGGAAGCCCCCGTGGCCGAGTGGTAATGTTATCGACTGTAGACCAACAGGTTGTGGGTTCGAACCCCACCTGTGTCTGGGGCCGCTTAACGCATTGTCCTATGGGGGGTTCCTTTGCAATGGTGGCCACAAACAATGTTGAACGGGGGAGTCTCCCAGGCTATGTTTATAAGCGGACTCAAGCGGCTGCCGACCAACCGGTCGTGGGTTAGAATCCTGGACGCTGTTTCATCCAAACCCCATGTTATCATTGTCCGGGGAGATTTCATCCATTTGCACGAAACCGACTGTGGGTCTCTTGCATCTTAAACCTAACACGCCTCCATCCCTCTCTCTCTCCCTCCCTGTCTGGCAGTGTTTGAAGAGCCCGAAGACCCGACGAACAAAAGCTTCTTCTCCGAGATCATCTCCAGCATATCTGACGTGAAGTTCAGCCACAACGGGCGTTACCTGATCACCCGCGACTACCTGTCCGTCAAGGTGTGGGACCTGCACATGGACTCGAAGCCCATAGAGACCTACCAGGTGCACGAGTACCTGCGCAGCAAGCTCTGCTCCCTCTACGAGAACGACTGCATCTTCGACAAGTTCGAGTGCGCATGGAGCGGCAACGACCGGTAAGTGGACCCAATGTTCTTTATAAATATATATATAGCCTTCAACCCGACAAACGGGGACGGCCCGGTAGCTCAGTGGGTTAGAGCGCTCGCATTGAGTGCTCTGGCCACCTGAGAGCCTAACGGCGCGTGGATCGATGGTTCGAGCCCCTCTGTGGCCATGTCTGTGCGGTCGCAGGGTAAAGATCCCATGTCCTTCGTCGCAAAGAGTAGAGGATTACCTCCGGGGACATGGCTCCACTCTCTCTTCCTTCTCCCATTGACGCGATATGACCAAAACTGGTTAAGGTATCCTGAATGTAAAACAACAACCATCTCGTGTACACCCGCCGTAAGCGGTGTACAGTTGTGGGTGTTTCTGGAGGCCGGTCGCCATCGGAGTGCCTTGAAAGTGGAGAAGGCCGGGTTCCGTCCCACCCGCAATTACACACCACATTATCACGCAACGGCTATTTAGAGATTGTGGTAATAATACATTATATCTGTATTTATTGACAATTGTACCTTGCTGGTTTTGAGGATATCACGAAATTCGTCGTATATCTTTTATATATATTATATATATTTGATTATTCTGTGGTATATTTATATACATGTATATACTTTCAAGGTTCTTCGATAGTGTTTCTTGTTAGTGATTCTAATTTCTAATCAATTTTAAGCAATACTCACTTATCTGACTCGGTAATTGAAGGTTCAATTTACCTCACAATGGCCTTGAGAGCTTGACCATGAAATAACTTTGAAAAATTGGCTGTAATATATATTACATATGCCGTGATGTATGATATTATGATAATGGCCTTGGCCATTTATTTAACTGAGCTCCCGTCTGATATATTTTTCCGTTTCGCCCACAACCACCCACCACCACTCCTACTACTACCCCCCGGCCGTCTCCCTCTCGGCGTGTCACGTGACCCTGGCCCACAGACACGTGATGACGGGGTCGTACAACAACTTCTTCCGGATGTTCGACCGGGAGTCAAAGCGCGACGTGACGCTGGAGGCGTGCCGCGATAACATGAAGCCGAAGCAGGTGCTCAAGCCGCGCAAGGTGTGCACGGGCGGCAAGCGCAAGAAGGACGAGATAGGCGTCGATTGCCTGGACTTTAACAAGAAAATCCTCCACACCGCTTGGCACCCGCTAGAGAATATCATCGCCGTGGCCGCCACCAACAACTTATACCTATTTCAAAGTAAAGACTAGCCAATGGCCCTAGCGTAGCGTAGACTCGGCAACAAATCTAGGTGTATTTAGAGGACACACAGGATGGACAAGGACGATTGAGCCATTTAGAATCATTTATTTAGGTACCACGCGACTAGAAAATGGAGGGGAGGAAAAAAAACCGTAAGGAAGAAAAAAGTGCATTATTTAGTTCATTCTCGTTTTATTTCTGTCTGTCTGTCCGTCTTGCGACTGGCTATCGGGAAACGATAGCGCCTTGACGCGTTAGACGTTATTTTCCAATTACGTGGCGTATATTAGAATTATTTTTACACAGACTGGCAGTAATTCTATTTATGGATGTTTTTGTTCCGCCTGACTGGTGACCGATTGCCTGGTGTTTTTTTTTTTTTTTTTTTTTTTTTTTTTGCATCGCCTGACAACCCAGTGACGTACATACGTAAGAGTGTGGATTGACTGCGAGTGAAAGGTCTGAGGGTGTCTTCATTGCCACCGGCCAATATGCTAGATCATTCCCATCCAACCGCTCTAAGCCATCACCCCTTCCCCCCCCCCCCCCCCCCACCTGCCGTGGGTCCTCTCCTTTCACCCTCTCCTCACCTCGGGTTCTCCCGCCTCGCCCTCACCCCCGGTAGCCCGGATCTGACCTCTCCTTCCCTGGATCTGTTCCCAGCCTCCCCGAATCCCCACCATCTGTGATCCCGACAACCATCTCCTCCCATGCCATCCCACCCGCTTCCTCTTTCTCATCTACTTCTCTCCGTAATTAACCCTGGCTTAATTTCCTCTCGTTTGGCGGTCCGTGTCTTGTGGTCTGCGGTGGAATTTATTCTGGATGAATTAGTTTATAATGCTAGCTGATAAAATAGCTAGAGGCCGGAGTTGCGGGTTCGAGTCCCACTTGTGCCAATGTGAGTGGATGATGCCAGTTAAAGCATTCGCTGAAGGTCCTTTTGTCGTATTTCGCTATTGTAATAGTCTCAACCCCCTCACCTCACACCCCGACGCCCCACTTCCACCCCCTTCATATGATTCATCGTTGTTTTTTAACTGCATTTCACCCGGCTTCAGAGTAAACAATCACTGGACCTGGATGTATAAGAAGGGCTCTGGCTGGGAGACGGTCCTTTTTTTTTTCACGGTGGGGACGTAGGCAGGGGTGCGGGAGGGTGAAGTTTAGTAGGGTCTGCTTTGCTCCACGATGTGTGATCAAGCTCTCATTTGTAAGATGATCGTGGAAATCAAAACCTCTCATGCCTCCCTGGAGCCTGCATCCTGTCGTGGTGGTCTGTGTGGAGAACGGGAATCGTGATCCGTGTGGAGAACGGAAATACTGTCTTGGTGGTCTGTGTGGAGAATGGGAATCCTGTTGTGGTGATCCGTGTGGAGAACGGGACTCCTATCCTGGTGGGTCGTGTGGCAAACGGGAGCGCCTGTTTTTTTTGTAGTCCGTGATATCAATAAACGCGTACAACTTTAACCGAAGTCTTTAGTCGCTGATGAGTACAACTTGTAACCTGTTAGAAATCTTCCCACACCCGTCTAGCCTCCCCCAATAAATAATTCACTTTGGGTGAGGCACTTTTCCGAGGTTACGCCTATTCTACGTGCTACGTGCAACGCCAGCCCGTCCCTCCCTCTCTCCCTGGACTCTACTGAGTGCCTACCGGGCTCTTTTCTACGGCTAGCCGGTTTTTCCTGCAGGCGGTGGATGGTTGAGTGAAATTTTTCACGCTAGTGCCAGCTTAGCAGTCTTCGTTTGCCTTAATGCTACATAACTGTATACGAGTCTGTGGCTTTCCCGTTTGAAGCATACTTGTCCCAGTGCTTCTGCTCCCGCCAAAGTTTTAGTGTCTTTCCTTCGCCCCGTATAAAATGCCATTCAGGTAAACTTCACAACTGTGGTTCGTTTAGAAATATTAATTTGTTTTTTGTGGCAATCTTATAGTTTGGGTTATTTTGAAATATTGGGATAGTAGATGTTTGCAGTTTTGTGTTTTATGAAGAATAAGACTTGGTTAAAGTCTGCGTATTTATAAGTGTATAGCAGAACAATAGCTCCACGGACGATTTAGAGTAGAGATTTGCCAAATTGGTGGGTCTTTAGCAGTGTGCAGTGGGTACTAGCTTGCGGACTGCCGCAGGCAGTCCAGTGCCCGTCCTGTATAGTCTGCTTTCTCTAGGGTCCACATATCTGCAGAAATGTTAGCTTGCGGATACATTCCAACCACCCCGCAGCCTCGCCGTAAAGCCAGTTGAAGTTGCACGTCAGATAATTTCGGTCAAATGGCCTGACAATCCGAAGTTTAGCTTTTGTCCAGTGTCTTAGTAAGGCAGTGCTTAGTCCAGAACATCCGGCCAAAATCGTGTCTGTTCTAAGCCAAAGGCATTGGCTATTCCATCACTTTAGGCCGAAGCCAAAGCATTGGTTATTCCATCACTTTAGGCCGAAGCCAAGGCAATGTTACTCTGGAACTTTAGTCTAATGCCAAGGCATGGGTTAGTCTAGAACATCAGTTCAAGGCCAAGGTTTTGTTTTGAGGCGTTAGGTTCCCCCGATTTAACAGCTTGCACGGTCTGGTTTTGATCAGTCAGTCGCGGTTCCAGTCTCTCTCAGCCAGGGTAACCTTACACCCATAAGAATCTAACCCCTTACTTACCTCATGCTGCAAACCCGCACGAAATATATTTAAAAGATAAAAAAGCCGCTTGAAAGTGCTGCCAGTGTGTGTATATATATATATAGATAATCCATCAAGAATACGTAGGTAAAATAATTGTTCGACGTGCACAAGTTTTAGAAGTTTTTGCTACTGATTTATACATTGGGATATGTCTTTGTAGTACGTAAGTGCATATATATATTGATTCGTACGGGTGACGCTGGGATGAGAGATTAGTCATGAATGGTTGTTGAGGGGGAAAAAAGTGTCCTGTGTTCATCGTAAGTTGATCATGATATGTCTTCGGGTGTGCACCTGTGGCGGACTCCTTCGTCCGAGTCGTGTGTCCGACTTATGTGTCGTTTGCCGAAATGAGAGCCGTGCATTTCATGTCACAGTTACAGTGTCTTGTCAAATCAAAATTGGTTCGTATGGTGTAACATTTGTGGAATTGCGAGCATCTTCCATGCTGGCGTAGCGGTGTCACGTGACGTGAAATGGTTTTTTCAGGGGGAACTAAAATAAAGGTGTTACACATTCTGACTAGATGCTAATATGTGGATTATAGATGGGTTAGTCACATGCCCTGATTAGCCAGAAAATTGGCTAGTCGCGTGCCCTGATTGGCCAGAAAATTGCCTAGTCGCGTATCCTGATTGGCCAAAAGATGGCTATTCTTAGAACCTGATTGGCCAGCAGCTGGCCAGTCGAGTGATGACAGTCAATATCCAAAATTGTCCAATTATCCTAAAATTGATAAAGTGGAGCAGCTGGTAGCATTTGAAAAGTAACTGCCTATTTTGTATTTATATAATTTTTGCATCTTCCATGTCGAGGGCCTACAAATGCTATCATTGCAGTAAATGCACTGCGTGAGTAAAACGTGAGCTATATGGGCTACCATGAAAGGACGAACGGAACTCTTTTCTTTTCTTTTCTGTGCCATCTTGCGCATAAATAGTCATACGGCGCCATTAGAAACTGAAACCAGTTTATTCGTCTTGGTGAAGTAAGCGGTCTTTGCTTGCCGTTAGGGTAATGGGGAGGAGAGTCCTGCTATATAATGCATTTAGTCGGTTATTAGGGTCCCTATCTTCCATGTCCTGGATCACTTATTGTAGTAAATTCACTATACGAGTAATACGTGAGCTAGTTCGCACTAATGACCGCCCCCTTAGCCTTGATATAGGGGTGGGTGGATGCGGGGGTAGTCTTAGTTTTAAGAGCAGGGTTCGTGAGTGGGTGCGGTGGTCTGGGAGGAAGAGCAGGGTTCGTGGGTGGGTAGGGTGTGGGGGGGGGGGTCCCCCCGGGAGTCACCAGACTCTGCCGCCTCCACCGGTGTTTGCCTTCGTGTCCGTGTCCCCCCACCCCCCCTCCGTCATGTGATCACACGAAACATTGCCAACTAGCACGCGCGCACGCACGCCCCTTATACTTACAACTAATTAATTCGTGTCTTGTCCAAGTCAGATCAGTATTTTTGTACACCCGCAGAACAGTGTATATATATATACGATGACTTGTAATGTAATAATAATAGGAATTGTATAAAATGATGTAAACCTGTGGCTGTGCTGTAGAACTTGCTAGCGCAAGGATATACACCGTCAAATACCGGTGTGTGTCCACCACACGTTCATCTCGTGCCGCCAAGGAGCACGGAGCGACGAACAAAAGGAAGCTTGCTGTTCTGTACATTTCAGCCCCGTTGGCCGGTTGTCGACTCTCTCCAAGCTTTTTTAGCGCTCCGTCGTACATTTCATCAGCCATCATTTCCAGAATACAAGTGCTTCAAGGTTAAAAGCTTCAAAGCTAACCAGCTATCCCTCTTAATAAAAAGGTTCTAAACTAACAATTTTTTTTTCTTAAGTTTGTTTATATTTCAGTCCTACCTTCATATAGAGGACTCGTTTCCAATGCAGTGAAGGTCAAAGGGGACATTATCCTAGACTTGAAGCATTCATAAAAAAAAAGCAGTGCAAAGCCCAGCGGCGTGAATACTGTCTGCATGTCAAAATACCAATATTGTTATTTGCCTGCGTGGCAAATTTTATCGACTGAAAAAGAAATAAAAATATTCAAATTATAAACCTCAAGGCGTTTGTTTTAACCTGAACAATATAACTACTAGTATTATTCAGTCTTTCTCTTCATCATATAATCGCTGTCATCTTCGTATATGGACAGCAGCACACCAACGATATTTTTTTTAAATTAAAAACAAAGGCTTAATCATTGATCTAAAATAAATTTATTGTTAGTATTATTTACACACATCGTGCGCGATCCGACCTCTGGTAGCTGTCCAGCAGAACCTCCGGATTACACGGTTTCACAATCTATTTATACAGCGTCTGTACTACTGAAGTGACTGGCAAACTTACAACGGTGTAATCTGATTTTGCCATTTATTATTACGTAGTATTACTTCACACACGACATTTTCAATCCGGCCTCTTCGTTGTCCAGAAGAACGTTGAATACCGGAATACTCTTCTCTGTCGTGCTGTTTCAGCTATCTATGCAACGTTTTGCGAAAATGTACTGACGGCATCCGCTAATCAATGACTAGTCGCCCCTGAAGCCAGGTAGTCATAGCGACGAAGCACCAGTCAGCCGCCCCTGAAGCCAGGTAGTCATAGCGACGAATCACCAGTCAGCCGCCCCTGAAGCCAGGTAGTCATAGGGACCAATCACCAGTCAGCCGCCCCTGAAGCCAGGTAGTCCTAGCGACCAATCATCAGTCAGCCGCCCCTGAACCCAGGTAGTCATAGCGACCAATCCCCAGTCAGCCGCCCCTGAAGCCAGGTAGTCATAGCGACGAATCACCAGTCAGCCGCCCCTGAAGCCAGGTAGTCATAGCGACGAAGCACCAGTCAGCCGCCCCTGAAGCCAGGTAATCCTGACGACCAATCACCAGTCAGCCGCCCATGAAGCCAGGTAATCCTGACGACCAATCACCAGTCAGCCGCCCCTGAAGCCAGGTAATCCTGACGACCAATCACCAGTCAGCCGCCCATGAAGCTAGGTAGTCATAGCGACGAAGCACCAGTCAGCCGCCCCTGAAGCCAGGTAATCCTGACGACCAATCACCAGTCAGCCGCCCATGAAGCCAGGTAGTCCTGACGACCAATCACCAGTCAGCCGCCCCTGAAGCCAGGTAATCCTGACAACCAATCACCAGCCAGCCGCCCCTGAAGCCAGGTAATCCTGACGACCAATCACCAGCCAGCCGCCCCTGAAGCCAGGTAATCCTGACGACCAATCACCAGTCAGCCGCCCATGAAGCCAGGTAATCCTGACGACCAATCACCAGCCAGCCGCCCCTGAAGCCAGGTAATCCTGACGACCAATCACCAGCCAGCCGCCCCTGAAGCCAGGTAATCCTGACGACCAATCACCAGTCAGCCGCCCCTGAAGCCAGGTAATCCTGACGACCAATCACCAGTCAGCCGCCCATGAAGCCAGGTAATCCTGACGACCAATCACCAGTCAGCCGCCCCTGAAGCCAGGTAATCCTGACGACCAATCACCAGTCAGCCGCCCATGAAGCCAGGTAGTCCTGACGACCAATCACCAGTCAGCCGCCCATGAAGCCAGGTAATCCTGACGACCAATCACCAGCCAGCCGCCCATGAAGCCAGGTAATCCTGACGACCAATCACCAGCCAGCCGCCCCTGAAGCCAGGTAATCCTGACGACCAATCACCAGTCAGCCGCCCATGAAGCCAGGTAGTCCTGACGACCAATCACCAGTCAGCCGCCCATGAAGCCAGGTAGTCCTGACGACCAATCACCAGTCAGCCGCCCCTGAAGCCAGGTAATCCTTGCGTCCAATGTTGGATGCTTGCTTGCTCTGCATGGCTTCCAGCTTGGGACAGGCGGAGATACGATGCCCCAGACCGCCACAGTACGAACAGCCAACATTACCTAAAACACACCACCACAATTCAGCATTAATACCTCCACTAACAATAACGTTATAGGGCAACCACCATAGCTTAGACAGTAGAAAATCGGGCTGCGTCAGACCATAAGGTCACGGGTTCACGAAAAGTAAAACCATTGTTTCACATAACGTATTACAGAAATAATTGCCCAGGCCTTTTATTTACTACGGCAAATTACGTGACTGCAAACACTGGACATCAATAATGAACTGTGCTATATCAAACTGTTTCTCTACCTTCTCTGTTGATATAGTTTGAACATTCAAATGTAGATATATATAGCCATTTATCTCTAGATATATATCTCGGTCATTTATCTCAAGATATATCTCGGTCATTTATCTCAAGATATATCTTATGGCCTTCTATTTGTATATATATATATTATGGCCTTCTATCTGTAGATCGATATTTCAGCCACATATTTCCTCTATATAATATGGCCTTCTATGTGAATATATATATATATAGTATGGCCTTCTATGTGAATATATATATATATAGTATGGCCTTCTATGTGAATATATATATATATAGTATGGCCTTCTATGTGTAGCCATTTAGCTATTATTAAATATATATTTTGCCAAGTGCATAAAACATATTTAACCAGGCCGCCAACAATGTCCTCCCTGTTAGGACTGCAGCAACAGGTGTGGTCCTGGCGCGAACATTAGATTCCAGTAGATGGGTTACTATGGAGTCACTCACCTCCGATGTCGAGAAACAAGTCATTCTCCGCGGCTATGGCGGCCAGGAAGGGAGGCACCTTCTGCTTGGCCTCCAACAGCAGATGCTTGAGATCCAGCAAAATGGATTCCTCTGCAAACAACAAACATTACAGTGGGTTTAAGACCCCCGACCATCGCCACCTATTACGAATTGTCCATTCCACTGCGATATATTTATATGATGTAGTTCACGGCTACGGTTTAGTCTATACAGCTACAATATTTGCCACGATATATTCAAGGTCATTATTCGTATAAAGAGAGATCACGGACACCGATTAAAGGTCAATCCTGTTATGAACGGAGGTCACATACACCGATTAAAGGTCATTCCTCGTATGAACAGAGGTCACGGACACCAATCAACGGTAATCCTGTTATGAACAGAGGTCACATACACCGATTAAAGGTCATTTCTCGTATGAAGAGAGGTCACGGACTTGTACACCCATCATGTTACTCACCGCATGTCTTGTTGACGAATGTTGTCGCTATGCCAGTTTTCCCTTGTCTGCCTGTTCGACCAATCCTATGGACTAATGGAAGATACACACCACGTTATAAAAACGCTTTGCATAAGAAATGTGAAACAAAAATGCGGTAAGCCTCAGACTAAGGCCACAGGCGCCTGCTTTCACAGAGTATGTTCCAGTATGATCTGTAAGTGCATCATCCCCTTTCGGCTCTAGACAATGTCAGTATGGGTACATCAGGTCAACACCGCGTGAGACTTTAACTCTACCGCAAATATTGTGCTTACTGGCCTGCCGCGCATATTTAAATTGTACAAGTGGTTGTTACAGACATCTTAGACAATGGTCGATTTCACGTACATAGTTTAGTTGCCCGATTTTCGACTAAAGCTGCCATGTACAGGATGGGCTAGGTTAGCCGACGACGGGGCCTAGTCGGCTAAAATCGCCCATCCCGTACTTGGTAGCTTTAGCCGACTAAGCCCCGTAGTTGGCAAAACTGCGTTCGTGAAATCCGCCACAAAAATATTATCTTCGCCCTTATCTATACTTTTATTTTCGTTCTCATGGGGTTGTAAGACTGGGAACCGCAGCCACTCACCGTAGTTTTCGATGTCGTCGGGCATGTCGTAGTTAATGACGTGCTGGATGTTGGAGAAGTCCAGACCCTTGGAGGCGACGTCCGTGGCCACCAACACGTCCTTCTCCCCGCTCCGGAACTGAACGACTGCCTGGGTCCGCTCCTCCTGGTCTGTTAGTAGTGGATACGTACACATGTAACAGGGAACCAGCTCAATTCGCTGTCATTATTATCAGTGTTGAAGCCACGTGGGATCTTATTTCGCAGTTGACGTGGGAAAATACATAGCGTCTAATCTAATAAACACTGGTAAATTATAGTGGCATTCAATTTTACTCTTTAGTCTACAGCCTCAAGCAGCTTTTGTTTCCTGCTTGAAGTCTCTAGCTTGCAGTTGGCAGCTAGATGAGGATCTACTAATGTTCAGGATTTAGTTGCCAGCTGTTCCTTTATCCCCATTTAGATGTACTTTCCCACCTGTAGATATCAACATCTACGGAGATTTTCAGAATTTCTGTGTTTATTTTTCAGCAATTACTTTTGGTAGGAAAGATTGCAGATTTTCGTTATTTAGCTGTAAGCACTTCGGGGTCATCCTGACTGCTGACCTTTGCCCCCGTGGATGGACACGGCCTCCACGCCCTTCAGCAGCAGATACTCGTGGATGGCATCCACGTCTTGCTTCTTCTCGGCAAACACCAACACCTAAACACAGAAAAAACGCGGTTAAACCGAGCAGCGCGAGTCGATTGGGGGTATCAGTGCACCAGGTTGGTGGCACATGGGCTAAACTCGGACCTAAAAACCTCCTGGGTTAGTGGGAGCACTGTGAAGCGGAACTTTTTGGCAGTTTAACTTTACTTCCGACCAGCGAAAAACAAAGTGACCTAGACATGTTATGGACTTAGTGTATCGACGACTTAAGATAAGCGGCTATTTTCTAAGTGATTTCTCCAATTAGGTTTCAAATAGGACGTTACGCCATTTTTATTTCGTCAAAAAAATGTATGTCGAAATTGCTGTTATAAAATTTCGATGTCAGCCTCTATATAGAAGGCTAAATCGTTTCATTCGGTGACTCTTATGTATGGTATATATGTAATTTAACCGAACACGGACTGTGTGCTAAAGCCTAAACCCCCCGCATTTTACTCATTGAGAAATAACCATACGTAACTAGCCCCCCCCCCCCACCCCAACTCACACCCTCTTTGGCTCTCTGCCCCCATCTCTATCTCTTCCCCTCTGCTTTCCTCACCCCCCCCCACCCTCCCTGATCTCTATCTCTGTCTCGTCCTTCCTCTCTTGCTTCTTCAATTCCTCTCTCTTTGCCCTCTTCTCTTCCTTTAGCCCCCATTACCCTGTTTTTCGCTCTCTCTCTCCCTATCTTCTCCTTCCATCTCCACCCTCCCTCTCTTATCCTTCCACCTCCCCTCCCCCTCCCCCTCCTGGCGTACTTACCGGTGGATTCCCCCCCCCCCCCCCACTGGCGCACTGACCGGCGGCTTGGCCTCCCCCCCTCCCCCACCCCGCTGGCGCACTGACCGGCGGCTTGGTCTTCTGGAGACACTCCAGGATCCGGATCATCTTCTCCTCCTGCTTGATGTGCTCCACCTCCTGGATCACGGCCAGACTGGCGGCCCCCGCCCGCCCCACGTTCACCGTCACCGGCTTCACCAGGGCGCTCCGGGCGAAGTTCTGGATCTTCTTCGGCATGGTGGCTGAGAACAGCAGCGTCTGGCGCTGGCCCTGTCACCACACGGATGGTTGGATCAAAGTAAGGACGCTTTGTAGGTCACTTCGCGAGAACAGCAGTTTCTCGCGTTGTCACCACACGGATGGTTGGATTAAAGTAAGGACGCTTTGTAGGTCACATGGCGAGAACAGCAGCTTCTCGCGTTGTCACCACATGGATGGTTTAAGGCCCGGTGGGTCGTATCTCGACAGCGGGAATGATCAAGCTAAGTAACCCCCTACTCTTTGCCAAGAAGACCTGGCACTGTTATCCGCTTCACAAACATAGACATATGGACAGGTTGTGCTCCAACCACGCTTGGGCTGACCTAGCAGAGCACATTCGACAATAGCCGAACGCACTACCTACTAGGTTTGACTATTGGCTGAGCTATCGTGGTTCCATTCGGTGAGAAATGTGATATAAAGATAAATATCCCATGTCTTCCTTCGCAAAGAGTAGGGGGTTATCCCCAGGGACATGGCTCGACTCCCCCTTCCTTATCCCATTGACGCGATATGGCCAAAAGTAGTTAAAGCGTCCTGAATATACAAATAACCATCCCAGCTGGCTTACAAACTGATATTTTTTATTGGTATAGATTCGAGCTCCTGCGAGGCTTTGGCGGCCCATAAGAGATGGTGGGAGCGAGTTCGTGCCAGATGGATTTTTCATCGTCCTCTACGACGAGCTCTGGTTTAACAACTTACATGTAAATCGCCAATCTTCGGATCAAGAGACAAATGATAGCCAGCGACAAAGGACAGAACGTCGATGCGATGATTGTAGCAAGCTCTGTCAGCCGGTCTCAGATAAACTTATGCTGCCATAAGGGCAAGTCCCTAAAGCTGCTTATACAGCAATTTGCCACCTATATTACGATTGCAAAATCTTTTGGAGAAAGGTCTTGGGACATATTATTCAACCATGTGTATGTTAACTTTGTATGAAATAGCTATGTAACCCTGTAAAACAGGAAAAAAGCGGTAACGATGCTCGCATTTTCAAGCCGTAGTACACTTTTCCCACACAATATACACCACTTTGGCAAAAACAAGTGGTTTAGCAAGATACCAGATTATATAGTGTTTTGAACACTAAGAACTTAAATACATCATTTCCATTCAAAATAATTTTAGTTTCTCGGAAAAATATTTATCGATTAGTAAATTTAAATTACAACTCTATATGCTGCAGATCCATCGTCTTAAGCAAAAGGACGGATGGCAACCAACAAACTAGCATTGATCTATATGACTGACCTTGAAAAATGAGAATATGGTTCTGACATCCTCCTCGAAGCCCATATCAATCATCCTGTCCGCCTCGTCCAGACAGAGGTAGCGGCAGACGTCCAGGTTGACCATCTTCTTGTCCAGCATGTCCATCAGGCGGCCGGGCGTGGCAACCATGATGTGGACTCCCCTGGGATGAGCACAAGGGTTGGTTGTATATTGAGGACACTTTAACCACTTTTAAGTTTAAACAGATTTTTACTTACGCAATCGGAAAGCAGGCATTGCCTATACAAATTCCTTTTGCTCTCTTCACTTCACTTTTTGGTCATATCGCGTCAATAGAAGAAGGAAGGGAGAGTGGAGCCATGTCCTCGTGGGTAATTCCCTACTCTTTGCGAAGAAGGACATGGGATCTTTATCCAGCGACCACACAGACATGGCCACAGCGGGACTCCAACCATCAATCCACGTGCCGTTAGGCTCTCATGATTGGGTAACAGAACACTCAAGGCGAGCGCTCTAACCCACTGAGCTATCGAGGCGGCCCCCGAAGGACAAGGGAGAGAGGAGTGTACACATGGCTAAGTGCTATAACATGTACACCGGAGAGAGGAGTGTACACATGGCTCATTGCTACAACATGTCCATCAGGCGGCCGTCACATCTAGTTTTCACAGTGCAATGGAGGTCACACAAACAAAGGGCGACGCTACGTCTACTTACTGCCGAATGACTTCCATTTGCTCCTTGACTGACACGCCGCCAATGCAGAGAGCGCACCGCAGGGCCGGATACCCGTGGTTGGCCATAATGTCGCAGAAATGCCGCGTTATCTCGTCTGTCTGTCTCGCCAACTCTCGCTGCAACGACAGGCAAGCAACCATGGGTAAGGATAATGCGTGAAATCATGACAAAAAGAGACATGTTGAATAGACCGATCCATACTCCGACACTAAGCCCCGCCCAAGCTTGAGTCTTTTTTCCTTAATCGTGAGTTTGAAGTTGACAATCATAGTTCATGGTAGGGATAGGTGAGAAGTACTCATCTCTGAAACTGACAAGAAAGTGACATGCGGCTTCGTTTGTCCGACTTGTTTGTCCGACATAACGCACATTTTTTACCACATGATTGGATAAAAGGAACAGTGACGTTAGTGAATGATTGACCATGTACATACCTTCTAGCATTAGTGCTTAACGTAACACATTTCACAAAACATACCGTGGACTCCTAGCTTCCATAGTTGCATAGGAAAGCTGTGTGCCTTACAAAAAAAGTACGTAAGTAAATGCATATATTACAGTTGCACCCATTCAAGTGTCATCACTTTCTGGATTACTATTTACCGATGGACATATGACGAGGCCGTAGGGTCCCTCGTTGGCAATGAATGGCATCTTCTTCTCCTGTTCCAGACAGAACATGATCAGGGGCATGACGAAGACGATGGTCTTCCCGGAACCGGTGAAAGCGATCCCGATCATATCTCGACCTTTCAGCCTGCAATCAATCAAGAAGACACTGTTAGTGCTAAGCCAGTCGGCCATTTCACTCAAAGCTGGTAAATTTTGCTATGAAAAATGTTAATGTAAAAGCCTGGCCGAGGAGGCAAGAGAAATGGAGCATTTATCATATGTATATTGCAAAGATAAATAATATTGACTGGAAAAAGATCATAGGAGTAAGATTACACACTAAAAAAAAGTACAAAATACTCTAATAAACAGTCGTAAAAGTAGCATGTAGCATATAAGATTTCTGGAGCGAAACGATATCCACAACAGCCTTCCATTATAAACACCATAGATGATACAACGCGCTAAAATCACCATTAAATAAATGGCCTCCTCCATTTTGCTTACAAGTGTCATTGAGCAACGTTTGATCGAATTCGGGACGGTATGGCATAATAATATAATTATTATCGCAGAAATATTGTTGGACATGTACAGGACCTCAATGGGTAGTTTAACACAATGACACGAATAGAAGCTAATGGTAGAGAGTGATAAAATGGTAAGGACACGGCATACATACACGGCTGGCAGCCCTTGTATCTGGATCGGAGTCGGTGAAGTGATCCCCTTCGCCTTCAAAGCAGCGAGCAGAGGCTTCGGAAACAGCATTTCCTACAACAAAACACGAATAATATGCGCATGAACTGCCAGTGACTGGGGATTAAAAATCATGTTTTATGTTCGAAGCTATATATATATCGCTCTACATAACGCGTGTGTACCCCTCTGCTTCACAGTATATACAAACATGGCTAAATTCCGTTGAAGTACTCATTCGGAGCAAGACATTAACGCCATAAAGTTATCAACAGTGGGTGTATCCCAAAAAACTAGGCCAATGTACAGTGCAGGGCAAAACATGATATTCATCCTCTATAACACTAATATCGGATTGCCTACAGTATTCACAAATTCTATCGGTTAATGTATATCCTTTCATATGCATATATATATATCGCTATATATATATAGTACACAAACTAATAGACCAAAATGAATATCACTCCGACACGCAAGGGCGCGCATTTTAACATGTACCGGTACATGTAGTTCATCGTCATGACAACTGTGACGTCACTGACCTTGAAACTTTTGATTGGCGCTGGCAGGTCTTCTCCTTCAACGAGAATATGGAGTTTACGTCGCACGCGCTGATGTCTTTCCTCTGGCATGTCTTTAATATACTGCGGCGGGTTCCAGCTGCATACAAAACACACAAGATTTAAGACATTCGCGTTGCACACAAACTTTCAAATACAAAATTGCTTCGTCACGGCTAAGTCGGTTTAATCTAGTCCCGCTGTAGCTAAGACATGGTAGAGAATTCATTATTTTCATATGAAAATTTACCCCGTCTTGATGGGCTCAGTGTATTCCACTCCCTTGGCCAACTCAGCGACACCCATGAGAGCTGGTAAAGAAAGAGATCAAACATATCAGAATCGCTTCAGTAGTCGAAGACCCAGAAGAACGTTTAGCAGCGCAGCAACCCTTATATGTATATGGCATATGGCTATAACAAAGGATGACTACACTTTATTTTCAATATGGCGTTATGTAATAATAAATAAACGATAAACCGCCTGTAACTTACCAGTCTTCTCTGCCACACTTTCCAGGATCTTTTCTTCTTCTTTCAGCTGTTTTTCTCTCGCAGTCTCTCTTCTCGCTGTACAGGGAACAAATACATATTTCATTGGCATCGGTCCCCTTATAGGAAGACTCACAATTTACCTGTGAGATCACTAAAACCACATGACTTTTTTTTTGGGGGGGGGGGGGGGGGGGGATAAAATTTTCTATTCAGAATTGCTCTTCACAATACAGTTTACTACTGAAACATTCACTTGTCAGTCAGACATAACATAAATAACCTATTAATTAATTTCTTTATTATTGAAAAAAATAACAGGATAACTGCCATCCATATATTTATATATAAGTATGTGTTTTTAATAACCTATTCATTAATTTCTTTATTATTGAAAAAAATAACAGGATAACTGCCATCCATATATTTATATATAAGTATGTGTTTTTAATCTGACGACCTTGTAAGTTTCAATTCAGAGAACATTCAATAGCTCTTAGCTAATATAATAAATAAATAGTTGTGGCATATATAGTAGGACTTTATAAACCAAACCTATTAAAGAAGCAGGACAATCTCAGATATCAAAAATGTGGATTGTGCTTTTCAATTATGTAATTGTACACCAGTTTCGCTCATTCTCAACTTGATCCCTAAATAGTTTCGCAAACCTCCATTCAAATTTTATGCATCAAACCTGACAAAACTTTTAACAAAATCTTTTAAGATGAATACATATATATATCTTTGTAGATCCTAATCAGTATCTCATTTAATTCATAACTTAGTGCTTCAGAGTGCACTAGGGCAAGGCCAAGCAACTATCAGGGACAAATATTCCACGTAGCGCTAAGTCTATTGGCATAGCCGAAATGTGGTTTATGAATACCGCCCCAGGACGATATCTCAAGAATTAAATCAATTGCGTGTCAGCAAAAACTTACATCAAACCCAATGTTAAAATTGTTAATGGTATCGTGGGTTACCTTCCGCTTCCAGCTTGAGCTTGCTGTGCTGATCCAGGAGACTCATGTGAGAGTTGGGGCCCACCCCACCGTCAGTGTCACTGTCCCCATCTTCTGTCGTACTCTCCTTCTTCTCTTCATCCTTAATGATCTGTCTTGCACGCCCAATCTTTGTCAGCTTCTGCATCTGTAATGCAAATGGAAGTTTTATGACAAATCCTCTGAATAAACCAGCTCAGTGTCTTGTACCACAGGTAGGTAGTTGATTTTACTGCTTGGTGACCAGCAGTCAGTTTCAGAACATTTTTGCTGCCAGTTGAGCCAAATGTGAGGAAACGATGGCATAATGAAAGCACCTGTTCTTAAATTGGCTATCAATATTTCTATCAGAATACTTATACAAATCTCATATCCTTCCCTAGTCAAGATGCCATATGCGTAAAAGTATTCACCAAGACTGTCTTTGTTCAGCAAATGTACATACATGTACATGTTTAGGCTTTTGCTTTCTTTTGTTACAGATCTTTGTTATAAATAAAACCTAAATGTAACTAACCCAAAATTAATTAGATTATTACAATGAAACCATCATGAACTAAGTTCAATAAATATTTTTTTAGCTATGACTAAAGTTAATGTGAAAATAATTTCAGAATTTCATTAGAATTGTATGCTATATACCAACCTCCATTTTACGCCTTTCCTTAATTGGGACATATGGCATATATTCTTCGTCACTCTCTCCTTCATGGTGTTCCTCAGCTGCCTGCTATGTAGAACACATACATTAATACTGTATTTACTATAAAATATTTAGCAAGTAAGTAAGCAAAATATACCTTACACTTGCTGCTTACCCAAATGATTAAATTCGAAAAAAATTCCACATAAACTATTTGCGACCTGATCTAGATGCTGGCCATAAGCATGAACTGAATCGAGTAAATCACTGATATGGCAAGGTTGGTTGATTGTATATTCAGGGCGCTTTAACCACTTCTGATCATATTGCGTCAAAAAAAAAAAATGGGAGTAGGAAGGGGGAGTAAAGCCATATCCCTGGGGGTAACCCCCTACTCTTCGTGAAAAAAGATATGGTATATCTATATCCTGCGACCACACAGACATTGCTACAGCTGGGTGCGAACCATCGATCCACACGGTTAGACTTTCAAGTAGCCAGAGCATGATATAGATATAGCGAGGATGGAATATAGTATTTTGCCTTCATCACAGCATAAATGCTTGCCAATGGAGTGTCAACATGAAGAAATATAGTTTGTATCATAAAAAGGGATAATATAACATCTGCACCCTCCAACCCCAACCCGCCCACACTTAATCCAACCCCTAACCCCCCACCCTCTGCTACCATCCCAGGCTCCACCATCTGTCAGCGATGCAGGTAATTTCCTCTCCCTCACCCCCCACCCTTTCCCTGACACTTCGCACCCCAGCTGGTAGCTACAGACGTGAGATTTTGATAGGCAAACAAGATTTCCGCATTGGTGCTACCATACATACATACATACATACATCTGATACAGCTGTATAATCAGGCTTGAAGCCTATCAGCTGGTCGTGGCTTTAAACCAACGCTTTTACATTAATAATCAGTGCAAAACATACCGCAGGACTGGAGGATTCATCGATTTACTGACGAGGGAAAATACAAGTCTTGGGTGTAGAGGTGTTGTTGCCAGACTGTGTCCAACCTTCCCTTGAAACAATTCAGTGAGGGGGCCGTTACTACATTGTCCGGTAGGGAGTTCCAGGTTTCGGTTACTCGAAGGGAACAAAAGTGTTGGCGCAATGCCGTCCTGCATGCCTCCTTCTCTAGCTTTAGGCTGTGTCCCCTTGTGTTGCTATCACCCTGTAACTTGAGCGGGCAGTTTGTTTGGTATTTCCCATGGAGATATTTCCACACCTCTATCATATCCCCTCTGGCTCTCCTGTATGCCATACTTGGCAATTTTAGGTCTTTTAGTCTCTCCTCGTATGTTTTTTCTCGCAAGTCGGCCAGAAGCCTTGTGGCTCGCCTTTGAACTCCCTCAATAAGTTTCCGATCTTGAATTAGCATTGGGGACCAGACGGAAACCGAGTACTCAAGATGCGGTCTCACTAGGGATGTGTACAATAGTTTCAGAGACTGCGTGTCCAGGTACTCATAAGAACGTCTGATTAGGCCTAACAAGCGATTGGCTTTATTGACCTGTAACTCAGTGTGGTGGGAGAATTTCAGTGCGGGGTCAAAATGCACACCCAGATCTTTCTCAAGGTTTGTTGTTTCGAGGGTAACCTCTCCTGCTGCAGATCCCATCTTGTAGGTTGCCTGCCGGTTGGCTCTGCCCAAATGCATAACTTTGCACTTGCCAGCATTGAACTTCAACTGCCACGAGGCGGACCAGTCAGACATATTATCAAGGTCATTTTGCAGGCACCTCTGATCGTCCTCACTAGCAACTGTTCGATATACCTTTGTATCGTCTGCGAACATGGAGCAACTGGATTCAACTGATTCTGGTAAGTCGTTTATGAAGCAGACGAAGAGAGCCGGACCGAGTACACTACCTTGTGGAATTCCACTCAGTACCTGTGCCGATGGAGACAAGCTCCCTGCTAAGGACACTCTCTGACTACGGCTACTTAGGAAGCTGCCTAACCACCTTAATACATTGCCAGTCACCCCGTAGCCCTGCAGTTTTCTTAGTAATCGGCAATGTGGTACTGTGTCAAATGCCTTTGCAAAGTCTAAATAAATGGCGTCAACCGGCAGGCCCTTGTCTGTGGCTATGGTATAGTCGTTAAGGACAGACAACAGGTTCGTGGTGCAGGACCTCCCATTGATGAAGCCATGCTGGCATTCCGTCAGCAGGGAGTTGCTCTTCATGTGTGCTATGATTGCATTCCTCACGGTCTTCTCTAAAACCTTGCACACAACGCTTGTCAGACTGACTGGTCTATAGTTGTCAGGGAGCTGTTTTTTGCCTTTCTTGAAGATGGGTGTCACATTGGCCTCTTTCCATATGGTGGGAATTTCCCCTGTTCTCATAGACAGTGTGAAGATATGTACAAGTGGCTTGCTTATTACGTCCGCCAATTCGTATAACAGTCGTGGATGCAATCCATCAGGACCTGGCGACTTGTTTGGGTTTAGGTCTACTAGTTCTTTATGTACTACAGACTCTGTGATATCGACGATGCTTAATTGGGAGCGTACCTTTGATAGTTTAATGGGTGGTAGAGTAGACATATCCTCTGTTGTGAAAACACTGCTAAAGAAATTGTTCAACAGTTTTGCTTTGTCGGCACTTGAAGTTGCTTCACTTCCATCAGGTTTGACGAGATTAGCGATACTATCTTTGGTTCTTAATTTGCTTCTTGCGTATGCAAAGAAGGCCTTGGGGTTAGTTTTTGCTTCTGACGCTACTCGTTTTTCAAAGGCTATTTTAGCCTGCCGACAAGCCCATTTGGACTGGTTTCTTGCCCTGGCATATTTCTGGTAGTCGGATCCATCTTTGGTTTCCAAGTACCTACGAAACGCCGCCTGTTTCCTTTTTACTTTGGACAGCGACTCTGCATTTGCCCAGGGGGCTTTTCTATGCTTGCCTGTATTACTCTTTTGCAGGGGGATGAATGTCGGCATTGTTTGCATTATGACGTCAATAAACTTGTCCCATGATCCCTGCACGCCCTCGTTACCAAGAAGGAGCTCCCAGTCTATCTTGTTGAGCTCCTCCCTCATTCCGACGTAGTCACCTTTGGCCATTTGATACTTTACTCTAGTATCTGGTTTAGGGCTGCTGTAGGACAACAAGTTAAATGTGATGGTGACATGGTGGCTCTTTCCTAGGGGAGCGAGGTACTCTAGTCCCTCCGCCATATTTTCCTCGTTGGTGAACACTAGGTCAAGGGTATTTGGCTTAGTGTTTGGGCGGAAATGAGTAGGCTCAGTCACATGCTGATAAAGGAACGCATCCCTGACCATATCTAGGAAGGCCCCTGATTGTGTCCCATTTCCGTCGGATGAGGAGTTATCACCCCAGTCGATCCCGGGCATATTGAAGTCACCCATTATCAGTACGTGCGAAGCTGTGGTTGTGTTGCAGATTTGGGTTATCGCTTCAAGCAACTTTCTGTTGTTAGTGTCTGAGCTGTTCGGTGACCTGTATACCCCACCAAGCAAGAGTCTATCTCTTTCATTTAGTTTTATCTCACACCAGATACTTTCATCAAAATCTGCTTGCTCCTGTTCTTTGCTAAGTGTTGCCCCTAGTTCTAATAGTGTGTAGATTGCGACCCCTCTTTTGGCATTATGTAGGTTGCTCATACACTCATAGCCATCAAGCTTCAGCTCGACTGGTTGTACTGGGTGTTTACAATTCTTGGGCATAATCTCAGTCAGGCAAATGACATCTGGTGTGTGCTGTGATATTAAGTGTGATAGCTCAGTGCGTTTAATTAACAGGTTATCTACATTTGTATATACAATCTTCAGTTTTCTTCCATCTAATCTCTCGGTTCTTTTGTTTCCTTCTCCTGTGATAGAGTTTGCTGCCTCCTCATGAGATTCACTAATCTGTCTCCTCTGAGACTCCACTTGGCCTGCTCTCCCTTTTCTATTGACTCTGCCTGCCGCCTGTCCCGTTCCACTAAGAGTTCTCTCCGGTGCGCCCTCTCTAAAGGGGTTAGGTCTGGTTTTATGCTAATCCTGGAGTATACCTCTCCAGCATCTGCATCTACCGAGCAAGGAGTCATTTCAATAACAGCCCTTGACGGAAGTAGACACACATAGTCAAATAGATATTAATTGTGTTGGATTTTCATTTACAGCAAACAAGTAAGTCTTTACGATTATATCTATTATATATATGTAAATACCACCGTCACTGCCACAGAAAGGTGGTTGGTACTATTCCAGGTTTTCACCAACTATTCTGCAGCTATTCCGGGTCTTATTCACTGATTAATATTTACCTAATTAATAATGCCAATTAATTTATACCAATGCGAGCCTCCCCTGCCTCTACCCCAAGCGTGTGCATCTGCACCAATTGACCCCCTCCTGTACCCTGATAGATAACCACCCCACCCCGGCTACCCTAACCTATACTGCCGTTCTGGTAGTAGGGCCGCCTGTCCTGTCCATATTATGGCATATACACTCATATTGCCCTCTGCTCTTATTCATATATTATCGCCCTCAGAACACTGATAAACATCCATGTAAAAACATGATCAGACAAGTAACCTTTCTCTTTCTGTCATTTTTCTTTGCATCAGACATGATCTTCGTCTTGTGTGAACTATTACGCCACAATAGCGATAAGTAAATACTTGAAAGCAGAACAAACGTTTCTTCGAGCCGAAATTCTCACGTTCCTGGTTTGTATACACTTGCGTTTTGGACGCGTCCATCTAAATGCCGAAAATACCCGGTTCAACAAAACCAAGAGAGCACTCCTTTTTGTTGCAAGGCGCGTGCCAATGGCTTAAACAGTTGGTTCCACGCCAACACAACTTTAGTTCATATTAATCTTCTGTGTTTCCACGCTAATATTATCCAGCCATAACGCCCCAAAGAGTAGAAAGGAATACTTTTCCACTTGTTTTCGCACCTACCAATTGAAATTCTGGGAGCGAGGAAAGTGACGTCAAAGCGGAATACAAACACATGTAGTATTTCTGGTCCCAGGCCCGAATGGACGCCGGTTCTACCCTAGAACGTTCTAGGCGGGTTTCGAACCGGCGACCTTCCGCATCCCGAGCGAACACCTTACACGTTAGGCCAAAGGGAAATTCCCATTTGGCCCGAGGCGCTTGGTGTTTTTCATCCACCGGGCCTGGGCCGAGATATCACACTTTTACATTGAGACTCATATTCTCTCTGCTCAATGGCTTGAACTCAGCATAAGCACTCAACCATGATGACAATACACGCCCTCGAGAACAGATGCATACGCACTGCATCAAGCTCACCTGTCAATCTTGTGACACCATTAGGCAATTTCTAAATAACGCTCAGATGCAATGCTCCCGGCATAAATAAACCCGCCGGACCTTACTTTTGTTACTTTGACGAACGCGCTTATAGTGATATCGTGGAATAAAAATTCTCAACTCCCATTAAAAGAAATTCTTATTTGATTTTCTTCCCTAACCAATACTAACTCTGAGCTGAACAAAATCGCTGTTCAAGATATTGAAGTTAATATGAATTGGGTCCACAATTTTATCACCGAGATTGCTACGTACGTTACATGTGTTTGTAGTTTTTTTTAAGTGAGCAGAGTTTTAAATTCAGTTATATTCCCAAATTTACAACAAAAATTCTGAAAAGGAGAAAAGCCTAGAGATGCGATTGTGATCTTCGCATGAATAGTAGGATCGCCCAATAATATTTTTCTCCTGTACCAGCTTAATCAGTAATCCCATTAAATAAATCAATAGAAAAACAAAGGAAAACAAATCAATTATACTTATAAAAACAAACATTCCGATAAAAACATGTTTTTACAACAAACTACATTATCGCCCAGAAGTGTTCCGTAATAGTGCAGGGCTATGACGTCACCCGTCGTTATTATAAGATTAATTTCTTTTCATTCTAGGAAGCGTATCGATCCTTAGATTGTATTTTCGCATTAGTAATGCCAGTTATGTCGCTCTTTCGTGCCCCTTAACTTTACTTAAGACACCGCCACCTGTTTTCCTGTTGTTTGGAGACTGAATTAAAGTGTCCAGTTTCATGATGCCACAGGTTATTCAAACCAGGGTGTCGCTTTTGCCATATGTGTACAGCTTTCAGGCCTTGTTTCCTCATTCCCACACGCACCTTGGGTTCTCTTTCCCCCGATTCCTCTTGCCACGGTGTGTCGGCGTGGCTAAAGGTTAGGAAGAGTGAACAGCACGGCGTGTGGGCGTGGCTAAAGGTGAGGACTAGTGAACAGCACGACTTGTGGGCGTGGCTAAGGCTGATGATGAGTGAACAGCACGGCGTGTGGGCGTGGCTAAAAGTAAGGACGAGTGAACAGCACGGCGTGTGGGCGTGGCTAAAGGTAAGGACTAGTGAACAGCACCATTTGTGGGCGTGGTTAAGGCTGATGATAAGTGAACAGCACGGCGTGTGGGCGTGGCTAAAAGTAAGGACGAGTGAACAGCACGGCGTGTAGGCATGGCTACAGGTAAGGACGAGTGCATGAACAGCACGGCGTGTAGGAGGGCTAAACGGTGGTCAACGTACGTTGAACGGCTGGGGTCATTGAGGTTGCTTTGAATGCTGGAATCCGCCAAGTTTTGGAAACTTTAGAGTTTTAATGTCAATGAAGGAAATCTCTGCCATACAGAAACTTTATGTTTGTATATATCGTTGAAAATCGGCTCCGATTTAACACCACTGTTTGTTAATATTCCTGCACAAAATGCCTATATATATATGCACATATGTTATGCCACTTGAGACGAAATAACCAACAACAATTAACAACATAAGAAGTGACGTCTTGAGGTGCAACCATTCAGTTTTGGGGCAGCCAAAAAAGCTGGGGTGCAAATGCCCACTACTTCCTCCCCCCCTGCCCCATCCACTTTAGTACACCCGCTTTCAAATCCTCTCGACGAGCATTCTTCCGGCCCACCGGAACAAGTTCAATCGAGTGCACCCAGCTCACTCCCGCGCGATTCAATATGGCGGCGGTGTCTGGTCGGTTCTTGGAATATACGCTTTTGCAGTTTTACGATAAATAACTTGCTTCCATATTGACGATGAGTTTCTGAGTGGTGGCACAACATTATTGGACTGCCAAGGTTATCATTTAGTACATGCCACTTAGTTGTCGTCTAACCATTGCGCCACAATTGTCGTATTGGGCAATGACTCGAGGCATTGACAATATTGTGATTCACTGAGTCAGTGTCAGTGAGTGATAGGCTAGTGCTAAATCACCCTGGCCACTGTTGTGTACAGGTGTACAGTGGCCAGGGTGATTTAGCACTAAGTGATAGGCCTGCACAGGCACAGTAAATCAGTTGAGTGGGGAGGCCGGGGGGGGGGGGGGGGTAGGGGGCCCCACAACGTATACTAAACACACCGCTACCTGTTTTCCTGTTGTGATTAGCAGCATTGACATTGTCATTGTCATTGACCAACTCAGATCCAGTCAGACATTCACAACCGCCCAATGCCAATGGCAGGGAAGCCAACCTGGTTCATGTCATGAGATCTGGGCCGTCTGGGGCCAGTGATAAATGCTGTAAATTAGAAGCAGCTCACAGACTTTTTTAGGTTGGCAGGTATTCAGATCCATTTCTGGAAAACTATAACCTATACCTGGGGGGAGGGGGGGTGGAGGCATTACATTACTACACTGGGCGCATTGCTTTGGACCAGGTTCGGTATCCCACCCTAAGCCCACAACATGTGACAGGGAACTTCACAACAGTGGCCAGGGTGATTTAGCACTAAGTGATAGGCCTGCACAGGCACAGTAAATCAGTTGAGGGGGGAGGCCGGGGGGGTGGAGGGGGTAGGGGCCCCACAACGTATACTAAACACACTGCTACCTGTTTTCCTGTTGTAATTGGCAGCATTGACATTGTCATTGACTAACTCAGATCCAGTCAGACATTCACAACCGCCCAATGCCAATGGCAGGGAAGCCAACCTGGTTCATGTCATGAGATCTGGGCCGTCTGGGGCCAGTGATAAATGCTGTAAATTAGAAGCAGCTCACAGACTTTTTTAGGTTGGCAGGTATTCAGATCCATTTCTGGAAAACTATAACTTATACCTGGGGGGAGGGGGGTGGGGGCATTACATTACTACACTGGGCGCATTTCTTTGGACCAGGTTCGGTATCCCGCCCTAGGCCCACAACATGTGACAGGAAACTTCCGAGTGTGCCGATAGGGATATGCCTATTCCAATGAAATGCATACACTGTTCACATCCGGTGCACATTAAGGCACTGGAACCAACCTACTCTCATCACCTTTCAATGAGCCGCCATCTTCTTCCTAATGCCCTGTGCTGTTTAGAACAGGGCACATCTGCATACCGAATGCATCCGCAGGCGTTATGCCCAGGTTACCAAAGAAATGCACTCATTGTCAATGGTGGGGGTGTGTCACCCATGCCATAGGCTATGGCATAGCCTAGAGGTCAAATGGAGAGCAAGAGCAAAGTGCGAGATTTTTTAGTCATTGAGAAAGAATTTTTCAGTAAAAAAAATTTATTAAAAGGTTAAAGTTGCATCTCAAGCTCTTTCCCGCCTTAATTAAAGTGGTGAAAATGCAAATAAAAATCAATCCTTAAATTATTCAAGATTTTTTTTTGTCTCCACCCATGCCAGATGGCTAAATTTATACCACAAGTTTTCATTTTAGTGGTAAATGTCATCAGATAGTATGCTTCGCGATGTTTTGGTATAGGTAGCAGTGTTGCGACAGGGTTCTGTGATGTCCCGGGATAAATATGTTTGCCACACCACAGCCGAAACAGTGATGTTCATCAGGTTTCTAAATTTATAGAGTGAAACAATCAAGTTTTCTGCAAATTTTGATATAAATTTTGCCTGGGCTTAGTTTTGGCGGGAAAGAACCTGATATGCAACTTTAATTATTAGTTTTGATATATATGTTACCATATAAAATGGAATAAACAGTCTAGAGCTATAATTTTATTATGAACACTTTCAATATCAACTAGAGAGATACAACGGGGCACTTGGGCAGCACTTATATAGCTAGCTCAAAAAGACTGTATAACAGACTGTGTAACAGAATTATATAATAGAGGGATGCTCCAAGATATGGGCAGTTTTACCTCGAGTATCATACCACCATGTAGCAAGTTAACAAAGGGATTGAATTGTATATCAGTCATATAACTAGTCGAAATGTCTGTTGTAAGTTGTGTTAGTGAGGGGTAACATAATTAACATGATTTTCGTGCACAGAAAGAAGACTGGATAAAAGAGGGAGTTTGTATAATGCAGGGACCACTGTATATACCTAACTATAGCTATAGTGCCTCCCCCTCCTGTCCCTGCTACCCAGTGCCCTTTCCAGCATCCGTGCTTCTTATAATCGCATTTGGTGAATGAAGCCAGTTACTCTGGCATTAATTGTTTATACAATGGTTCGTGCATTATACATCTTATGTTTTGCCAGCCAGAAAAGACTATATAACAGATGGAGTCATATATAGAGATGTTCCCATGCAGATAAGCTGTGCAGGTTCAAGCATCCTAACATGAGAACATTTTTTTTGATGGGATATGACATGCAAATTTGGGTAATCAGCAAATCTGCCATTCGTTCAAATTGTTTGAATCAATCCCTGTTTAACCCTGGCTGTTCTAAAATGCATGATCTAAATTTGATCTCTATATGTTGTGAGAGATCATTTATTGGTACTGGTAGCATTCTATCAAATCTTTTGGGGCTAGTGCCAAGAAAATTGAGTGGGCATTTGACTGATTCCCAAAAAAAGACTGTTAGAACATGTGTGACCTTCAAGGATCAGCCTGTAGCTCACAGAAAACCTACCACTGTGTTTTTAATTTTGCTCACTGTGCCTGGTTTTAGCTGATGACAATATCAATACACAACCTAATAGAGGTAGTCTATGTTATGTGGCCAAGAAAAATATGTCAGCTTGTTTGATGCTGGGTCTGTGGAGATAGGATTGACAGATCTTCTAATGTTGTAAATAAAGCGTGAAACTGGGACCTGTTCACTTGTTTTATATTTAAAAATTCTTGAATTTAGGTTGAGACCTGTTCATTTGTTTGATATTTTAAAAAAATGGAATTTAGGTTGAGAAAATGAAGAGACAAAAACGTAAAGTTGTATCTGAGGAAGAAGATGCGGAGCTGACAAGGGTTAGTGTGAGAAGACTTTATTTTATGCCTTAGCAATTCCATGTTGTATGCCTGGTATATGATTTTAAAATATTTACGATCAAAATCATGATATGAAGATATAATGTTTGACTTAGCCTTTGTGGAATGCATATTCTATATTAAATCAATTATAGAATGATTTCTACTGTAATTTTAGTCTTATTATATATGTCTATATATATTATGTACAATATTCTGCTCTATTATTGGACCATTTATAGAATATTTTGTGCCATGTGCCTGGCCTAAAGGGTGTCTCTGTTTCGAAATGCCATGATAAAGACCTACCGGTAGTTCCCATACTTAATTCCAAGGCTGTGCCTGTTTCAGAATGCCATTGGGTTAGCAAGGCGTCAGCAGCAACGAAGACATGAAGAGCTCAACCAGATATTGCTTGGTGAGTTTTCAGAAAGCTACGGGACCACCCGTCTTGTGGCTAGCACTCTCGGATTTGTCAAGTGAGCTCTGCCAGGCCAGCCATCGTCCCGGGGTTCGGGGATTCGCGCCTCACTGTACGAGCGTCGATATTCGTGCGGGATCAAGATCCGATATCCTCCTTTGAAAAGAGTAAGGGGTTAGCCCCTGAGGACATGGCTCCATGCTACCTGTGATCCTTCCTTGATATGTGAATTGACTTTTAGGTTAAGGTGTCCTCCCTCCTCAATCCGTCGAGCAGGATTATTAGTTGAAACCTTAGCCGCGTGCCTGCCTTTGAAGTAGATGTGCCGGTGTGTTGTAATTTGTCTCACAGTCGCTTTGTATTATCCTAGCAAAACCCCAGAATACTTTGGTGAATTTGATGACTTTGGTACTCTGGCATGAGTCATGATATATATACTTCATGCCATAGATGTATACAATCTAGGCATTGTTATTGTCCTATTCTTATCTAATGAAACTGATCAACAACAATATGCCACCTCGTCAACCAAATATAGCCCAGCACTTTTCTTTATGACACTGCCCCATAAGAGAAAAAAACACAAGCCGTAGCAAGTTCAACGCAGATCAATCCACTATAGCTCAACATTGGGTGTTAATTTGACCAGCTTGTTTTTCACAAACAATAATCATAACCCCATTCGGCCAGTACCTTGCTTATGAATATATCAGCACGATAGTATCGACCTCATGATTAGCGTATCCAAACCCCTAAATCGTTATCTATCTGGAGGTGTTTCATATCTCAATCGCCCAGATGCTGGTATGTGCGCTGAAGATATGGCGACCATTTCACTTGAGGACAAGGAAGCACTAGCGGTAAGTCCTCTATGTGTGTATATCCGGGAGATAAATTAACTTTGGATGTCGCCTGTCCTGACGGGCACGTGGTCTTGACATTGACGTGCCCGCCTGAAAATGTACCTGTCCTATTAATTTGAGAAACAACAACGTTGATTCAACTAAGAAACGCTTTATTTACTGTGCTATTTACAAGGATTTCGACGATTCTGTGACGTCGTGTTCCGAAAGGTGAGCACGTGATATGGTTGGGTCCAACAAACAATAGCTACCATGCACTTATTGATCGCATAGACCAGTCCCTGCTGGTTGTCTGCTCAGTGTAATTGCTGAACATTGCTGAATAGCGAGAGATCGCAGTCTAAATCTTCACCTGCCCCGTTGGGCATACAACCAGTATTCTGACCTGCCCGACAATGGAACTCCACTGTCCGGGGCAGTCGGTTATGTCTCTCCCTGTATGTGCTATATAGTATGGCGCATAATCTGGGGCATGGTGCATCCTTTATTGGCCTTGCTTAGCCCTTGTGTTAACGAAAGCGGCCTAAAATGGCAATTCATTTCATGCACCGTTTGTATTGTAGCGCAAAACTGTCATTGTGTGTTTTGCATGTTAATATGGATCTGTTTGCCATGTTTGCTTCTTGGTAGAGCCAGGAGAATATAATCATAGGAAAAGACTAATGCTCGCTTGCTTGTTAAGGCGAACCGCATGGTCACGCATAACTCACGTATTACTCAGGCATTGCCTTTGTTGCAATAGTGTGAGCGCTGACATCGCTGGTGGACTTGTGGTATAAAATAATCTAAATGTTGGGGTTCATTTCACTGGAAAGGTGTGACTTGCGCTGTGTCTGCATTATACATGTGTGATCCCTAACAAATGGTTCATAATTGTATGTTAGTGCTTAGCGTTTAGTGACTGTATGTGTTGTTATGGTCACAGAAAGTGATGGCTATATCGAAGCGGGACCACGCGATAGCGACAGGCGGAGGGCCAGACCGCCAGGTGGCAACACCGGAGCCGGATGACGCCGCTGCCCGTCGTCCTGACGATGCCCGTCACCATGACGACGCATGTCCCGAGGCCGCCCCACAGCCCGCTGCGGGCACCAAGCGGACTCTCCCGGTGAGGGGGGTGAAGAGCGTGCGAGGCGATGCCAAGGCCGCGCCGACCCTGGGTGACGTAAACCGCGGGCGTCCCCGTGACGCCATCGGCGACGCGCGTGGGGATGACGACGGCGTGATTTGCTTGGAGGATGAGGAGGTCGCCGTGGGTAACCCCAGCGGCGGCGGCGAAGGGATCGGGGTCGCGAAGGGTGCCCGCCCGCCGCCGGGGCCTCCCTCTCGCCCTTCCACCCGGCGGCGAAACGCTGGCGATGCCATTGCCACGGCGACTAAAAGTAGTGACCTAGAAGAGAGTCCCATCCCGCGGGCCAATGGCAAGTGGATGGGGGGTCGCCGGGAGGCGGGGCCGGGGAGGGCGGAAGGCGGGGACGGGCTAGAGGAGGAGGCCGAAGATCCGCTGCCACCGCGAGCGACGCGCGCCGGTCCGAAATCACGCGCTCGGCCCGCGGCGATGACGTCACGCGGTGCCAAGCCCAAACCGGACGTCCCCTGCGCTGATCGCCTGCGCGCGCCGATGACGGAGGAGGGTTCATTCGGTGCGCGTGATCCGGGTCTTACCTCGGCACCACCCGGGAACGAACCGTCACGTGTCACCGTCACCAGGCAACGACGCCCAGTAATCGTCACCACCGCCCAGGTGCATGCCGGGATCGACGATGAGGACTCCGAGGAGCTGATCGAAGCTTCTCCTCCTGGCCGCCAGGGGGCTGCTGCAGTGACGCCCTGTCCCGCGTCCATGACGTCAGACGCAAGCCAGTCCATGATATCCGCAAACGCAAAGACGTCGAAGGTCGCTCGGGAATTGTACAGCCAGGTAAGGAAAATCGAAAATAATTGATCGAACTATCCTCGACTCCTTGTATATATATTTGTGTATCATCCTTCAGACTCAACTGAGGTGGCTGACTGTTGCTGGTGTAGTAGTTAGCACACTCGACCGCAGGTCAACAATATGCCTCGGTTTCGCTCCTAATGTGCAAAAAATCGGCGTAAAACACCAATTCAGTTACTTGTCATCTTTCAAACTCAACATTCGTAACAGTTTGTAATGATTATTGTTGGTAGCTCACGGAACTTCATGTATGTCGATAGTCCCGGGTTCGAATCTTCAGTGGCTAACTTTCCTGCCGCGTCGCTTACGGGGATGCTAGTAACACATCCAGCGTTGGACCAAACAGTCGTGGGTTCGACCCTCGGTCACCCTCGGCGTCTCAATCTTGACATTGATTCACACATCTATCGTCTCATCCTCGACTGCCGAGGCTCCCTGTACTGACCTACTGGCTTAGCGCATACTTGCACAAAGCTGGCGTAAAACTAACAATCTTTCTATCTTGTAGTCCTGCCCGGACAGCCGTGCTGGATCGGACGCGGAGTCTGACCAATCAGCGGTGTTTGACAGCCACATTGCGGCCCCTGGACAGAGCCACCTCCAGCGGAGGGTAAGCTACAAACCATGGTCACAAGCTGACATATATGAAGTCCGGGGGCCGGCCCGATAACTCAGTGGGTTAGAGCGCGCGCCCTAAGAGCACTGGCCACCTGAGAGCCTAACGGCACGTGGATCGGTGTTTCGCGCCCCGCTGTGGCCATGTTTATGTGGTGGCAGGATAAAGATCCCACATCCTTCTTCGCAAAGAGTAGGGGGTTACCCCCGGGGACACGGCTCCACTCTCCCTTCCTTCTCCCATTGATGCGATGTGACCCCAAGTGGTGAAAGCGTCCTGAATATACAACCAGCCTACAAAGTCCGCCATACAAGTAACCCGAACACGTGCACTCGAGTACTCATTTTTCGGGACTCCCGATGTGATCAATATTTGATTCAATACTCCTTAAGTGTATCTAAATACTTTGATGAAATTGGAAAATCAAGTAATAAATATTAACTACCAAGTGGTCAAGTTTGTGTGTGTATTCCCCTTTGGTCCAAGTATCAGTGATGCCTGATCCAGCTTATATATATCTATATGTTTAAGCCAGTGAGCTCGCTTAGCTTTCATTAGTACCTAGGGTGCTAATGGCGAATTTATGGTAGTTCACTTGGCTAATCGTGTGCAGAATTAGTTGCCGAACCTGTAAGAACCGTTGTGGCTATAAACAAAATGTCGTCAAATGCAGCATGCGTTAGCCGACGCAATGCGAGAAAGATTTATGGATCCTCATCTCGTTTGTGTTTAAGAAGGATTCGCCATAATGGCCCAAGAGGTTGTTTTTACCAAGCAAAGAATTAATGAAATTGTCGACAGATGACGATGTAATCTTGTATTATATTAGCCAATATAAGAAATAATATTAGCCAATGGCGACAGGCGAGCGTTACCCCTAGGCCGTATGTCTGCTGGAGCGTCTGCAGAAACAGGCTGAACGATGGAACCATTATGCCGGTCCTGTTAAGACGTCCCCCATGTAGAAGTTTGCATTCTGGATCCACAGTCGAGCGGCTCGGATCCTGCAAACGATGGCATTGCCATGGCGACCGGAAGTGGAGCTGCGGTAATGGATCCAGATTCGGACTCTACCCAACCGTTCCTGGATGGCGACGCGACCGTTGCCATGGACACCTCTGAGCAGAGTCCAGCGGTTAAAGGAGACCTCTCCGAGGTACTCAAGGCACGTGACGAGCACGGTGTGGACGGTGGCGACCTCTCTGGACAAGAGAGTGATACGTGAGTGTTGATGCATGGGTTACCATGGCGAGCGGATAGCGGTTTGTGTTAACACATGTTCTTTGCTTACATTTATATACAACGATTGCAACTTGTTCAAGCTAGAAACACATTTTTACAATTTGCAATGAAAAGTGACGAGATTTTAATCAAACGATCCCCTGAACACTCCCTTGTCTGTATGTGAAATTGCCTCACTTTCATAATGCCCTCATTGTCATAACGCCCCAGTGCTATATCTCCCGAATGTCGTAACGCCCCATTGTCGCAACGTCTCATTGTCACAACCCCCCAGTGTCATAACACCCCATTTTCACAACGTCCAATGGTCATAACGCCCCTGTTGCCGTCTGTCTACCCGCCCGCCCCTTCACTCCGCCACGCCGTCACAGCGCGGAGACCGTGCCGGAGACCGCGCCGGAGACCGCGCCGGAGACCGTGCCGGGGACCGCCAAGCGACGGCGCCCGATCTCCGGCGATTCCGGGGACTCCGGAGACGCGGACGAACCCGACAAGAAGAGGAAACCGGCTCCCTTTTTCGACTGGGAGGTGGTGAGTGCAAGGGGCGTCGCCTCGTGTACAGCGGAACAGGACCCGGAGAGGGGGGGGGGGGCGTGGAGAAGAGGTTCCCTTTCTGGCGTTAGCATCAAGTATAACTTGGGAGGCGATTTTCCTTGTTGTCGGCACTACATATATGATTCGTTTTGGTGGGTTTATGGAGGGCGGGGGCGGGCATGGAGGTAATGGTTTTTAATTAAATCTCCCCAGCCGAACAAAAGCGATTTTTTTCACTATCACCTTGGTATCGTAATTGTTACAAGGGTTGTTTTTATTTGTCTACATATGTACCTGCATTTTATTTGTATGAGGTTGTACGTACATGTATGTTTCCACCGGCCTGGTGTCTGTTTCATGTTAGCCTGCCGCTGAGCGTCAGGACAGTACCGACCCTCTCGGCCTCCACAACAGAAGGTACCTGTTGCCTTAATCAGTTACGTCTAGACATTGACCATTCTAGACACGTTTCCATTGACCATTCTAGACACGTTTCCATTGACCATTCTAGACAATTTTCTATTGACCATTCTAGACAAGTTGCATTTACCATTCTAGACAAGTTGCATTTACCATTTTAGACAAGTTGCATTGACGATTCTAGACCTGTTGCATTGACGATTCTAGAAAAGTTCCATTGATTATTACAGAAAAGTTCCATTGAATATTCTAGACAAGTTCCATTGACCATTCTAGACAAGTTCCATTGACCATTCTAGACAGGTTGCATAGACTATTCTAGACAATTTTCTATTGTCCATTCTAGACAGTTTTTCATTGACGATTCTAGACAAGTTGCATTGACCATTTTAGGCAAGTTGCATTGACCATTCTAGACAAGTTGCATTGACTATTTTAGACAAGTTGCATTTACTATTCTATACCTGTTGCATTGACGATTCTAGAAAAGTTCCATTGATTATTCTAGAAAAGTGTTGTTGACTATTGTAGACAAGTGTTTTCTGGGACCAGTATACAATTTGTCAATCATTCTAGACCGGTTCTGGTGACCTGTCTAGACCATTCGTGAAACATATAGTATGCCACCTCTTAACCAGTGTCGTAGGCCAATCTAAGGCAGTTTAAGACCAGTTTTTGTGACCATTCCAAAATTTGTATGTGAAATTTTTTGACCATTCTAGACCAATTCCAACAGCTATTGTAAAACAGTTCCATTGATTATGATTGACCTTCATAGACATATTCATGTGATCATTATAGAATTCATGCCACTTAATTATAAAACGAATTAGTCTGTTTTGCGACTGAATTTTTCTACATTGTAATAATTTCTTTCTTACCATTTCAGGGCCTGCGGCGGACAGGTGAGTGGCGGGCTGTTAAGGGGGCATTGAACACTCAAAAACAAATATGGCCGACTGTATTATACTGTTTTCAGCCATTACCTACGTTCTATATTTAGAGCATGAATTAATTTGATATTTGTATTACTCTGCTCGCATGAAAGACGGCTGAGTGATACGAAGTCACGTTTGATCAAACTCATCAAAATGTGAAATTAACACCGAAATATATATGTGTACATGAACTACGGTACTACTTATAATAGGTGATAAGACGAATTATCTCTCAAGAGATAATATATACTCTCTCGAGCTAAGTTGGACAGTCGGTCTCGTTGGTAGGCATGTCAACTTTCTCTTTCCGCTGCCCATTCATCAATTTTTATGCCATTAATTAAAGCATTTTATTTGATATATATATATATGGTACGAAAAATGAAAGGTATTTCGATAACTGCAGTCCATTCTGAGCACTCAATCTAGAGGTTAACGTGACATATCCATGTTAGAAGCCATGAATGATCGTAGCCACTTTGGTTATTACCTATCGATATCGATGTCTGTATCGCCTAGTGTATCGGTGACACCTGAATCACTGACTGGGGGCTCCACCCGTGAAAGGGGGAGTCTCTTAGATGGTACGCAGGTTGAGCTGCAGATCAACAGGTCTTGGGTTCGCGCCCTGGTATCTCCATGTGATTCAAGTATCATCAAAACCCCATTTCATGGTCTCAAGTGCTTTTATTGGCTCCGTTTTTAGCCTTCATGTGCGCCCGAAAGTGTCTTAAAACATTTATTTTCGCCGCTTGGAAAGTTTTCATTCTCGGTGTACCTTCTCGCCAGGTGGCCCACGACGTTCCCCTCTACGCCTCGTCGCCAGGCTCAACGCTGAGGACAACGACTGAAAGGATTCTCCACTTCTTCGAGCGGTACCGCGTGTTGCTACAAGCCGGGCAGGCCCAGCAGAGGCGCCGGTTGCCATGGAGACCACCCGTGGTCGTGGGGTACCACGTGGAGGGCACCATAGACGTGTGCCGGGACGAGGAGCGACGCGTCCCCCCGGGCCAGGGACGCCTCGACGAGGAGGGTTTACCCTCGCTGCGGTCCGTGCTCGGGCCCAGGAGGCGGGCGGTGGCGGCCGGGGGCGGGAACGGGGGAAATGGTTTCCTCGGGGAGGCCACCATGTGGCTGGGTAAAGGGGCGGCGGCATCCGGCCGGGACCTCCCTCGTAGAAACCCGACGCCGGGGGTCAAACCCCGACTCAGGACCGTCTCGAGGACTCCTCGTATCTACAGCTCGGATGAGGACGATGACTTTGTGCCGACGACGCGCGGGGCGAAGTCCGGCCGGGACCGAACCGGAACCGAAACCGGAACCGGAAAGCAGGCTGGTAGGGCGCAGGGGACGCAGCCCTTCCTCTTCGAGGATGACGACGGCTCGTCGACGTCGGACGAAGAGTTCATCCCTGGGCGCGAGAACGAGGCGGCCACCTCGGCGTCGACGCCCCCGGACGCCGGAAGTCGCCAGGGCGCCCGGCGGGCCCGGGGCGGGGTAAAACCACGCAGCGGTGCAACCAGGGGGGGTAGGGGCAGGGCGGCGCGTGGTCGAGGGGCTGCGCGAGGGCGCGGCACCGGCGGCGGGGGTGGGGGTGCGCCTCGTGGACGAGGTAAAACCCCGTCCAAGCGGCGCTCGTCACGTGAGGACCGTCCAAGTCCCGCCGCCAGCCCGCGCCCCCATCGGTCCAGAGCATCCTCGGACTCCGGGTCCAACTTCGAGGACTTGTTCGCTGATCCCGACCCGAAGGAGCCTGTTGCCGGCGGCTCCGGACATAACAGAGGCCCCAGTGCGGCCGCTTCAACCGGACAGAAAGGTGCCGTGGACGCCAAGCCATCTCGTGGGGGGAGGGGCGGCGGCCGACGTGGAGACGTCGTGGCTCCGCAGAGAGTGGGGGACGGTAACCATGGTGATGACGCGGCGGACACGGAGACGGGCTGCTCGCGAGTCGGGAGCCCCACGGGCGCGGGGGCTCGAGGGGTGGCCCGTGGGGGAGATCCCCCCGTGAAGGTGATATCAGAGCCCGGACTACGGGGGGTCCAGGGGGGCTTGAGGGTGCTTCCCCCCGCCACCGATCCGGACGATCCGGACGATCCTGACGCCGCCATCGTCATCGAGGACGAGAAGTCTGGGAAGGCGGCGACGCGGGGCGGCGGGCTGCTGGGACTAATCCAGATTCACGGCGGCAAGAGGGCGCGCCAGGCGTCCGGATCCGAGCGTCTGGATGGGAGGGATCTGGGAGCGGACAGGGGCCAGGCCGTCAAGAAACAGCGGGTAGGTCCCGAGGGGCGTCACGTGGTGCGTCACGTGGTGCGTCACGTGGTGCGTCACGTGATGCGTCACGTGATGCGTCACGTGGTGAGTCACGTGGTGAGTCACGTGGTACGTCACGTGGTGCGTCACGTGGTACGTCATGTGGGTCACAGTGAGGGTCGAAAACTGTCATGATGTGCGTCACGGTAAGCGTGACAAACCTGTCGTGATCTGTATGATCATTATAGTATTACCACATGTGTGACGGTGTCACTACCTGTGTCACAAAATGTGTCACGGTGTATCACAACATGCCCCTTTGTCGCAATCATCCCTACAACCTGTAAAATACAATATATTGATACAAGATTAAAATATAAATAGTAAATAGTTTGGCCCTTGGTATGATTTCATTCCCTCATCGGCTTGTGTTGTCACGTGGTCCTTTCAGGGTGTACACCAAGAACCGGAAGCGGCGGAATGTCCCTTGTGTTTCAAGAAATTCCCTGCGAACCTCTTATTCATTCACGCCGCCGGTTGTCAAGGCAACGACCCCGCGGCTGAGCCACGTGTCGGCAACCGTGAGTCCCCGGATGGTGCTGCTCGGGGTACTGACCTTGAGCGTGTGGGTGAAGGTCACGCGATGGCCAGTACGTCACGTACTGGCACCGACGGGCGGCGTAACGTTGTCTACATCAAGTCACATCCGCCCAATAGAACTCCAGTGAAGACGGATCGGGAAGCCGAGAGGCCAGGATCTCAACCATACAGCTCGCCGCCGTGAGTATCCTGGCACATCGATTGTAGAAAAACCTGTAGTAACACACAGGTTACCAATATCAGCAATCGATTCCATTCAGGCGGTCGGTGCGTGGTTCGAATCGCAACTGTGCAAATGTTTGTGCAGGATAAAGATAGCATGCTCTTTTTTTCGGTAATTCTAAGAGTTACTCCCGGAGACCTGGCTCCCATCTACCTTGACCCTTCGTCGCGATATGACCTACAACTCGGGATTGTGTTATTTATAATACGTACGAGCTAAACCAGATCCACAGATTTGAGTAGACATCCGTGTACACAGTATTTTATTATTTGAACCCTCGTCTTTCAGTATAACTCGGAGGCCAGGCTTGTGGCAGAGGGATACCAACGAGCGAGGTAGGGGACAAGGGAACTGGAGTAAATATGCATCAATGATAACAGTGAATAGAAAATATTATAAATAACAGATTTGTTACTAAATATTTTGGGCTCTGCACTAAGCGTGTCCATGAAATATGAGAACACGAAGTGTGCATAATAACATGTACATTTCATTAAAAAAAAAGAAAAAAAAAGGGGATTTTTATGGCTTGCCTTGAAGATAACATATTTTTTTCAAATAAACATTTTGGGCTGTGCGACCAGTGTGCCAACGAAATGTGAGAACACGAAATGTGCATAAAAACATGTATGAAACGCGAGAAAGAAATAAGGGGTATTATGGCCTTGATTTGAAAATACTACCTTCAGTAATGTATTTGGTCTTAATAGTGTCATGCTGGTATTTATAATGATTCTGCTTCGCAAAATAAAGTGTTTATCATGTGTATTTTTCTCTGTGGTCGCATTAGTTGCACAAGTTTTGTCATGTTCTGATTGGTCTTCTCTAGGTGGAGGCAGAGGTGGTGGTGATGGGGACAGAGACACTCCGCCAGCACGGCCAAGGTACGCATTGTGCACCCCTCGTTGATCTATAGCCCATTTCTGGCCAAAATACGCCAGCTTTTGTTGTTTGTTAAATGTTGTTTTTGCTACCATTTATTAACGCTGGAGCAAACCCACCTTCGTTACTCAACCCAAGGCCACCCCCACATTCTATTACGCAACACCAGGCCCACATACTATTTCACAACATGAGGTCCCGCCCACATTATATCACGTAACGCGTGACCCTCCCACATACTATTGGCAACACGTCACCGCGCCCACATTCTAGTACGCAACACGATGCCACGTCCACTGTCTATTAAGCAAGACGAGGCCACGCCCACATTATATTAAGCAACATTAGGCGCACTACATTCTGTTACGCAACACGTCACGCTCACATTCCTTTATGCAACACGTGGCAATATTCTTTGCTCAATACTATAGCAATCCTACATTTCATGCTTAACCCAATGCGACCCCTACAACTAAACAAGAACACGCCCACATGCTGTACCCCATCCAAGAACACGCCCACATGCTGTACTCAACCCAACGTCACGCCCACCTGCTGTACTCAACCCAAAGCCACGCCCACATGCTGTATTCTATCCAAGACCACGCCCACAGGCTGTTCTCAACCCAAGGCCACGCCCACATGCTTGTACTCTATCCAAGGCCACGCCCACATGCTGTACTCAACCCAAGGTCACGCCCACTTGCTGTACTCTATCCAAGAACACGCCCACATGCTGTACTCAACCCATAGTCACGCCCACATGCTGTACTCAACCCAAAGCCACGCCCACATGCTGTATTCTATCCAAGACCACGCCCACATGCTGTACTCTATCCAAGGCCACGCCCACATGCTGTATTCTATCTAAGACCACGCCCACATGGTGTACTCTATCCAAGGCCACGCCCACATGCTGTTCTCAACCCAAGGCCACGCCCACATGCTGTACTCAACCCAAGGTCACGACCACTTGCTGTACTCAACCCAAGGCCACTCCCACATGCTCTACTCAACCCAAGGCCACGCCCACATGCTGTACTATATCCAAGGCCACGCCCACATGCTGTACTCAACCCAAGGCCACTCCCACATGCTGTACTCAACCCAAGTCACGCAGTCGGTGCGTGGTTTGACCCGCAACTGGGCAAATGTCACTGTTTTTCTACAGGGTAATGGTCCCACCTCTTCGCATTTCTACCTTGACCTTCCCATTGCCGCGTGGTGGTTTGTTACGGATTTCTGTTAGCCAATCAATGGCGCCGTTGCTATGGTTGGTCATCCACGTGGTTTCGGTTAACCAATCGTGTCGTTTCTGCCCCAGGCCTGAGTCCCTTGGACGAGAACCGCCCCAGCGAGAACCTCATCAGCGAGAACCACCTCAGCGAGAACCACATCGGCTAGAACCACCTCAGCGGGAACCACCTCAGCGCGATCCGCCTCCACGCCAGCCCACTCCCCCGGCGCCCGCCCAACCCCTGGAGCACTGCCCGATGTGCATGAAGGGCTTCGACCCGGCCGTGTGGCAGGCCCACGTGCAGGAGTGCGTGGACACGGCCGAGGTGGAAGCCGTGGTGGAGAGGGGGGCTGACCGGCCGCCCACGCCGCCCCCCGCCGGACCCCTCCCCACCCGCCGCCTGCTGCGCCGGGGCCGAGGGGAACACGACCCGCTGCGGGAGGAAAGGGTGGAAAGTAGGTGGTCACTCGTGGGGTGGGGGATGTCGGGAATGGGTGAGAAGGGGGGGGGGGGCTGATTGTTTCCAAGGTTCCAATCTGTCATGGATCTCGTCATTGAAAGCTGCCATTAAATACACCTACATTCCTTTATTGATCATTGATTTGTCAGTATTTGATCGACGCAATGGATTATTATAGCAAACTCTAGGCGTGAGTCATACGTGAGCTACACTGAAACAACGATGCGCCCAAATATGGAATTAAATCCATCTTCAAATGTTTATTAGTTTCCCGCCATTTTTTCAGTCTCGGATGAGGAGCCCGCCACTCAGCAGCGAGGCAGACGACAGTGAGTAAGTTATCCAAAAAGCCGACAGGAGGGCCTTTTGGCTGTCGCCGTCTGCTGGTTAGACTTGTTGTTCCTGTCATGATTGTGTCTTCAAAATCTTATGTTCAGCATCTCACAATACAATAAAACGATGCCTGATGTAGCTCTGAAGTATGTATCAATTCAATCCATGTGGGTTATTTATCAAAGTTCGCACTTTCATTTCACAGCCTCGAAACCCATGAGTCTTCAGGATCGAGAAGATCTGTGACCTACCGCCAGGCTGACATCGTCCAATTGCTGTGGCGGGGGGTGGAGCCTAGAGCCGGAAGGGCGGAGCCTGGAGCGGAGAGGGCGGAGCCTAGAGCCGGAAGGGCTAAGCCTGGGGGCGTGGCGGAGCCTAGAGCTGAAAGGTTGGAGCCAGGAATGGTGAGGGCCGATCCTGGAGCCGGAAAGGCGGAGCCTGGAGCCGGAAAGGCGGAGCCTGGAGCCGGAAAGGAGGAGCCTGGAGCCGGGAAGTCTGGGCCTGGAGCGGCGAGGGCGGAGTCCAGCGGCCACGCCAATCCCGGTCGCCTCAGAATATATGGCGACGCCGACGTTGACGACATGCTTTCCGGATCTGACGACGCGACTGAATCCGAGTCCGGATCACGCCGCCGTCGGCCACACTACCCGGATGCCACTGCCCCTGATCCCTCTAGCGGAGATCCAGGATCCCCGATCCGGACTTTCCGGCCGATATCGGAGCAGCGGGACGAGCTTATCGACTACGGGAACCAGTTTAAGGGCAGCGGCAACTCTGGCGCGACCAGGCAAACAGGCGGTACTACTAGGGGGAGGCGGCGGAGGGGTAGGGGCGGGCGGGGCGGGCGGGGATGGAAGAGGTAAGGCGACATCATTTTTTTTTTCACCTGATAACCCGACTCCGTTCCTCTCCTGTTATTCCGTGTTACTTACTTCTCTCGGTAGAAGGAGCGGAAGTTCGAGAGTGTTTTGACCGTCATGCTGCAGCCGTCATAGGACTTATTCGAGGGACAGTTTTGTGTTCCTTCCAATAAAGAATTCCAGATGCAGTCCCGTCTTCCTGGTTTGTTCCCGTAAAACATCAGACATGTAACAATGCGCCTGTGATAATCCATTAGATCGCTACTTGAGGTTAGAAATAAGTGGCGAGTGAGAGGTTTAGTTATTTAAAGATAAAAGCGGCTATTCACTTCTACTACTGATATTTATTTCATAGTCAACAATGTGTCAGAATAGGCCCCTAAGATTGCATTTATGGAACAAAATCCATAGGTCACCGTTGGTATTTAGACAGTAGGAAAGATTTAGTTATTGAAATATAATTTTTTTGAATATTTGTAATTAAATTAAAAGCACACTAAAAAGAAATGAACACTGATTTTTTCATGCAATTCATTTTTCTGTATGACCTTGTAGCTCTGGTACATCATGCAATAAAACAAATGATACGTCACCAACCAACGTTAAAAGGGGGTGATTCGAATTCGCACTGAGAAATGCCGCTTTTATGTAAATCCCTCGTTTCTAGGGGGTCAGCAACCCCTCGTTTCTAGGGGGTCAGCCCGTGGCCCTGTAGGTAGCGTAAACTTTGTGCGTGGTTCGAACCCCATCTGTACAAATGTGCACGAAGCTCTTGTTATTCTTCGACAAAGAGTAATAAGATACCTAGATCCTCGTTACCGCTTACCCTTCCCAAAGATATTTGATCTTTTACTAAAAATGACCAACTTCCCGGCCCCCAGTGAACGCGGTATCTTTTACAAGTACGTGAGACTTCTTCCGGAGTCCAATTTATGTTTGTCCCCTTCGCTTCACCTACGGAATAAATGGATTAAAAAGTTTTCGATTGAACGTATTCCATAAACGTAACCCTATGAGCATGACGTCTGCAGAACTGGGGGTTCTTCCCGACCTACATAGATACGTTTGCGGGATCGGTTTGCGGAACGTACAAAATCTCCTTTCTAACGTTTTGCCCAATGGAATTTCCTTCATCTCGTTTTTTTTCGGCTAATGCCTGTCTCGGTTTCTGCAGTTTCTAATCTGGAGAGGATTGTTCACGGCTGCTTATTAGTGTATTGACTGTCTTTAGACTGGGAAAAGTAAAGGAATTTGTTGAATGTAAGTGGGACATTTTCGGTCGTCTCCATAGCAGTGGCCAGTCACCCAAAGGTCACACAAACCAGTAACACTCGGTCACAAGCGTTGTTTGATGTGTTTATATATGTGACTAAAGAATGACTGCACCATAGAAGGAGAGACAAAGGGATAATGGTGGGCTATTTATAATTTCAGCAACTAAGTTTCATATGAACATTGTTTCTCAATCGAGCATTTTTAGATCGCCAAAACACGGGCTTCAATATAGCCTTAAATATATATATCAACTTGCGATTCGCCCAAAAAAAAAACCATGACAAAAATATATAGGTCTTCTTAAATGGCCCCACAGAAACTGCATACTGTGCAACAATTCTAGACAAGCACCCACCCCCACCCCCCATTTTTTGTGAAAACTTTGTAAAAAAAAATGTACTTTTAGTAGCTTTGATATATTATTTTCATCTATTCAGGTGTAACCGTTGTTCACCCTACACTTAGAAATATTATTAGCCAGGCTTTGCCAGAAATACTGCATTTGGTGCCGGGATACGAACTTATACTATTGACAGGTATACAGATTGACGGCTGTAGCTGGCCCTAGCCCTGTATCATAGCCCACCGACCGCACGGCGGACCGGTGTCCCATGCGGAAATGCCCCCCATGCGGAGATGGCTCGACTATATCTATCATAACGGCACCGAACGAACACCTGGAGCGGAGAGGGTCTCAATATCATGTATTTTATATAAGGGGGCATCTCCGCATATGACACCGGCTATCTCGGCCCAGGCCTACTGGATAAAAGACGCCAAGAGCCAAACGGGAAGTTCCCTTCGGTCTAATCCGCTTGGCATTCGCCCTGGATGAGAAGGGACGCCGGTTGGAATCCCGTCAGTTCGGGTGGAGAACTTTTCGGCGTCCATTCAGGCCTGGGGCCAGAAATACTAGAAAGTCGGCTCGTTTAACTAAATATCCAGTATAGACTTTTACTGGTTTACAAGTTAGATATCTTGTAAACCTCTATGGATGGCTAACGCGTCGTAATTCGTGTTTATTAACAGAAACAGAGAAGTATCATCAGCATGCAGACAAAACTTCACATTCGAGAACTTCCACGCGATCATTAACATAGATAATAAGCATAAGTGGGCCTAAAATATAACCTTATGAGACCCATGCATTAATGCCTATCCTGTCAGAATATGCGCCTTGTAATAAATCGCCTGAAATACAGATGCCTTTTCAAACAAAAATGTCTGTGTCTATTTTAGATACCTTTTTTACCTCATAAACTATCGCTCAATGACCACAAAATCGCGCACTTTTCTCACTCTCCAAATGTGTCCTGTGGCATGGGCGGCACACCCCCACCACTGTAGTAATGTAGTGTCCCCCCTCCCCCCCCCCCCCCTGGGACCATGGCTCGGCGTTAACGCGTGTCCACTAGTCCAGGACAAGTGATTTTACCTGTCGGACAAGTATTCCACGTTTTTCCGAATATGAAGAATCAAGTTAATACATCATAATAATCATCAGTATTTATTATTCGTTATTCATTAATTTATTTCATAACAAAATGGCCTGATAGATATATCGATCAACGTTCAGCCGTGGCCGAGTGACAGTGGCAGAATTCTTATATTTAAGTATATGACATCCAGAAGCATATAAACATCGAGATAACATCGAGATATAAGTTTAAAGATACGTATGAATAAACACCGAAGTGTCAGTCACATAGATCTATATATAAATGAGCAAAAGACATAAATATCTAAATTATGCTGCACTACAATTCGGTAACACACAGATAGTAGTAGATATGTGGACATAGAAGTAGACAGCCTTCGAACAAGGAAATGATATATTCGATGCATTTCAAATTCTCTTCGAAGATATTTTCACTAACATTACCATTTCGTTGCATTATACACTTCCCGATTTGGGAGTAATATCAAAGGAACCCTATCAAATCAGTGTCGTGGGATAAACCGTTTGCACTTACATGAGAAAATATACGTTTTGCCAACATTAAGTATACTATGGTTAATAAAAACCATAAACGATTTATAAATATAATAGTGAGGCCCTAGTAATGTTTTGGTCCTGAAAGAAAAACACGACACGTCTTGGAGAACAACGGGTTGAAAGAAAGAAATTTGCAACCCTGTCCACACTTTAAAAACCTAGTTTCACAACCACGATCGATAGAAATTGTTTGGGTATTGTCTAAATGTATCCTGAATACCGTTTATTTAGTCTGAACATCATTCAGTTACATACTATTAAACCATGCAGCACGTCCATAATTAAATCAGACAAGCATCATTATGTACACCACAAACTAACACTATCTTATTTATAAAGCAGCTGTCTCTTTTCGAGTACGATAAAAAATGTTCATACCGGTAGTACATTTCAAGAATAGTATCATGGTATCAATATTTATGTACATATGTGTCACATACTTATATATACCGGTATTTATTCATTTGGTTAAGTACTTAATTTGTTTCAATATCTTTGATTCAGTCGAAAGCTCGTACAGTTACAAACTATTACACTATACAGTACCAAGTGCGTAGCCCAATTCTGAATTTATATTTATAAATTTTCATCCTCCCCTCCCCGGATCTCCGGTTGGTCGTTAAACCCCGCGGTCCGCGTCACTCGCCTCCACTCGCCTCCATGATGGGGCCGGGACCCAGCTCAACGAGGCTAATGTTGATGTCACTCTGGATGTCGCGCACTGAAACAGAAGGTCGCATGCAGCTTCTAGAAAATGTAGTATTAAAAAGTCGATCCGTGATATATATATATGCCCTAAGTATGATGCTGTAACCTCTGTAGATCATATCGCTACAATGGTAGGGGTCAATTAAGGTAGAGAAGAGCGATGTCTCTGGGAATAATATATTACACTTACACACTCCGACGATATAAGCTTTGACATCTCTATCCGTGGATCTTATCTCCTCGAGATTTTTCTTATCCAGCTTGGTGAGGTGCGCTTCAACTTTGTGTACACAATTCTGCAGCAGAAAAACCTGGATGAATCAATCGCAGCTAGACATCACTTGCACTGCAAGAATTTTTATTTTTTTTTTTTTTTTTTTTTTTTTTTTTTTTTTTTTTTATATATATTTTTATTGGCTCCAGTGGTATACAAGAAAAAGCGAGAACATCAGGGAAGGCTTGGCATGGTTCATAGGATACATAATTGTCTATTACATAATATCGTGCAAGGGCTGCACTAATAGCGTTTTGTCTAGTTTACTGATTTACATATGGGTCAACACAAAGCGCCGAGACGGTTTGCAAATTCCCCTAATCGATCATTGTTTCTTGCTATTCGATACTCTAAGTCAACGTATACTCTTAATCGTGCTAAAAATGTCTTCAAATCCGGGAATCTTGAATTACATTTGCAAGAATATAGATAATGTTTTCCCAACATCAGGACAAAATCAATGGTTATATCTTTAGCACCAAATAGGATATATTTCACATCGTACTCTATCAAAATTCCCAATCTATTTCCAAGCCAAAGGTACACAGACTGCCAAAAAGTCTTTACAGGTTCGCATTCAACAAAACCATGCATCAAAGTGTCAATTTCTTCATTACAAAAACAACATAAATCACACTCCCTTAGACCCCATTTGTATAGCCTTTCATTCGTTGATAAGATACGGTGGAGAAACCGGTATTGGAATTCTTGCAATTTCACACACTGTGTTGTTTTAAGTAACTTTTGAAAAGAAGCTACATATTCGGTCTCTGATATATCTATATCAGCTCTCCATGCTTGGAATGGGGTCGTCGGTACTGTGGCAATTTTACTAATGAGACTCTTATATACAAGTTTACTAACATGTGTTGCTTCTATATATTTCTGAAATCTCGTGCAGGTCTTAATGTCTGTACCAAATGCCAGCCAAGGTTTCCACTTCTCTGTAATGCTGTGTATAATACCATAATAATGTAACACATTGATATTACTTCCATATTTTTGGCAAATATGTGGATACGACAGGAAAGAGCCTTGTTCATCACAAAGATCTTTGACAAAAAGTATCTCCAATTTCACCCAACTATCATAACAAATAACCTTATTATTAACTTTTATGTGGGAATTATACCATAAGACCTCTTCTGGTACATCAACTATATCGTCTAGTGTGCAAAAATGAAATTCACACCAAGTTTCAATAATTTCTCGAGTGAAGGCGCTAGTTATATTTGTATAAAAAGGGATAGTTTTTAGGTCTTTAGCGTCCAAATTACATCTCCAGAACAGTTCGCCTATAATGCCAAAGTAACTGTGAACAAATATCCCACACGATTCATTACTGACAATACGTTGTACCCATGCAATCTTAAGTGATTTGCTTTTAATTGTAAGATTTGGGATATATATACCTCCAGTTTGCTTATTGTTATACAATACAGTTCGTTTGATCTTTTCCGGTTTTCCACTCCATATAAATTTGAATATTTCGTTTTGAATAGTTTTTAACATCATACCGTCTGGCGTTGGCAATATCGACATCAAATAAACCAATTGGGATATCGCGTACGTCTTAACGATGACGGCCTTACCAAACAATGTAAGGTATCTTTGTCTCCACATATTGAGGAGCCCAGTGAGCTTTTTGAGAACTCCATTATAGTTTTCTCGTAACATTGTTGCTTTATCTGTATATATTTGAACCCCGAGTGATTTTACTGGGCCCTTCGTCCAAACAATGCCAGATTCCGGTATTAAAACTTCAAAATGACTTCTGACTTTTCCAATAGGCAATATAATAGTTTTTTCATAATTAACTTTCAGTCCGGACACTTTGTAGAAATAATCGAATAGATCAAGGACATGTTTTAGCACATCTACAGAATATATTAGCATTAATCCCAAGTCATCTGCGTATAAAACTATCTTAAATTCTCTATTTTGGTATATAATCCCTTTGACTTTTGGATCCTGACGGATGTTATTTGCGAAGACCTCGACTGCGATAATAAAGAGGTAAGGGGACAATGGGCATCCCTGACGTAAACCTCTTGAAATGGCAAAGGAATTGGTTGTCCAACCATTGTTAATCACGCTGCTACGTATCTCATTATAAAGTATTGTGATCCAACGTTTAATTGAATTTCCAAAGTTAAAGTATTCAAGACTTTTTTGAGTGTAATCCCAATCTAGTTTATCGAACGCTTTTTCAAAGTCGACAGATAAGTAAATAGCTTCTATGTCGTATTCCTCTGCTGCATCCATTAAATTAAGTAATTTAAATATATTTTCACCAATATATCTTCCTTTCATAAAACCCGTTTGGTCTTTGTTAATCAGCGCTGGTAATTTTGCTTTAATTCGATTTGCTATGCACTTTGCCATAAGTTTATAGTCGGCGTTTAACAAGCTGATCGGGCGCCAATGTTTCAAATAAGCACTATCTTTACCTTCTTTTGGTACCAGTGTTATGATTCCTTGTCTCTGAGTAATAGATAATTTGCCTTCTTGGTAGCTTTGGTTAACCGAATTTAGCACGAAGGGCTTAATGTCCCCCCAAAAGAATTTATAAAAGTCAGAGGGCAAGCCGTCTGGGCCAGGAGATTTGTTATTTTGGCACGTGCGCAACGCTTCTGTGAGCTCATTTCCTTCTATATCTCCTTCGATATCGTCTCTCTCGTTGTCTGTTAATGAAGGATGGGTATTTTCAAAGAAGGCTGGCTCAATGTTTTGGTTTACGTTTCCACTATACAGGTTCGTATAAAAAGCCTCTAGTTCGTTAAGAATGTATTCTTTACCTTGTCTTTCAGACCCATCGGCTTTTATCAATCTGCTTATGACTTTTTTATTATAATTCCTCTTTTCTAAATTCAGGAAAAATTTGGTAGGTTTTTCCCCTTCTTCATACCAGGTAGCTTTACTTCGTATGATAGCTCCCTTTGTCCTAGCTGCCAGTATACTATCCATTTCTTCTTTCACCAATTTGATATCATCTGATACCCCCTCCTCTCCGTCGATTAGTCTTTGCTCTAACCTCTTTAGTCTTCTTTCTAATACTGTCAATATATTTGATTCAGATTTCTTTTTCCTTATTGAATACTGTATAGTAGCCACCTTTAAATTATTTTTCATAGTATCCCATAATAGCATATCATTAATCGGCCCCTCAGTATCCACCGTCTCTAATATCGTGTTTTTCACGATTTGAATATAACTAGGGTCTGTTAGAAGAGAACAATTAAATTTCCAAAGACCTTTTCCTTTCTGGCAAACGCTAATAGACATCGTAACTATCACCGCACAATGGTCGGATAAAAATTTAGGTAGTATAGAGGACTGCTCTGTTAAATTAACTAAATTCGTTGATATAAGGAAAAAGTCTAAACGAGAAAATATTAGCTCCGGGTATCTGGTGAAATATGTGAATTCTCGTCTGTCTGCGTGCTGTACTCTCCATATATCGACCATATCATATTCCTGCATATATGTTTTAATTGCGATTCTTGAATGAATATTCATATGGTCTTTTTTGCCACCTTTTTTGTCTAAATCTCTGTCCAGAATACAGTTAAAATCACCCCCAATAATTTGATTTACCGAGGTTGATTCTTCTCCTAATATATTAAACAGATTTAAATAGAAATCAGGGTTATCTTCATTTGGACCATAAATATTTACTAAATTTAATCTCATGTCTCTCAACATCAGGTCTAATATTAGATATCGTCCGTTTTCGTCTCTAGTACAAGAATACAATTCAAAAACATGTGTCTTGTTTATTAATATGGCTACTCCCCGGGAATTGCTTGCGCCGTGCGAAAAGTAGATTTCACCTCCCCATTCTCTTTTCCATTTGTGCTCGCATTGTGCTGTGCTATGAGTTTCTTGCAGGAAAGCTATCTCTACCTTTTTTTCCTTTTTCAACCAATGCCATAGTTTTTGTCTCTTGACTTCTTTTTGCAGCCCTTTAACATTTAAAGAGAGTAATTTAACTCTATCCAGCATTATCTTTAAAACAGAATGTAGCAATCTCTAACAGTAAACCATGACTGCCTTCACCTTCCGAATAACTCGCATGCCTCATATAGCTGGTAGTGAGCCTATACCACTTTTCCACAATCAAATTGGGTAGTTCAACTAAGGCTTGTATGTTGTAAGGCGACATGACAAGCCCGCTATTCAAGGTTCACAACCCCGTGGGCGATTATTGTTGAACTGCCAAGGTCGATCGTTGAGCTGGTCACTAATTGCTTTTCTAGTAGCGGCTGAAGTGGGGTGAGCATTTGTGTGCATTCGTTGCTCTTAACACACCCCTACGTTAACTCTATGAGTCCTACTGAGAATCGCTCAAGGAAATAACGACTACCTTAAAAATCGTCAATTTCACTCTTCCAACAACTGTCATTGCGGCCTTATTTGGCCACATGGGTTGATCAAGCATACAGTTGTTTATGTTTCTTAGGCCAAGAAAAAGACTAGTTACTTTCTAGAATCTAGCATAAATGTTTACATATTTCAATAATACATACCGCGTACGTCAAAAGTCGAACACGAAAGGATGAAGACGAAAATGTTAAAGGTTAACCGGAACCGTTTTGGCTCTTACCATTTCTACATGAATCTCTTCACACATTTAGCCACAGCGTAGCTCCGTAAATCAATTTGTTCATGATAAACGACGATCATTAGTCTAACGAAATATCCGAAATAACAGTCAGTCTGTCTGGTCGGGTCCGATTCGTTGATAAGCTTTTGCCAGTGCTTCATCTGTTGTTTCGCCCCAGCGGATGCGAGCTACTGTACCGCGCTTGTCCTTGAGGAAGCATTTACCCCTCCAGCTCCAGCTCTGGACGATGTGATCGCCGCTTCTCACACGGTTAAGCAACTTGTGAAGTTCATCGCAAAGGTCATCTCCGATCGATATTCCTGAGGCTTTGAGAACTCGCCGTCTTTTCAGAATGTTTTCTTTGGTTTCCTCTGAATCTAATCGTACGATGATAGGTTTGATAGGAGTTTTGCTGGGCAGTGGATGAGCTTTGATGATATTGCTCTCGTTGATGGAGCACGCTAACTTTGTCTGAAGGAACTGCAGCACAGTTGCTTTGCAGCAGTTTTCTGCCGGTGGTGTCTGTAGCCCGAAGATCCTAATATTTTCTCTCCTTGAATATTGAGCATTTTCAATGGATTCTCTCCGGGTATGTTTGACGTCCTCGGCTAACGATGACATCTGTGCTTTCATGTCGTCCTTTTCCTCTTTTAGACTGTTAATTTCGGTTTTTAGTGAAGCATTTTGTTCTTCTAATGCTGACACTCTGCATCCAAGTGTTGCCTCTAGGGTTTCAAGGCAGTCTTTAATTGTCGCAACCTCCATCTTAATAGTTTTTTCAATATCATCCATTTTTTCATCGAGCTTTCGCTCAAAGCGGGCAATTACGTCTTCTAGATTCGGGGTCGTCATACTGGCCTGTTGTGTTCCTGAGTCTCTGAGGCAGGTCTTTTTGTATTCCAAAAGATCTTCTGTGGAAGATGTGGATGAGAAAGCTTCCGACCTAGAGCGCACACTCATAAAGATTTAGTTGGTCTGGCCTACCTGTTAGGCTCGGTGGTTGACCGATGGCGGTGATTTCCAAACTGTGACCGATATCCTGTAAGTACTTATATCCAGTTTTGTAGCGTCCGCGTTTTGATTTTAGCGCAATGTCTCTTCCAATTCAGATTCCTTGAGGTTATATTAACATTATTGGTGACTTTCTGTTACGCTCTCATTGTTTAAACACCTGTAATCAGGGAAATTGTTCAGAGCAAACAACGCATCGAGCTCACTCAGCCGCCATGTTTTTGACGCAAGAATTTGTTACAAAATAGTCTATGCGATCAAGTTAATTCCGCAAAAGAAAACTAGATGAATCAATTAAAACTGGAGATGATCGGAAACTCGTGATCAAACAGTCCCAATTAACGATCAACGAAATTCTGTTATGATAATTCTGGATGTATCGATTGCAGCTAGTCGTAGCTAGGCTACTGAAACAAGTTGTTAAAAATCAGTCCTCGGGATCAACGAAAAAATTCCGCACAAGTAAACCTAAACCAATCAGTTGAAGCCGGAGTCGAACTTGTCAAACTGAAACAACATGCTTTAACAGAATAAAATTTTATGTAGTGTTTAGTTCTGGCATATTTTTGTTTATTGATTTTATTATTTTATTGATGTTCATTGATTTGTTTTTATTGTTGCAATAAATAAATAAATAAATTAATAAATATATACTAAACCAAAATGCGTTGGTCGAAAGCGCGAAAAATTAAACGATTTCATGTTATGGAGAGTTTGCTGAGACCGATGACACAGGGTGTGAGCTCAGAGGTGCGAGCATTTTTCGCGGTTAGCAATTTTGGCAAATTTACCACGACATGGCATAAAGTGAGACGTAAACAGGCTGGTAAACCGCAAAAGGTTATGGAAAAACCAGACGCAGGAGTGATGCAACTGGAGGTATATAAGTGTCATAAATTGTTTTACCACCTGATTTTGATCCACTTCTGTAAGCATAACGTAAAATAAGCCTTTACTTATACCAAAAAATGACTCAGAGCTGCAGCCAGACACCTGGTGCTCATATCTGCTGACAGAACCCCCCAAGTAAATAAACAACGCCCCCTCTCAGGCACCGAATAAATTTCTATTAGAGTCTATATCAGCAGATCTGAGCGTCTGTGAGCCAGACCATTCGCACTGGTAGCACTGGCAGTTTAATCAGCTAAGTCAGGCACCCCCTTATCACCAGATTTAAGCACTTTGTATGGTTTGTGTGACGGTTTGCAATGTTTTGATTGAGTTCAATTGTAGTAAGCTTATCTCGGTACCGGTCCGGTGCGACATAAATAGACCAAAAACAACCTGCGCCAACGGGATTATCCCTTTGGCGCATCGCGTTTGACGTTACGCTCCGAACGTCCTGGGAAGCGAGAGGTCGGTGGTTCGAGCCCGAACACTGGCGGGAACCAAAAACTTTCTGGGTCAGTTTGTGGCCCTTGATCCCCGTATACAGGGGTAGGTCCTTGGAGGGGTCCACAGAGGGCCGGGCCGAGATATATCAGTGGTGCCGTGACCAGGATGTTCGCACTGCCACGGGGGAATCAAGTTCATATCGCCAGCTTTCGTTTAGCAGGGCTAATTTTATTTGCATGGCAAATCATGGGCACTGCAATTTGCATGTTAGATGAATGTCTATAAAAAAATGCTAGATATAGATCGACACTAATTATGCATATTACACTGAGCAACCAAGCCTAATTTCGTACTAGGTGTACCATACTCTAGCTGCCAGTAGCAGAGACATGCCTTCAATTTTGGCAGGCAGATTTTTTTCAATTTGGCGGGTGCTCAGGTGCTGTTTACCCGCCCTAAAAGAGCCCTTTTGTCAGGAGGTCTTCAAAGAAAATTGTAGCGCTCACAATTTTATATGAGATCGATAATTATGTTTATTCATAGAATTGCTAGCTGATTGACTGGCGCCATATTGCATGTGTACACTGAAAACTGAACACAAACATGCATGGTTATGAGGGAGAGGACATTAATTAGCATGGTTTAGGAGTCATATTAGTTATCATTACAGACAATTTTAGGCATATAGCTTCTAGAGGGGGGTGGGGGTGTTCCCAGATCACAAAGAATAAATTTCTGTATTCAGCATGCCCAGCTAGTTCACATTGAATTAAAAGGAGAACTCCCCGCATACAGAGGTAGGGTGGATACATGATAAAATAAATTGGTGATTTCCTGATTTTATTTAAAATTAGAATTCCCACTTTATGATTGACGAAAATCCATGATCTCAACAGTCAGCTAATACTTCACTCTCAGTTCATAAAGAATTATTTTCCTCATTCCCAGTTCACAGTGAAATGACAAGCACATTATATTTGATCTGAGCGCCTGTGGTTATTATCACTGGTGGCCATATAGTTGTTATGTCAAGGAACTAAAATGTTTATTGCTTCAACTTTTTTTTCTGGACAACAGATTATCAAGACTAAGGCCCCTGAGGGGGGGTAGCCATGTCGCGTGTCGATTTTAAGAAAAGGTCCAAGTCGCGTGTCGATTTTAAGAAAAGGTCTATGTCGCATGTCGATTTCAAGAAAAGTTCCATGTCGCGTGTCGCTAAGTCTTATGTCGCATGTCGATTCTAAGGCAACCCCAATGTCGCGTTGTCGAATTTAAAAAATCGCTGTGTCGCCGTGTCGAAAAAGCCCCTCTGGGGCCCTAAGACTGTGCAGCCAAGATGGATGATAGCAGCCATGCCAGTACTGGGTGACACTGGGTGCGGTACATAGGAATGATGGACAAATTGCCATCAGGGATAATCATCCCTCAGATATAACCCTACATGGGATAACAACATCACTATATGAAAGTCATTCAAGCGAATGAAGTACCCAGCCCTTGCACCAGGCTTACCACTATCTGACTTGTCCTAAATGCGTCACTGCTTGTACCATACTCATCTAGCACACATGTAATAAAACATGTCTGTCTGATATATCTGTCATGGTCATATGGAGCATGTCGCTGATTGACACATATCTCCCTTATCATGGACTCATTTTCATAGAAATGGTGATATAGTTGATTTATGAAGAAATAAGGGATTTATCTTATATTATGAGGGGGGGGGGGGCGGTCCACGTGGGCTGTGGCCGCCAATGGATGTGGCCGCCGATTGTTGTGGCCGCAGGTGGGGGGTGGAGGTAGCGGGAAGCGTGAGGGGCGGAGGAGGGTGGGGGTGGAGGGATTAGCACGCTGCAATTAAAACGGCGGGCCGGGGTTGTCTAATATAGCGCTAATCGTGTACTGTTATTTCAGTGCGTGAAGTGGAAGACCGGACAAGTCGACTTCAAGACACAGATCGTGTACTGTTATTTACAGGGCGTGAGTGAATAGAAGTAAAGTTATATAAATTAGTTGCAGGGAGGGACTTGCATGAAGACGGACCGCTATTCGGCTGGTGGGCCATGTTACAGGGCAAGTTTGTGGGGTGGAGAAATGTCCCGGTGAAAATCGATAGATTAATCGGCTGGGTGTTTTTTTTAAAAGTTAAGTTGCTTAAAAGTCTTGCTATCACAATAAAATAAAAGATTAAAAACAAAATATTTTCTTTAACAACCCCTATCAATTTAACGCCCGATACACATGAAGATCGGTGAAGAAGCAATGCCAAAGGCACAGCTGGTTCAGTGTCACTCATTCTAATGCTATCTCTCCCCCTGCAAAAACGTTTACTACTGGTTGGCCGGGGGTATCATGTGGTCCTTATCAGACACTGTCTGTGTATCATTAAATCCCTCTGGCGAACCCTGTTAATTAACTGGCAAGCTGAAGACGGTGACTCGTGACGTCACGCGATTATGTTCTGTTGCGCGCAGCGCCCCCACCGGGAGGCACAGACGGTCAATATATGGCGGCAACGATTGAATGCGTGGACAGCGCGATGGCGCAATATTTCATGGTAAGTGGGACGAGGTTCAGTCCTGAGAGGAAGATATCCATGTACTTAATTATTACCTCATAATATATCTATGGCTTAATTAAGTGTATCATATATCGTAGCAATATGCCTATATTACCTTGCATACGGCTAACAAGATGAATAAAAGGCAAAAAAATGAAGATGCTCAGGCCAGGCTACTGGCACTTCTTGGCTGTATCGACGGGAAGCTGTGTAGTGGGGTGGGGGTATGGGGGGCACCACACACCAGCTATAAAAACTTATGTATTGTACATAGGGTGGGCCCCGGCCGAGCGAATTTTGGTGGTGAAAAAGGAGGGGAGGGGCCAAACCCAGCAATATATGAACCCCCCCCCCCCCTCTCTGGGCTATTGACTAGAACTGGGCGATGCTACGTGTGTGTGTGGGTTGGGGGAGTGGCAGGGTTAGGGTCACCTTATTGTGTGCTGGATTTTAATATGCAAATAATAGAAAATGTTTATTTTTCAGGTTTTACAACCAGCTACACATGGTATTAGAGAAGCCTACTAATATCACTGTCACTGCCTTTAGTAGGAGTGAGGAATTAGCCCAGAATGTTATTTCAAAAGCCAATTCTACAGTTGAGCAGCGATTTAGCATAATATACCGGTATATTTATGCAAGAGATGACATTTTGACTTGGTTTCATTCCTGCACCTGTCCAAAAAAACTATAGATGTCGCTAATCTACAAAAAAAGGCATGCTGCATATGCTTTCTGTATTTTTTAAGACTATAGGTGTCATGCAAAATGTTTATGTTACAGTTTATGGAAAAATATCATGACCGTTCTGAAAAGAAAAGGTGAAGGAAGAAATTAAGCAAGAAGTTTAGTCTAGAAGAAACTATTTATACCTGGTTGATAGTTTATTATAAAATTACATGTATATATTACAACGTATATATTTGTATAATATTTGCAAACTAATATTGAACAATGTTTTTTTTAATCTGATAGTATGTAGCAAAATAGAAAAAAATTCATATATGGTATTTGCTGCTTTTTTGGAGGTTTGCATGAATTACACAATGAATTTAGCATTCCAAGATTTGCTTTCTTGTTGATAGACTTATCATGCCGAAATCACACACTAAATCAATTCTAACTTGTAGTTAATTTATGCTATTCTATATCTAGAAACGCGTGTGATAACGTTAATGGAAAACAAGATGATATATACATTGCATATCAATCATTTATTGTCACATTAGTTTAATAGTCTAAAAAAATAAAAACACTGTCTGAAGCAATATATCACAGGAGGCAGCTGGACAGCCAAAAGCTGATAAACATCGCATTAATTATCCTTTTGATTTTCTTCAGTTAACTACTTGTTATCTTAACCAGTCTTCTTTCTCCGGCATTGCCGCCAGTGTTTCCTTTTGGTTGAAACACAAATGCAAGATTCCTCTGAAGGCACGAAGCTGGTTTTCTTGGTATCTGGAAGGACAAAATAAATTCTTTAGTTTTTGGCAGCCTCCTTTTGTCCAGCAGTTAACATATGTACATAATTGTGTCTTAAAACCCCCAATTTGATTACTTAAATATTTTGATGTAAGGCTGAAACTACATATAGAGATACAAATCTACATCTTATGTTTACATTTCCTGCTCGCTGGTTAATTCCCGGTAAGACTATGCATTACTTGGCACATTAACCAATTATATAGGTTATACAACAATGTGAAATGTTGTTCTAAACAATTAAAAATATATTATTCAATCTCATCTTTTAGTTCTAATAACAATTTTGTTATCAGTAGCATAGAATAGTTTCATTTAGTTATTAGAATATTATAGTTGTTTAATATGAATAAATATGGCAGTTATGGTATAATCTATATCATATCTATTATTAGTAAGAAATATAATTACATTCCAAACTCAATAAAAAGTTAAAAACATTTTTTTATAAATATAAAGTAATTCCGTACAGAAGAAAAGTGAGTTCTCAGTTGAGACATAACTAAGACTCAACTATAATCCATCACCTAGTTATAATTTGGTTTAAAATTCGGACTTCAAATATTCTAGCTGCTAAAATCTAGTTGGAAACTGGCACAGACGTTTCTTCTGGACTATCGAACTTAGACGTACATTGCTGGGTTTGGGGTGAGTTTTTCATCGCCAAAATCAGCTCGGGGCCTTTTACCGCTAAATTCCGCTCGGTCGCTGGTATGGGGTGGGGTGGGGGGTGCGTTTATAGAGAGCTCGGTTTCCCGGGAAAATAATAGATGATTTCCTACGAGCATGCGCAGTGCCGCCTAACACATCTTGCGCGACGGTTGTGGGTTTTGGATTAAATTATTCGATTCGTAGGACAACCAGTCTTTTTGTTCGGGAAAAATGGATCAGGACGAAGACAAATCATCAGAGAATGTAATATATATTCTTTTGTCTTTTGGTCCCACGAAATGAATGAGTTTTCAGTACCATACAGTGTGCGGTCTTGAAGACAAAATGACAGTCCGAATGTCCACCATATGCCTTAATAATTTCCATTTCCTTCTTAAATTATTCACGCTGACACCATTTCCTTTTCAAGGGCACTTAGATGGGTCATTTATGTTGGTACTTTGACAGATACTTTTCTTGATTCCAGTTTACGTATCTCAGCAAAGTTGAATTAGAATGGTCCAATGAAGTTTGTTTACTTTGTACATGGCGCACATGCATGGCGTTGTTGACACTTGAGCAGTGGCTGGCGGAGGCAGCGCTTAGTTATTTATTCAATGACCACGAAGCTGGAGATTCGGTGATAGGCCTTCATTTCTATCAACTGGTGGCCGCTGATTTCATTCAGTAGTTGTGTGTAGGTAGGCGCTGCATTTCTTTGTGTCTGTCATGTTTTCAATACATGTGTACAAACTTCGATTTGCAGGCTACCACAGCACTGACAGAAAGATATCGATGGTGTTTCTCTAGCTGGCAGACATCGCTGCTTTCTTGTACATAACCGTCATTGTCAGAGCAGCGACTTGGGCTTGGCTGGTCAACACAGCAACAGTAAGATCAACCATGCAGATGGTCATGTCATATATGCAGGGGGGGCAAGGGATATTTCTGTTCCGCGAAAATGGGCTTCATTTCACTGTGAACTGGGAATGAGGAAAATAATTCTTCGTGAACTGGGATTGAGGTAAACTTATTAGCCAGACCGTCGTGATCATGCAAGGGTGGTCATTAATTGTGAACTAAAAATTTTAATATTAGATAACCGTGGATCAGGAAATATAGAATCTTGTATCATGTAGCCTATCTGAGCCTTTCTTTTTATGCTGGGAATTAACAGTTTAAATTTTCGGGACGTAGGAATAAAGACATTTATTCTTCGTGATCTGGGAACATGATTGCCCCCCCCCCCCATCCTATGCAGCTGTATATGGTATGATTACTGTTTTGATACTTGCTTTTATTCTATATATAATCTTTATTCACAATTTATCACATGTACATGCATACAACGCCGGCCGGCTCATCTGTCATTCTGCCTTGTCACACTACTCTGACGTAACCTTTCACTCTTGACCCTAGCCGCAGTTCTGTGGCTGTAGGACGGGCCCGTCCCACAGCCACAGAACTGGGGCTATCTTGACTCTACCAAAGAATTTTTATCCATACACGTTCTTTGACTCTACCTAAATTGTCTGACCCAGTTATCATGACCATTCTGTCATAACGCACTAATTCATGCCACACATGCGCTATCGTAACAATTACCTGAACCATGTTAGATCATGTATAGATCTACCCACTGTGGCACTGTGACAGGTAAGATATCCTACAATAAATAATGACGAAGGTTATCACGTTGTCATTCGTACCAACTGAAGAACAGTTGAAGTTGGAATTGGGCCAAAAAAACTCACCGACGCCGCATCTCGGGACACGTCTCGAAGTGGTGGCGATCGGGGTCAAACTCTTTATCGGCACGTCCAACCACCACAATAAGCCGTTTTCCCCATTCTTCCAAATCACCGCCCTTGTTGAGAAAAGACACGTAACTGATATTTGTGGTCCGAACAACCAACGGCGTTTCCCGTTTGTTGTCGTAGACGTCGGAGAAGGAGAAGCGCGTTTTCAATGCCTCCCGGTGAGGGCGCTGCAGTCGATCCAGTCGATCGGACACTCTGCCTTCGACTCACTAGCTTAATTGCGTACAGTAAATCAGTGGAGGGGGGAGGCCGAGGGGGGGGGGGGGGGGTAGGGGCCTCACAATGTATACTAAACATAAATACTGTGTTTAGTCTACGTTGTGGGGCCCCCGGCCTCCCCCCCCCCCCCCCTCCACTGATTTACTGTGCTTGTGGTGTGTGTATAAGGTTTTTACCAATTTAAAATAAATGTTACCAAGCCTTCGTAACATTTATTTATATATTGGTCCAAGGTAAGCTTACGTAACACGCATGATTCACAAATGCCAAATGTGCCTGTTTTCAATTTAATCTAACCCTAACCCTGGGGTTGCCCGTCCTATCTACCCACAGTGTACATCCACCCCTTCCTTGGTATGATCATAGACATAAATGAAAAGGACCGCCGACTCGTGACGTCACGTACGCAATACAATTTCCAAAAGCTCCCCGCACGGTACACACACCGTCATTGACACTAAAGACTTTATAAGTGACTGGACTGCGTTGCTCATAATGAGAAATATTGTAATATTGATATGTGTTGTTTTCATACTTATATGAATTATTATTAATAATTAACAGGGTTTAACAAGAATGCAAGAATAGATCTATATGGGAGACTTACATGCTAAGATTACACACTCAACTGGGTTCCTCAACAAACAACAAACACCCTACGGCCTACCATGTCAAGAAGCATTAAGGCGGCAGTTTCCACATCACTTGCAAATCCTTGTTGCGTTTTGATAGCTATCTCCAGTCCTATACTACTTCCTTCAAGGTCTCTGCTTCGCTTTAGCTCTTGTTTTCTTCTTTTCTTTGCCGATACAGTAAAATCTAAGGCACTTCGTTTGCTGGCCATGATCACTCAGTTTGTCTGTAGCTCTAGCCAGTGTGTGCCTCTTTAAATTGTCCCTATGCGGCTCGAGTGGGTATCAGTGGAGCAGCGTGCGTGTGGGTACGACGCCTCACATAGTCTATATAGCTGCTATATATACCGGGGATGGGATTGATGCAAATAACAGCATGGTTAAGCGGTATGGTTGAGTTTAACAATCCCATCCCCGGTATATATAGCAGCTATATAGACTATGTGAGGCGTCGTACCCACACGCACGCTGCTCCACTGATACCCACTCGAGCCGCACCGCACGCGAGCGCTCACAGCGACTGACACTACAGTAAGAACTGCAATTTGCTGCATGGAACGCGCACACAGGCCCTGCTCGTTAGCCTCAAGCGGCGCGAGTGGATTTCGGAAAACGGTCGCGGGCTGCTGCCCGTACTGCCAGGATATGGAGACGTAGGGAGGAATGAAAATGGACAAAATGAAGGGGGCCGACGGTGAACGGAGCGCATGGCTGGATGGCTAGATCACGACCTTTAAGCAAACTTTGCTGTGGCGGGTCCAGATAGGGGGAGGGTGTGGGGTTTGTTGCAACGTTTCGTTATCATTATTAAATGGTACACTGTCATGTAGATCATAGGCCTATACATCAACAATGTTCTCACGGTGATGAAACTCAAGTTTTAAACATATGTAACGGGGGGGGGGGGGGGGGGCAGTGAAGTTCGTGTCGGTCTATTAGTTTTAGAGAGTTATTACACTACGTTTCTATGACACTATTTACAGACAATAACGTTTTTTACCTTTTGCGTTTTTGCGTATCGAGAGCTACGCTTGACACGGCAACAACTAGCATGACAAACGGCTTTCCATACAATAACTGTGTCGCCCGAACATTCGGCAGGTCGCCATCAGTAAGTTTGCCACAGTTCAATGGACTATCAGCTGATGTCCGGACCGACATGCTCTAAACTTAATTGGCATGGCTTGGGATAACATATCTAACCTCTGACCTCGAGATATTATACATCCAGGCTCAAGCCCATTTGCCGCCCTCCCAACCCCTCCGCCCCCCTTTAGTCAAGTCTTTACTTAGCCCCCACGTGAGCCAGCTACAATGACATTGTCAAGAATAGTCCCGTTACGTGCCAGTTTTAACAGGCGTCCAGTCGTACCTCCCTCCTTGCCTGACAACAGTCACGTCTCCTTACGTTGGTTGGCCCTGTTGGACGCATTCTCACGACGGGGAAATATTTGTTATTTATGGAGTGGAGTGTTTGGCTAATGCATTTCGAAGCTTGAATGGCAGTAAAACTATTTGCACCAAAGGATAGCAAATTTCTGCTTGTAAATTCAGTATTTCGTCTAAAACTTTCAGTTGACTGGGGATCTTTGTAAACCCCTGCCGCCATGTTCTGTGCCCAATAACCAAATACCGAAAATTTGAGAAGCCGCCCCCCATGTTAAACTGAAGCAAAAAAACGGCACCAGTCACGAATATAGACTTTAAGTTATTTACTGTGTTGTCATCTGCTTCCAAACATGAAGTGTATAAAATGCAAAAATGTTTTCTTTGCATTTTAAATCGAGGTATTCGGATTCGTATAGCCTTAAAGGGCCACAAGCTACCCCACTAGACTCGCACTAAAGTATCGGCGTTTTCTCGGCTCCAAAAAAAGTCGGTAACAAATTATTTTTCGGTATTCAGCATATGAAACTTTGGCCATCTCCGGAAAAACTTCGCAGACTTCCAACTGCAATGGCGACTTTTTGAATGCGCTCTCAGTCAGCTCTGTGCCCAAAATGCCCATAATATATATATGCAGTGCGATTTAGACCAAACTGTCATTGTACATTTGTAAAGTAAGTCTTTTCCCCAACTTTGCCACTAAAACTGAAACTCTCCCCAAGTTTTTATTTTGTTCCAACGCAAAAGTAAACGGTAGGACTTGTGGCGTTGTTCTCGGCAACAACGCCACAAGGTTGGGGCTATGTCAAGAAGAGCTCGCGTCTCACAGAGTTGGGCCCCGAGCCGGGTCCCGTATATTTCATCATGTAACCTTTACACACACACAGACAGATACATTGATATATATATATATCTGTGGATATACATAAATATAACGATCTATAACGGTGTGTCATAGACGCACAACGACAGTGGCACGGCCCAGGTCCACTCAATGCATGTATGCCACAGTATTGTATTGTATATATATATATAACCTATCTACGACCGAGGCACCCTGCAGCCGGTGGGCCATGTTACGGGGCTAACCTGGTCGCATTATGCACCCCTATTCCGAAGCCAAGCTGTTGCACAAATGTCCTCGGGACCCAACCCTATCCACAGGGTGATAGGTTTTCACTCGTGAGAAATCGTTCACCCGCCCCCTCTCACACCCCCGTGCAACACACGCACACACTCATTACCACAAACGATAAACGTTTAGACCATAATGGTGCGATGAAATAGTAACATAATAAATAGTGAGTGCGACTTGCTTTCTGCCAGGCCCAGTGCCAAACTAAACGTAGGCCTACCTCAGGAAGTAGAGACCCAGCCCCAACACCAGGAAAACGAACGATGTCTTCAGCATGGCGAAATCCAAGTTTAACAGTCCGGCTGCTCGCTGTGAGCATAGACATAAATGAAAGTGAGTGAGTCAGCACGCTGGTCTTGTTTTGGGCCGCTTTCGGAGCGCCTATAGACCCTTCTCAAAATGTATGCATGCGGCACCAGAACGAGGCTGCCCGCGCAGCAACGCGAAGCGTCGGTGGCAACATGGCGCACTGATGTGTTCCCTACTGTGTTAATGGTTACTGAAAAAAGCTTCCACCGATTGCTCAAGGACAAAAAAGTACGCCAAGAATGGATGGTAATAATCCGAAGTGATGGTGGGCCTATTTTTGAGGTATTCGTTCACTTATTGCCACTGTTATTTGAAGAGAATAGTCGAAAGTATCGCCTAAAATTCAGTTTACTTCAACGCTACAACACTGACCCTACATTGCACAGTCACTAACAGTAACACGTCGCCGCTTGGCAAGGCCTACCGGTATCCTATCTGGATATTGCATGGTCTAGTGAAGATGACATGGAAACCAGATGGCCCTTCCAGATCCCGCCTTGCCCAAGGCCAAAGATAGTCACAATTTTGTTTCTTGGCTTTGTGTGATAGATTTATTTTACCCTTGACACTAAACAGTGAGGTATGACGCATTGATTGACTCAACAACAACAACTCAGTAGCTTGAAAAGAGCTAAATGAAGAAGTTCAATCATTATTTGATTATTTAAAGTGGTTAAAACTAAATGAGAAACACATAATTTAATGGCGTGTCCTAGGTGTCAGTTGGCCTTATCTTAAATTAATGGGGCAGTCTCCACCTCCATACAGTCACCTCTCTGGGGCCATCTCTTTCTTCGGGGGTTACCCCATAGAGTACTGTGGTGGGGATATGTTAATACATGTAATTCTGCATGTATTTACTATTCCTCTTTCTTACAACTAGCACTGATGTGCTGGGAGCAATCTACCAAAGACGATTTTAATTGGAGCGCTTTAAGAAAGACGCGGTGCCGTTCACGTTTGGGTGCATAATAGAGTGAACATTATACAGTGGTTTATATCGTCCGCATATATTCTTACCCACGATATAAACATATGGGAGTTAGAAAAAGACATCGTGCTGTAAACAAAACATATCAACATGATTAGGTGTGTTTCTCATGACATTGTAGGACCCACATACATACACATCCGACACATATACCACTGAAGCTGTCCAAGAGAAGCCTCAAGTGATAGAAGAAATCTGACACCGGTGCAAATGAAAAGCAATTCCCCGGAAAGAAATACAAGAACTTCAGTCAAACTTGGCTGAAGAGGACATTGAATTGATGAGAAAATAAGTCGTCATTGAGCGTTTTGGACTTTGACAATGATATGACAATCTTTTGTTACAGGCTTTTCTAATTACCATGTGGCTCGAACCGTCAGCCCAGCATCCTCAGGTTGCAAAGACTCCTGCAATATATGCCTACAACCGGCATCCACTGCTTGAACGATAATAATTAATGCAATTATAATGTAACACGAAGCATTATTATTATTGCAATAGTAATATTTTTAACTCGAATATTAATTGGCCATATTATTAGCCATAGCTAGACGATCCGTGGAGTGACCCCCAGATTTTAGATGTTCTATTACAAGCTTCTGGATCACGCTGTTGTCATCAGCCTCAGTGTACTTTTTCAAATGCCAGGCTCGTGTACTGCAGGGTATCTTAGGACGTTTTGGAATACGCCAGGACTTGCTTTCATGACAGTTTCATAAAGAAACAAAATTGCCTCTCATGTTATAGATATAAACTTCGTTTAACTAGCCTTTGATGGTGTGGTTATGTCCTGACGATTTACTACACTTTGTGACATATTCTTCAACAAATGTAAATATATAGCCAAGAACGATAAAAAGTCACGATCGCTCTGTTTAACCGACGGATTATGCGAAACACCCGAGAGGTTAGTGCCAGTCGCCATGTTATAGCGCCGCATGGAGTAGGACCGCTGCCATGGTAGCCTCGTTCTGGATTATTCATGAGATAATATTAAGAAGGGTCTATAGCTGCTATATATACCGGGGATGGGATTGATGCAAATAACAGCATGGTTAAGCGGTATGGTTGAGTTTAACTGCAAGTAAACAAAGACCGCAAGCCAGGCACCAATACTAAGTGTCAGTTATGTGTTTATCTATACCCCTGCTCGTATTAAGATTTATATAATTTAGATAGCTTTTGCTTAGAAACTATATGTGTCTATATGATGCTTCGGGAGTTGTGCTTTTACTTTGGCTCGTGCCGCATAAATTAAAATACTAGATTAAATCAATGTTATTTTCTCGAATTGCCATCTCACTCGTTAGCCACGCGCATGGCTAACGAATGAGGCTAACGATCGATCCGCGAGTGAGGTGGCCTGTATATAGCATATCGTTGTATGACGTTGATTAATGGAAGCCATATATCTATGACGCTTAGGGCGTAATTGGTCCCTCTGCGGGGCAATAGACCGGTGCAATGTTCATATCTGGACTCGCCGCCTCACTCGTTAGCCACGATATACATTTCCTTTGTAACGCCCGCATAACTCATATAAGAAACCTGTTAAATGTTAATAATGTACGACCCTGCCGCCTCACTCGTTAGCCACGATCGTGGCTAACGAGTGAGGCGGCACGTGTATTAAAAAAAAAGTTTTTGGTGAAATAGAACATGGAAACCATGTTTCTGATGCTTCGGGTGTCAAAGTAGGCATTATCTTTAAAACGTTCCGCATAACTCATATAAAAAACCTGTAAAATGTTAATAATGTCCGACCCTGCCGCCTCACTCGTTAGCCACGAACGTGGCTAACGAGTGAGGCGCATGTGTATGAAAACCCTTTTTTTCGTATGTTTCTGATGCTTCGGGTGTCAAAGTAGGCATTATCTTTGAAACGCTCAAAATAACTCACATAAAAAACATGTAAAATGTTAATGTACGACCCTGCCGCCCCACTCGTTAGCCACGAACGTGGCTAACGAGTGAGGCGCATGTGTATGAAAACCCTTTTTTTCGTAAAATAGGAGATGGAAACCATATGTTTCTTATGCTTCGGGTGTCAAAGTATACATTTCCTTTGTAACGCCCGCATAACTCATAAAAACCCTGTAAAATGTTAATAATGTCCGACCCTGCCGCCTCACTCGTTAGCCACGAACGTGGCTAACGAGTGAGGCGCATGTGTATGAAAACCCCTTTTTTTCCGTAAAATAGAAGATGGAAACCATATGTTTCTTATGCTTCGGGTGTCAAAGTAGGCATTATCTTTAAAACGTTCCGCATAACTCATATAAAAAACCTGTAAAATGTTAATAATGTCCGACCCTGCCGCCTCACTCGTTAGCCACGAACGTGGCTAACGAGTGAGGCGCATGTGTATGAAAACCCTTTTTTTCGTAAAATAGGAGATGGAAACCATATGTTTCTGATGCTTCGGGTGTCAAAGTAGGCATTATCTTTGAAACGCTCAAAATAACTCACATAAAAAACATGTAAAATGTTAATGTACGACCCTGCCGCCCCACTCGTTAGCCACGAACGTGGCTAACGAGTGAGGCGCATGTGTATGAAAACCCTTTTTTTCGTAAAATAGGAGATGGAAACCATATGTTTCTTATGCTTCGGGTGTCAAAGTATACATTTCCTTTGTAACGCCCGCATAACTCATAAAAACCCTGTAAAATGTTAATAATGTCCGACCGTGCCGCCTCACTCGTTAGCCACGAACGTGGCTAACGAGTGAGGCGCATGTGTATGAAAAACCCTTTTTTTCCGTAAAATAGAAGATGGAAACCATATGTTTCTTATGCTTCGGGTGTCAAAGTAGGCATTATCTTTAAAACGTTCCGCATAACTCATATAAAAAACCTGTAATATGTTAATAATGTCCGACCCTGCCGCCTCACTCGTTAGCCACGAACGTGGCTAACGAGTGAGGCGCATGTGTATGAAAACCCTTTTTTTCGTAAAATAGGAGATGGAAACCATAGTTTTCTTATGCTTCGGGTGTCAAAGTATACATTTCCTTTGTAACGCCCGCATAACTCATAAAAAACCTGTAAAATGTTAATAATGTCCGACCCTGCCGCCTCACTCGTTAGCCACGATCGTGGCTAACGAGTGAGGCGGCACGTGTATTAAAAAAAAACGTTTTTTGTGAAATAAAACATGGAAACCATATGTTTCTGATGCTTCGGGTGTCAAAGTAGGCATTATCTTTAAAACGCTCAGCATAACTCACATAAAAAACATGTAAAATGTTAATGTACGACCCTGCCGCCTCACTCGTTAGCCACGATCGTGGCTAACGAGTGAGGCGGCACGTGTATTAAAAAAAAACGTTTTTTGTGAAATAGAACATGGAAACCATATGTTTCTGATGCTTCGGGTGTCAAAGTAGGCATTATCTTTAAAACGCTCAGCATAACTCACATAAAAAACATGTAAAATGTTAATGTACGACCCTGCCGCCTCACTCGTTAGCCACGATCGTGGCTAACGAGTGAGGCGGCACGTGTATTAAAAAAAACGTTTTTTGTGAAATAGAACATGGAAACCATATGTTTCTGATGCTTCGGGTGTCAAAGTAGGCATTATCTTTAAAACGCTCAGCATAACTCACATAAAAAACATGTAAAATGTTAATGTACGACCCTGCCGCCTCACTCGTTAGCCGCGAATGTGGCTAACGAGTGAGGCGCATGTGTATGAAAACCCTTTTTTTCGTAAAATAGGAGATGGAAACCATATTTTTCTTATGCTTCGGGTGTCAAAGTATACATTTCCTTTGTAACGCCCGCATAACTCATAAAAAACCTGTAAAATGTTAATAATGTCCGACCCTGCCGCCTCACTCGTTAGCCACGAACGTGGCTAACGAGTGAGGCGCATGTGCATGAAAACCCTTTTTTTCGTAAAATAGGAGATGGAAACCATATGTTTCTGATGCTTCGGGTGTCAAAGTAGGCATTATCTTTGAAACGCTCAAAATAACTCACATAAAAAACATGTAAAATGTTAATGTACGACCCTGCCGCCTCACTCGTTAGCCACGATCGTGGCTAACGAGTGAGGCGGCACGTGTATTAAAAAAAACGTTTTTTGTGAAATAGAACATGGAAACCATATGTTTCTGATGCTTCGGGTGTCAATGTAGGCATTATCTTTAAAACGCTCAGCATAACTCACATAAAAAACATGTAAAATGTTAATGTACGACCCTGCCGCCTCACTCGTTAGCCACGAACGTGGCTAACGAAACTTTTTTTCGTAAAATAGGAGATGGAAACCATATGTTTCTTATGCTTCGGGTGTCAAAGTATACATTTCCTTTGTAACGCCCGCATAACTCATAAAAAACCTGTAAAATGTTAATAATGTCCGACCCTGCCGCCTCACTCGTTAGCCACGAACGTGGCTAACGAGTGAGGCGCATGTGTATGAAAACCCTTTTTTTCGTAAAATAGGAGATGGAAACCATATGTTTCTGATGCTTCGGGTGTCAAAGTAGGCATTATCTTTGAAACGCTCAAAATAACTCACATAAAAAACATGTAAAATGTTAATGTACGACCTTGCCGCCTCACTCGTTAGCCACGATCGTGGCTAACGAGTGAGGCGGCACGTGTATTAAAAAAAAACGTTTTTTGTGAAATAGAACATGGAAACCATATGTTTCTGATGCTTCGGGTGTCAAAGTATAAATTTCCTTTGTAACGCCCGCATAACTCATAAAAAACCTGTAAAATGTTAATAATGTCCGACCCTGCCGCCTCACTCGTTAGCCACGAACGTGTCTAACGAGTGAGGCGCATGTGTATGAAAACCCTTTTTTTCGTAAAATAGGAGATGGAAACCATATGTTTCTGATGCTTCGGGTGTCAAAGTAGGCATTATCTTTGAAACGCTCAAAATAACTCACATAAAAAACATGTAAAATGGTAATGTACGACAGGCGCATGTGTATGAAAACCCTTTTTTTCGTAAAATAGGAGATGGAAACCATATGTTTCTTATGCTTCGGGTGTCAAAGTAGGCATTATCTTTAAAACGCTCAGCATAACTCACATAAAAAACATGTAAAATGTTAATGTACGACCCTGCCGCCTCACTCGTTAGCCACAAACGTGGCTAACGAGTGAGGCGGCACGTGTATGAAAAAAACCGTTTTTTGTTAAATAGAAGATGGAAACCATATGTTTCTGATGCTTCGGGTGTAAAAGTATACATTTCCTTTGTAACGTCCCGCAAAACTTTACATACTAGACCGGTGCATCTGTATTGCATGTGTATTGCATAACGTTGAATCATCGAATATGCGTTAGACATCATCATTTAGTTGACAGCAAAGAAAGACACGTATAGATTGGTCCAACTGCGGTAATACAGAATTTATTCCATGTCTGACTCAAAGAAAGAAAAGTTCGCATGAATGTGTTTAAATTTAACTGCATTCAATGTTAGCTTACGAGTGAGGTACGTACACCTGCTATGGGTAACATCACGAATATATTTACAGCAACGAAGTACTTGTACTCTTCATACTGCGGTACTATTAAGTGTTTAATTCATATCCGTCTACCAAATCTTACATGATCCATGGTATCCAGATCACATAACTCCCCTAACCTTGGCTAACTTGTAAGTTAGGTACGTCCCGTTATGGATCATATCATGATCATTATTTCTTACACTGCAGTAACGAAATACAAGTACTCTTCCCACTGCGCTATTATTATCAAGTGTTCATAATCCATATCCATAAAGACAAGTGTTGCATAATCCCAGATATGTAGATATCCTACCACCAGGTCCCGTAATACATCATATAATTGTTCATACAATATGTCTATTGGTGGAAAATGCAAAATCAAAGTGGCAGCACGACGTCGGAATAAGGATCAAATGAGCGCAGATTTAATTGGAACCCAAGCGCAGCACCGCGAGACAAGCAAAGTGAGGAAGAAAGTAACGCTCATACATGCAGCGTGGCAAGTAGCGGGCACTTAATTGCCGTAATGTGCTCAGCATATTAAATTGTTCATTTGTTAAATGTATGCACTGATGACCAGCGAGTAAAGCTTATAACAACACATATTTCTAGCTATATACCATTTCATACGATTCTGCTCCATATTCAAGACATCAGGAGATTTTTCTTAATCACGATAGGAATCACCCGTCAACCCGGCCAGCGCAAAGCAGCACAGTGAACCAATCGTATCGCCGCAATACAGCTGTCACCCGACATACGATACAAATACGATACAAGCGTCACGTAAGAATATGTTAAGCGCTGCTGTACGAACCAACTAAATAGAACGAACCGCTTATGCCAAATTTCAGACCGCGACCCAAACGTCGCGCCACCAACTAGGAGCATCAAACTATTCACCGAATGGTTTTGTGGACGTACCGATCCAAGACCAAACCACGACCTGCGCACAGGGCAAAATGTTCCGGTGAAAGTTCTAGGTTGGGTGGAATCACCAAGTCGGGAATGGATCGTGTCCCGTGCGACAGGAGGCAGCTGGCGCTCGCGTGGTAGTATCTGTTGCCGACGGTCGTTTTCATGACGCCGAGCTTCTTCTCAAAGAATTGGTACTGCTCCCTCCGACGCACGACGAGATCGTCCGGACTACAGATGGACTTGGGGAATCTCGAGTTGCATCCCCTACACAGTTTGACTTGTTTCGTCCTTTTTGCTAAAACGAAAGGTTCGTTTCGTGTCGCGTCACCACCGGACTGCGTGGAAGTGCTCGGACCGGAGCTTGCTGACGCGCTGGGAGGCGATGCTGGCGGCGCGGATGGACAGGGTGCGGCTGGTGCAAAGGCCGGTCTCCTATCGTCCATTAGGCACGTTCGGCAAATGGGCCGTTTCATGCATTGGTCATGGCACCACCAGCGGCAGGACTCGCACTGGACCTGGAACATTAAGGTAGTAATATGACGTATTTTCTATTTGTTTCACACAGACTCATCGTCCAAGGCAATTTAAAGAAAACAAATTCGGCTACGTCATTATACAAAAGTTACGTGCGTTTTTATGGAAATTTGGCGTAACGCAACCTTCCTTTCGCGATATGAAGACGAAGTGTCTTAATAATGCCATAATGTCATAGGTCGGCTGTAGGCAAAAAATTGTAAAACTGTGTCGGTGTCGAATTTTGGAATGTTCGGTGTCGGAATTTACCCGCCAGTATTCGGGTCCCGATTTTTCAAGAACGGCAATGTCGCGTGTCACCATTACCCCTTGCTGACCCCATGTCAGGCAAGTAATAGTAAAGACAGCGTCCCCTCCTCCCCCCGACCCCGGTCGCCAGTTGTGTGATAGCGTTCCCCCCGACCCCGGTCGCCAGTTGTGTGATAGCGTCCCCCCAGACCCCGGTCGCCAGTTGTGTGATAGCGCCCCCCTAGACCCCGGTCGCCAGTTGTGTGATAGCGTCCCCCCTCCCGACCCCGGTCGCCAGTTGTGTGATAGCGTCCCCCCCCGACCCCGGTCGCCAGTTGTGTGATAGCGTCCCCCCTCCCGACCCCGGTCGCCAGTTGTGTGATAGCGTCCCCCCCGACCCCGGTCGCCAGTTGTGTGATAGCGTCCCCCCCCCGACCCCGGTCGCCAGTTGTGTGATAGCGCCCCCCTAGACCCCGGTCGCCAGTTGTGTGATAGCGTCCCCCCAGACCCCGGTCGCCAGTTGTGTGATAGCGCCCCCCTAGACCCCGGTCGCCAGTTGTGTGATAGCGTCCCCCCCCCCGATCCCGGTCGCCAGTTGTGTGATAGCGTCCCCCCCCCGAACCCGGTCGCCAGTTGTGTGATAGCGTTCCCCCCAGACACCGGTCGCCAGTTGTGTGATAGCGCCCCCCTCTCCCCGATCCCGGTCGCCAGTTGTGTGATAGCGCCCCCCCCCCCCCCGATTCCCGGCGCCAGTTGTGTGATAGCGTCCCCCCTCCCGACCCCGGTCGCCAGTTGTGTGATAGCGTTCCCCCCGACCCCGGTCGCCAGTTGTGTGATAGCGTTCCCCCCGACCCCGGTCGCCAGTTGTGTGATAGCGTCCCCACAGACCCCGGTCGCCAGTTGTGTGATAGCGCCCCCCTAGACCCCGGTCGCCAGTTGTGTGATAGCGTCCCCCCTCCCGACCCCGGTCGCCAGTTGTGTGATAGCGTCCCCCCCCCGACCCCGGTCGCCAGTTGTGTGATAGCGTCCCCCCCCCGACCCCGGTCGCCAGTTGTGTGATAGCGTCCCCCCGACCCCGGTCGCCAGTTGTGTGATAGCGTTCCCCCCAACCCCGGTCGCCAGTTGTGTGATAGCGTTCCCCGCGCCCCCGGTCGTCAGTTGTGTGATAGCGTCCCCCCCCCCCCGATCCCGGTCGCCAGTTGTGTGATAGCGTCCCCCCCGACCCCGGTCGCCAGTTGTGTGATAGCGCCCCCCCCCCCCCGAACCCGGTCGCCAGTTGTGTGATAGCGTTCCCCCCAGACACCGGTCGCCAGTTGTGTGATAGCGCCCCCCTCTCCCCGATCCCGGTCGCCAGTTGTGTGATAGCGCCCCCCCCCCCGATTCCCGGCGCCAGTTGTGTGATAGCGTTCCCCCACCCGACCTCGGTCGCCAGTTGTGTGATAGCGCCCCCCTAGACCCCGGTCGCCAGTTGTGTGATAGCGCCCCCCAAGACCCCGGTCGCCAGTTGTGTGATAGCGTCCCCCCCCGACCCCGGTCGCCAGTTGTGTGATAGCGTTCCCCCAGACCCCGGTCGCCAGTTGTGTGATAGCGCCCCCCAAGACCCCGGTCGCCAGTTGTGTGATAGCGTCCCCCCCCCCGACCCCGGTCGCCAGTTGTGTGATAGCGTTCCCCCCGACCCCGGTCGCCAGTTGTGTGATAGCGTTCCCCCCGACCCCGGTCGCCAGTTGTGTGATAGCGCCCCCCTTGACCCCGGTCGCCAGTTGTGTGATAGCGTTCCCCCCGACCCCGGTCGCCAGTTGTGTGATAGCGCCCCCCTTGACCCCGGTCGCCAGTTGTGTGATAGCGTCCCCCCCCCGACCCCGGTCGCAAGATGCGCATGTAATGTGACCATTCCTTCACCTTCTCCCTTGTCCGCTGTATCACAGACTTACAGCTCCGGCAGTGTCTCGCCACCTTACCTGGAGGATAGAATACGATATTGCCGTAGGTAAAGGTGACTTCGATGTGGATTAGCGGGTCCCAAGATTCCCCCACAATACACTTGACCCCAATAATGTCCAAATTAAGCCTTACAACGCTGCAGTTTTATATTTGTGTGTGTTTTAAACCCCATCGGTGTTTTTTTTATGCAATTAGTTATGATACCGTTCTTCGCAATCTTTTGTAAACACTTAAAGTCGACATCGTTGGGGGAGATACACTGCAAAGATATGGTGATGTGATGTGATACCTTGGATTATGCAACATTTTATTTATGGACATGGATTAAACATTCGATAATACAGTAGTAGTAATAAAAATACACACTTGAATATTTTTGCCACAAATAATGATCATATGGCCGAAAGGGGGACCCTTCTACCTCACACGTTAGCCTAGCATTTGGGTGGCTAAGGAGGGAAGTAGGGTAATTTAATATATTTATGTATATGTAGGTCTTACCTGCATCCCACGTTGACGTTAGCAACTCTTGGGCCAACTCTTTGCGGAATTTGTTTACACCGGCCTTGGAGTTCAAACATAGTAGAGACTGTCTCCGCATCAGCTGATCTGCGAACTAAAGAACGGCATTATTATACTAAAATGGTAAATGGAATTTTAGAATATGTAAATGCGCACTTACGTACGAACATATTTAAAAAGAGGGTTAATTACAAATAGCCATGAAGCATCGCTATCTCGATCATAATTAGCACACATATATATGTTCGAGGTGGCATGATTTTCAATACTAACCTTCATGATAAACACTCCACCGCTGACACTGTCTAGTTGTTTGGCGTGCGGCGTATCCACTATATGCCAGTCCATACTCCGTCCCCCACCAAGCCCCGCCTCCTCTCTGCGGTCTATGAACACTCGCCAAGACGACAGTATATTCTTCTTGTCTTCTTCTAGTTCTCCGAATGGGTTGAGATACAGCAATTTCTTCTCCTGGGGTAGGGCAACGAGGAGTTCCCAGTGGCCGCCAGAGGTGTTAAATGGGGCGAGCACCTTCTTGCAAGTCATCCTCTTCAACCAAATTATAGTAACTGCTATAACGGGATCATATTAATAAATCGGTATATTTCGTACATACGAATGTACTGTGATCGGTAACTTCCTAAATAGATAGAGAACGCAGAAGAAATTTAAACGTACTCGATAACCATGGATTCGTAGACCGTAAAATCCTTGGCGTGACGCGCATCGAATCCTCACGTTATGCGAATTTATCGAATCTCCTTTCTCCAGTAATTCGCGGAATATGTAATTTTTTATCGATATCATTGGCATATTATTCTACGAAGGGGATGTTATTTATCAAATGTTTGAACTCTTGCACTTGATGGATTTACCCGTTCGAGCAAGCAGCTACTGTGTGGTCTCGTTATGATGCCATTGACAGCAAAACAGTCAATCGCAGATGTCGAGTCCTCGAAATCCTCATCCGCTTTTTGCATCATGTAGGCATTTATTATCTGCAAATAACGAAAGACTTTTTCTTATGCAGTCGTGCATGTCCGTATTAAACTATGTACGTTATAAAATAAATAGGACAATATTGAATTAGGTCCATATTAAGGAAAAGAGAACATTTTAAGGAAAGAGTTTAAAGAGAGCTGAAAGGAAGCTACAACATAAATATTGTGGTTGCAAAACAATTGCCTAATTCCAGAAATTAGTCTTATAAACCTCGTCGGTCACTTCATTCCCTGGTTTGAGACTGCCGTATGACGTTCCATCAAGTTTGTACGCTCCGCGTATCGACATCAGTCCAGATGATTCGCTATGGTTTTCCCATATATCCTCTATGTCTGGCATCAAAGGCTCCTAATAATAATAATAATAATATGTAGCAGATGTAGCAGAAAGTGCAATATGTATTACCTTGTGCAATGACATGCTTCAGTGCACATCTTCCTCAGACATTTTACTGGATAGCGTAATCAGTACAGACAATATACTGTGTTTTTATTAAAATACAATCAGCAACTGATAATTTCCAGACCGTAAGACCATGGGCTTTCCCTTTGGACCGAGCGTTGATTAAACAGAGCGGCGTAGGATAGAAGTGTTGCTCAAATTTAATTATCACAACGCCACCCGCAAAGTACTGAGCCCTCGCAATCAGTATCATCAGCCCCAACTGGAAGCTTCCCATTGGCCACTTAATGGCGGTCAGTTAACCTGCTTACAAAGGTGGTCTTCTTTTGGGGTTTTTCCGTGACGTCCTTGTGTTTCGTCTTCCGGGTAAATGTTGGCGACGAATGCCAATTGTCCGAGAAACGTTTCTATTGGTTGAAAAAGAGCCATTTTTTTGGATCATGTCATCTCATTAATATAACATGTATTCATTGTTGTATCAGTATTTTACGGAAATACCTTGTGCACAACGTCCACATTATTCGATATCTTATACGGTTGTGAAGGTATGGACAACCATACACCGGTCCACGCAGGCTCAATGCTAAAAGTAAAATATCAATTTGGACTTTGATACCTTTGGGGGATTGTGACGAAGATAGTACATTCCTTCGTGATGCAAATCGCAGTCCAAGCCCCTCTCATCCGGCGGCTGCGACAGCGGTGCCTCAGGCTGCGACAGCGGTGGGTCAGGCTGCGACAGCGGTGGCTCAGGCTGCGACAGCGGTGGCTCAGGCTGCGACAGCGGTGGCTCAGGCTCCGACAGCGGTGGCTCAGGCTGCGACAGTGGTGGCTCAGGCTGCGACAGCGGTGGCTCAGGCTCCGACAGCGGTGGCTCTGGCTCCGACAGCGGTGGCTCAGGCTCCGACAGCGGTGGCTCAGGCTCCGACAGCGGTGGCTCAGGCTGCGACATCGGTGGCTCAGGCTCCGACAGCAGCGTCTCAGACTGCGACATCGGTGGATCAGGCTCCGACAGCGGTGGCTCAGGCTCCGACAGCGGTGGCTCAGGCTGCGACAGCGGTGGCTTAGGCTGCCACAGCGGTGGCTCAGGCTCCGACAGCGGGGGCTCAGGCTCCGACAGCGGTGGCTCAGGCTCCGACAGCGGTGGCTCAGGCTCCGACAGCGGTGGCTCAGGCTCCGACAGCGGTGGCTCAGGCTCCGACAGCGGTGGCTCAGGCTGCGACAGCGGTGGCTCAGGCTCCGACAGCGGTGGCTCAGGCTCCGACAGCGGTGGCTCAGACTCCGACAGCGGTGGCTCAGGCTGCGACAGCGGTGGCTCAGGCTGCGACAGCAGTGACTCCGGCTGCGACAGCGTTGGCTCAGGCTGCGACAGCGTTGGCTCAGGCTGCGACAGCGGTGCCTCAGCCTGCGACAGCGGTGGCTCAGGCTGCGACAGCGGTGGCTCAGGCTGCGACAGCGGTGGCTCAGGCTGCGACAGCGGTGGCTCAGGCTGCGACAGCGGTTCCTCAGGCTGCGACATCGGTGGCTCAGGCTGCGACAGCGGTGCCTCAGCCTGCGACAGCGGTGGCTCAAGCTGCGACAGCGGTGTCTGAAACTCACACGGCTGGTCGATGTCTCGTGGCGCGTGTTCAGCTAAGTCAGTGCGCATCGCCTCAAGCCTTCTCCGAGCATCTTGCAGTGCACCCAGATCAACTGTCAGATAAGTGATGGTAGCGATTTCCTGCAGGAGACAACGACATTCTGCAGCCTCCTGCGCTACTTTTCGATCCTTTTTGGGTGTCGAGCTAGCAGTTACACTAGGCTGCGAAATGCCAGCCCCTCTGTTCACTGGCATGTCCGAACTTGCATTGCGGTGGGTTGCTTGGACTCCAATGGCAACGGGGTCAATCTTATACAAAGGACTGTCCTTGTATCTGGGGCTCAGTGACGACCATTGCCATTTCGGGAAGACACGGAAGATGGCACAGAAGTGTTTACATGGAAGATGGTACTTCCGCCAATCTGGACAACTGCAGGACGGCATATCCACTGTTCGCCCGAAATCGACGTTGTACCAAATGTCATCTTGTTCAGATTTCACACGGAACTCGCCGTGTTCCGCGACCTTGACTACGGCGTCCGGTCCGTAGCTTTGTGCCGAAGTGTGCCGCGGACGAATGTGGTCCACAAGAGACCGAGGCCGATCCTGCAGCAAGTCCGGCAGTTCCGCGTTGTAGCGGGAGGCCAAGGACGAGTACTTTATGTTTAGCTGAACATATCTGAAAGAAAAAGTACACGTTATAGCAATTTTACTACACATGTAATATGCATAACATAAAAATGAACAAGACAGCCGTAGGCTGAAATTACTGACAGAAATTATTTTTTGGCCGGTCGCCAGTTTTTTGGCCCACACGTCTGTGGCGCCCTTTAAGCCCCGACACTATGCGTCCTACAGTACAGGCGAGGACAAAACATACACTAAATTTGACTATTTTCGGTGTTTTCCAACCTCTTGCAACGTTTTAACGCAAACATTTAGTGCGAGAGAATTTCTCTGGAGTCCATTTCCTCTTTGACTCGTCATGGGTGATCGAGCGAGTAGAGTGCTGCTCTGTGTAGTGACCTGGGAGCCCCTGCTAACACCAACAAATCGTATCTTTCCCCAATGGCCAAATTTCAGAACAATCCTTTGACGTCATTTCTGGGTTGAATTGCACATGCAATCGATTATCTCTGCTGGGTTCCATCTTACAACATATACATTTTTTTGGTATTATTTGAGGAAGCCACTTCTGAATTATTCGAGAAGATGCGACAGTAATTATAAAGGATAGACGCTTTGAACATAGAAAGTCCCATATGGAACTTTCCGCCATCTCTGGAACTTATAACTTCCCTTATACAGGCAAACACGGGACCCCCATTTGCTACACGAGAACGCCACTCGCGCCCGCTGACTTTATGACGATATAGAGCCCAAAAGCCATATCTCCAATTAAAGAAAAAAAACGTTCAAGATCATTTGTTGCTTAAAAAAACCTACATAGAACGTTACATAATAGAAAATGAGTATGACGCGTCAAAAAAGTGAACAGTACAACAACATATGCGCATGATAATTTAGCATATGCTGAATCTTACCCGACTTCCCGAGTCTTCGTACTAACGGCGAGAAGCGCGTTTTACATGTTTTTTTTCACATAATTAATCGCTGTGACCTTGGCTTTCACCAACATATAGGCCTACCATCAACGAATCTCTTGATAGTACATATGTATCCAACATATTATACAAACAAACCTGTGAGAAACAGCAATCACATTTACAAACCGAACATCTGAAGATTTCTGTCAGTGGTAAACGTTGTAGTGCCCTAGCTTACTCACTTGGTGTAACTCGCTGGAAGGAAGTTCTCGACCAATACGTTCATCATGCATGAGAGTTTGCTTCCCCTCCTGCTGGCGAGATGCTCGTATTTGAATGTCCGATTTTGCCGCTCGATTCCGTTGTTGGTTGATACGTAAATGTGGTAGTCTCTATCGCGGTAGGCTTCGACCCATTTCTGCGGATTCCATGAAAAAATATCAATAACTGTGATTAGTTTGGTCATTAGCCGAATACATTGGGACGGATTTAATACACAATGCAGCTATTGATTTGGCGTGTTTTAGCAATTACTTAAAATATATGTTTTACAGATATAAAGATAACCTGTTCATACCTGCGCATTCGAAAGCCATTTCCCGGAAAACCAACGTCGGAATTTCTCATTCTGTCGCCACATGTCTGAGTTTTGCAGCTCCAGGACGGCATCTGTAAACGCAGCCTCATCTGTGGCATTTGCCACCTTCTTCAGCATGGTCAAGATGCATGCTTTGTGTTTTGACACACCGTTCTTGATTTTGGCACACCACCGCTGCCACGCTTGCGATCGGTGAAACTCACATATGTAGGATTTGCAATCTGAAATAAAACAAATAACTCAATACTGTCAGAGAAATATGTGCAGGATTTGATATTAATTGTTTACAGCAGTTTTTACAAAACGCCTACAAAAAATGCTCCTTTCCGAAAGACAAGCTTCGCGTTCAAGGCCTGTATCCAGCCCTTGCTATTGTTTGGCGGGTGTATCGTGTATAGACGTCAACAATGTAAACACGTCACGTCACGCCGATATTTGGGGAACTGCATGCTTATGGGTGTTAAAATGACACGCGTGTTAACATACTCACCCCCGCGTTACACCTACTGATTTGGGATCACCTTCTAGTTATACGGGCTATATATGCATACCTGGGAAAGTCCTGGAAATGGCGTTCATCTCGGCGTCCGAAAAGTCTACCATGAAGTTTGAGGGTTCCCACTGGGGGTTCCAGTTCTTAATAATCCCTAAGGCTAGCGAAATCGTTGTGTGTGTCTCGTCCTGGGATACAAATGCAGCAACTACACAGTAGTCCACGTTCGTACGAACGCACAGGAAGAACAGCGGCAGGGAGTAGCAAGTCGTCCGGTATGTCGCATCTAGCAGACATAGCTCGTTGCCGTAGAGAGCAAGCAGACGCTGCTGCCACGACGCCTGGTATACCAGTAGCAAGTTGTCTGGTGAGGATTCAAAGTGAATAAGCGCGTCTTCGCTCTCCCGCCACTCGTTTACCTTCTCTTGTAATTGTACCAAGTCCACCGAGCTGACACGAAGTGCCATCTTGGCCTGGTATACCGCGTTTTTGACGTCGCGCCGGGTCGGGTGGTATCGCCGGTTCAAAAATGACGGTGGTTGCTTCCCAGCAAATAGAGTCTTGCGGACAAAGATGGCGAGGTGTCTTCTGACTTCGTCCGTCTTGGTGATACCGTCCTCCCCAACGAGTCCCTGGATTTGCTCGCGCAATCGTTTATCCATGGCGAACGTCGATGCAGCTGCCTGTATGTACAATTACCTTTAATGTATTTCATTGCTGAGATAATTGGGCGTATTAACATAATGTGTAGATTGGAAGTACTTTATATTTTCTTTATAATTATATTTGCAGGAGCTTTGACAAAAAATAAAAATAAATGTACGTAAGCCCATGTATAACTCCCATTTCGTAGTCCGAGTACACTGTCTTGAACGAGTTTAAGCTTGAAGTCACTGTTAAGCTTATGCTTCCTATCCGACGATCATGTGTTTATAACATGAGTAACTTGAGCTTGATAAAAAGCCAGTCGGTACTCACTTCGCCTTGCAAGTGGTGAAGGTGGTCACGGTCTTTTGGCACCTTTATGTCTATGCGTCTGTCCATGCATATGTCATCCATGGACGTCCCGGCCAAGTCTAAACGGAGCCGTTTGGAGATGGCTTTCTTCTGTGATTTTTTGTCTCATGTCGCCTAAATTGCAGTGTAATAAAAATAAACTAAATAAACTTAAATAATAAGCGAAAAGTAAACACGATCACCCATAACGTTACGTGGCAATATTTCTAACAGTAAAAACTAATAATAGGACATGATGATATAAACAAATCCGTGCAGTTGGTAGGCCGGTTCCAGCATATGATGCAAACGCGTTAATAATTACGTTTAAAAGACTGCACCAATGTCTTCAAAGGTTAAAAGGATTATTTGTAAGCAGTAGTTGATTACATGACTATGTTTACAACTACAGCGCAACTACACAAAACTCACAACATACTAATAATAGAGAGTTCACCTTGTACTCCGTAAACCTAATGATTTCTCGCAAGTACACCACCGCAGGGCAGTCAAGTTTCTTCGTTGGTTGAGTGAGAAATTTTCTCTTGCTGAAATCATGGTCTGTCTCCTGTCATAACGAGAAATTGTAAATTAAAATATTACAACATTATAGGGCTAATCAATAAAGTAGTAAACTCGCCGAAACAGTACAATCTTTAGCACGATACACACACGCAATTAATATGCCAAACATGAACATTGCAATCATTATATAATGTTACTATTCTTATTATTATCATTATTATTACTATTATTCAATATTTAAATTTTCAACGAGCTAGCATAACGATGTGCCTACGTACGCTCTGCTGTTCCGCCCGCGACGTCTTTCGATTCGGACCGTGGTGACACTCCAATCGAGCTGTCCCAATTATTACAAAAGGGATACCGTCAAACTTGCCATCACCATCTTGCCAATGAATGCGATGATTTTTCTGCATCCATTCTGCCACAATAAGAAGAATGGGCCGTTACGACGAGACAACCATTTTGTTCGGGGGAATTAATTATGAAATAGATTACGTAATGCTTATATATATAAAGGAAGTATATCCATGAATGTAAGTATCGTGTCCTTTTCCCTAAAATAAGTGGTTTGGTTACGAAATTACGTAATAAAGTAGAATTGAAGAAACCTATTACGCGTAAAGGAATAAATTAAAAAAAATTGAGAGCCTATGGAAAACCTTCTTGTGAAAGTTAGACATAAGAATAGAATTGGCAGCCACGATCGATGGCCAATAGCCGTTATTTGTATGTACATATATGTACCCCATGTACCCATGCACTGCTGGGTACATGGGGTACATATGGGGTACATATATGCACTGCTGTACCAATTGAGTTTTGCTTTTGAGCAATAAATACATGAATATTTTTTTTAAATGTGCCGTTAGTAAAAAAAAATTATTAGATATAAGTAATCTTACAAATCTATCGCTCAAATACGTTTGCATAATGCCGATTTCAAACAAAACCATTACCCACCTAATGTCTTAAATTCTGTTTCCCGACCAAAACCAGTAGTTTCTGCCACAAAGACAAATTTAGAGTGTGTTTCAAGCTCATGTTGCTCCAATAAGTCCTGGACCTCCTGAATTGATGTGGCAAATGGCGGCAAACTCGAAGAGGCATCTCCGTGTGAATCTGAAATGAATAGCGGCAAAATGTCAAGTGAGGTTCTGTTTTGTCGTAGGAACAAGTTGAAATGATAAATAAGGACCCGGGTGTTTCCGCTACAAAAATGCCCGACATTGGGGAGAAAAAACAAAGTCGCTGTTCATGGGTCCCGGTGGCCTAGTAGGTAGCGTGTTCCGCTGCTGTTAACAAAGGGCCCTAATGAAAGAGCGGGAAGGACAGAGAGGGTTATAGGAGATAACGGAATGGACAGACAAGGGAGGAGATATCTGGAAAATGATGCCGGAGAGGAGAGAGTGGTATAGGAGAGAACTGGAAGGACAGACAAGGGAGAGGAGATCTGGAAAATGAAGCCGTAGAGGGAAGAGGGTTCAGAAAGAACGGGAAGGACTGACAAGGGAGGAGAGATCTGGAAACTGAAGCCGTGGAGGGAAGAGGGTTCAGGGGAGAGCGGGAAGGACAGACAAGTGAGAGGAGATCTGGAAAATGATGCCGGGGACGGGAGAGGCGTTTAAGAAAGAACGGGAAGGACAGACAAGGGAGAGGAGATCTGGAAAATGATGCCGGAAAGGGGAGAGGGTTAAGAAAGAACGAGAAGGACAGACAAGGGAGAGGAGATCTTGAAAATGAAGCCAGGGAGGAGAGAGAGTTAAGGAGGGAGCAGGAAGGACAGACAAGAAAGGGGAGATGTAGAAATTGATGCCGGAGAGGAGAGGGGGTTTTATAGGAGAGAACGGGAAGGACAGACAAGGGAGGAGGGATCTGGAAAATGAACCCGCAGAGGAAGAGGGTTCAGGGGAGAGCGGGAAGGACAGACAAGGGCGAGGAGATCTGGAAAATGATGCCGGGGAGGGGAGAGGGTTATAGGAGAGAGCGGGAAGGACAGACAAGGGAGAGGAGATCTGGAAAATGATGCCGGGGACGGGAGAGGGTTATAGGAGAGAGCGGGAAGGACAGACAAGGGAGAGGAGATCTGGAAAATGATGCCGGGGAAGGGAGAGGGTTATAGGAGAGAGCGGGAAGGACAGACAAGGGAGGAGGTACCTGGAAAATGAACCCGTAGAGGAAGAGGGTTCAGGGGAGAGCGGGAAGGACAGACAAGGGAGAGCAGATCTGGAAAATGAAGCCAGGGAGGAGAGAGAGTTCAGGAGGGAGCAGGAAGGACAGACAAGAAAGGGGAGATGTAGAAAATGATGCCGGAGAGGAGAGGGGGTTTTATAGGAGAGAACGGGAAGAACAGACAAGGGAGGAGGGATCTGGAAATGGACCCGCAGACGAAGAGGGTTCAGGGGAGAGCGGGAAGGACAAACAAGGGAGAGCAGATCTGCAAAATTATGCCAGGGAAAGAAGGGGATTAATAGAAGAGCGAGAAGGACAGACAAGGGAGGGGAGATCTCGAAAATGATGCCAGGGAAGAGAGAGAGTTAAGGAGGGAGCGCCAAGGACGGAGAAGAAAGGGGAGGTGTGGAAAATGAACCCGCAGAGGGAAGAGGGATCAGGGAAGAGCAGAAAGGATAGACAAGGGAGAGGAGATCTGGAAAATGATGCCAGGGACGGGAGAGGATTATAGGAGAGAGCGGGAAGGACAGACAAGGGAGGAGAGATCTGGAAAATGAAGCCGGGGAGGAGAGAGGGTTTCATAGAAGAGAACGGGAAGGACAGACAAGAGAGGAGAGATCTGGAAAATGAAGCCGGGGAGGGAAGAGGGTTCAGGGAAGAGCGGGAAGGACAGGCAGCCTGCCGCCTCCCCAACAACCAGGAGAAATGGAATGACGATGGCGACCATGGGACCGGCCGCCATGTGCGATACATTCTGAGGCGCCATAACATCGACAACGTCATCATCGTTATCACCAGGCGCTTGGCAGAGAAACCATCAAAGAAGGACAGCTTCAAGCTGCTGGAAGCGGCGGTTGAATCGGCGCTGCGAGAACATAAACACCGAGCCATCCTGGACACTTAAACTAAGGGTTCTGCACCCATTTGGTAGGTTAAACTAAAGACAATGTATGGTATGTTACTGTATACTGTATGATGTCTAATATAAATATAAAACGCCCGCGTTGTTTACGCCCCGCCCCACCCCCAAATACACCAAGTCAATCCATATGTGACGCCCATTACCCCCCCCCCCTCCCCACCTCGAGCATCCCAGGCCGGACGTAACACGGGTGCCTAGTCTCGGGGTAGGTTCTTGGTCCTCTCCCAATCATTATCGTTCTATGACATAATTCAATACCACCGAACCCTCATGTATTGACTGTGATTGTGGTACTTGTGGGGCGTTCAAACTCTCTGTGAAAATGTTTCGTGTTTTTCTGTTTTGAGCTTTTGTATTTTGTGCTCCATGACTATTGTGGCGCAGGGTTGGTTTGCTCGTTGTTTTTGGGGCGCGCGGGCATGTTCACGGACTGTGATTCTCAGGTGGTTTAAACTCAATTATATTCATCTTCATGGTATGAAATGCATTTCTCAAATGGCATATCTTGAGTCAATATTATTGGACGAAGAGTTAATAGTACTGGTAAAATGTCCTTAGATGAGTCCATGCTAAGACAGTTTGGCGGCGTGACGCCAAACTCTTTATGCTCGGTTCTCCAGACTGATAATGATGAAGAAGGCAGCGATGAACCAGATCTCATTAGGCACTCTCCATACTGCTCAGACGATAATCTCATTGACTATTTTAAGGGACGGTTCACTTTACTAAGTCTTAATTGTTGCTCTATCTCGGCTAAATTTGAGGAAATTAAAATATTTACAGAAAGTATGCAAAGTAAAGGTCAATATTTTTCGGTTATATGTCTTCAAGAGAGCTGGCTGTCGGAGGATTGTGATATATCTCGCTTTAAACTCAATGGCTATAACACAATATCACAGGGTAAAGCATGCACTACGCATGGGGGCCTTATTATATATATACGTGAAGAATATATAATATTGTGGCAAATGTTGTCGATAAAACAACGTGGGAAGGATTATTTATAGAAATATCTAGTTCTTGTTGGAACAAAAATATTCTCATTGGTAATATATATAGACCCCAATGTGAATTAATTAGTAATTACAAACAGTTTACTGAAGAGTTCAGTCAAGCTCTCAATTCTGTAGAGAAGCACAACAAGGAATTTGTCATAGCCGGTGATTTCAATATTGATCTCCTTAAGATCCATGAAAAACAATGCATTAGCGATTTTTTTGATATGATAACAACTCACAGTTTTTTCCCAAGAATTACGCTGCCAACACGCATATCAAGACATAGAGCATCTCTCATTGACAATCTGTTTTGTAAAATATCATCACAATGTTGGACCATCTGCCGTACTTTATCAGTATACCACATCCTCAAGTTAAACATATGGTTCCGAAAATGATTATAATCAAAACCTACGACCATGATTCTGTAATGAAATTCAGAGAGGAGATAAAATCACATGAGATCTACCATAGACTAGACAAAAATGTTAGCTCGAATCCAAATAGTAATGATGATATTGTTGAATATCTTGTTCGAATATCGAAAGAAAATTGCCTTCCGACAAAATTAGTGAAATTCTCTAAATATAAGCATAAAAAATCAAAGTGGATTTCCAGTGGGATTCTAAAGTCGATCAACTTTAGGGATAAGCTATATAAAAGGTTAAAGAAAACCCCACAAACATCGTCTTCATTTAAAGCCCTCAAAGTAAACCTACAAACTTATAATAGGATATTGTGTCGCATGATTGCTGAAGCCAAAAGACATTACTATCATGCAGTGTTTTCTAAATGTAAAAGCGATATCAAGTAAACTTTGGCAGCACTTACAGACGTGTTAAATCGCAAAAAGACAAAAGGGAATGGTCTAGGTATATTTAAGGTGGATGGCAGAACAATCTCTAATAAGCAAGACATAGCCACTAAATTTAATGTTTTTTTTGCTAATATTGCTCCCAACCTTGCTGAAGAACTTACTAATTCTGGTGACCAGTTTAAGGCATACTTAAAAAACCGAAGCCAAGATACCTTGCAATTTACGTTAACCGATCCAAATGAAATAGGAGATATAATTGATAAACTGAAACCCAAACCCAGCTGTGGTCATGATGGCATCTCGGTTAAACTTCTCAAAGTGATTAAGCCAGAATTAACTCGAACCTTATCGCTGATAATTAATCAAACACTCACAACTGGGACTTTCCCTGATAAGTTAAAGATAGCCACTTCCAGCAACATAATCTCTTCAATAATAGTCAATACGGATTTAGATTAAAACATTCTACAGAATTAGCTAATCTTGAACTAATTGATGACTATAATATAACTATGCAATATATGGATAATGGACAAACTCCGTTCAATATTTTCCTAGACCTATCTAAAGCCTTTGACGCAATAGATCACACAATATTGATTTATAAATTGAGCCATTACGGCATACGGGACACGGCTCTAGAGGTGCTAAAGCATTATTTAACCTATCGTAAACAATATGTTGAAATTGATAACTATGGCTCCGAGTTAGCCCATTTAACAACAGGAGTAGCCCAAGGTTACAAAACTGGGTCCGCTTCTTTTCATCATTTACATGAATGATATCACGTCGGCCACCGACCTCTTTCATTTTATATTGTATGCAGATGACACTACTCTGATACGTACCTTAAGCCCAGTGCCTTATTAAACGATCCACTAATTAATGATGCACTAACGAAGCAAATGGTTAAATGCCAGTGGACTGTCATTATAATCTGCACCGAAACTTTACATCTTTAAATTCAATTGGCGAGTGTTAACGCTTCGTTTCGGCAGACTGGTAAGGATTAAAGAGAGTCACTATCATGTTGGCATAAACTGGCGGTTTATTAAACAGTATTGCATTCACATTACGCAGGTTCGCGTCACGCACGCTACGCAGCACATGTTACATAACAATAACAATAAGTTACTATAACATTACACAGGGGTCCCTGTCCGGAACAATCAGGGGCTTATCTAGCCAGCAAGGAGCGGTGGTGAAAGTAACTATGTGACTTAATTTGAAGCTCGGCACCCCGCCGCCGCACCCCGCCGCCGCGACCACATCCGCTGAATCAGTGATACGCGGACGGGGAGAATTACGACCTTGAAGTCGCCAGCGGCTGGGGAGTTTTCCCTTTAAACCTATTTTACCTAGTAAAATCTCCCGAAAAAAATTAAGGCAGCCCGCCCCCAGCAAAGTCAAGCAGAGCGCCACTTTGCAGTGGCGCGTATTGTGACTATTCATATGGCACCGCCTTACGTTATCACTCGCAGAGAGAGAGAGATCAGGGCCGCGATTTACATATGAACAGCGGCAGTTCCAAGCCGCGCAGTAGAGCAAGATCTTAGTGTTTCATAGAAAAGTACCGTCCAAACAAATTGATATACGTCTTGCGACGATTGACCCCGCAACAATGCCATGATTGAAGTTAGAATCGCAGCTATTTAGATTAGCGCTGATCACGCTCTCTTGTTTTGCTCACACAATAGGCGCAATTTCCGGTTTTAATAAATTAGATTATCTCCTCCTGATTGGTCAAGCGCGGAGACACCTCCAAAAGGGCTGCCGCCCGGTTAGGCGGCGAAATCGTGCCCGTCGGTCACTTCTACATTTTATTGTGAGCTATAGATAGGACGAAAAATTCTGTAATTTGGGGGATAGACAATTGAGTATTATATGAATCGGTAAAGCAGCGTTAGAGGCCAGGCTGGCGGTTGGTTCCCTTTAAATCCTAGTAAATTCATGCCTGGCAAGAAACTGCAGTTGCCAGATATTGTAATAAATTATGTAAAAGTTGAATGCGTAGATGAATTCAACATGCTGGGTTTAACTATTACCAAGAATATGAAGTGGCATAGTCATGTTGACAAGATCTGCATTAAAATCTCAAAGGCCCTGGGAATATTGAATAGACTTATATACTCTGCCCAAATACACTCTTTTAACTATATACAATTCCCTCATTCTTCCGTACATAAACTATGGCATACTAGCTTGGGTTTACTGTGGGGAACGAATATATAAACTGCAGAAAAGGGCAGTAAGAATTATATCGCTGAGCAATTGTAAGGCTCACAGCGAGCCTCTTTTCAAACAGCTGAACCTAGTAAAACTGGAAGATATTCACCGTTTACAAAAATTAAAGTTCTATCATCAATTGAAAAATAATAATCTCCCCATGTACTTCTCACAGATCCCCATAACACGTGCCTACGAAATACACTCACATAACCCAAGATATCAAGATTATGCTCATACAAGTAGAGTTTACCATGATTATACGAAGAAATGCATTCGACATTGCCTAATTGAAATTGTATATACCGAACCGGCAAAATGTTTAGATAAATATCAATACGCACAGCCTGATAGGATTCTCAAAGTATGTTAAACATAATATCATAAGCAATTATTCTGACCATTGTTGTCTTTTGAATTGCCATACATGTCAGAAATAAAATTAGCCCCTCCGCCTCGCCCCTCTCCTCCACCGCGACCGCTCCCCCGCGTCTGTCATGCATTCACCATCATTATAGTCCGCTTTTCACATTGTTATATTTTATTCTGTTGAATACTGGAGAACCGCCATTGCGTTTTAAAGCGTGTTGGACACTTGGCTTTGAACGACGATCATTAATAGTGTCTTGGTGAGTTGGAAAATTAGTTTTCAAATGTGTGGGTTAGGAATCTTTCAAAAGTATGTGTGAGTGTGAGGCGGAAAGGGGCAAACTCCTCTCACCAACACTTGTATTGTGGAAAAACAATGTATGAGTAAGGTGAATATTCTTTTAAAGTGTACATAGCAAATATCGCTTTCGAAAGCAATCAAAGCGAGCTCATTTTCCGCCCACGAAGTGAAGTATTGTAGTGAATTTGTGGTAATCGGCAGTCAATAGTACATGACCTTAACATGGAAGAACCGCCCAACGCTTCAGTTAGGTCAGTTTAGTACATCTACCGATTGCAAGAATATCAGGGGCTGATCTAGGATTTCGGAAAGAGAGTAGGGGGGGGGGGGGGGGGTTGCGACGTCGGGAAGGTGGGCGCCTGAAAAAAAAATTGTGACCGGCAGAGGGGGCGGGGGCGAAAAATACCCCAGGTGTCCACCTATTGTTTACAACCGGGCGCGGTGAACCATTTATCGATTTTGTTAGTCCTTAACATACCCTTAAACGCCTTGGATCCGCCTCTGGGTTGAGTTTACAAAATGTCATTTTCCGATGTATTTCGTCTTTTACAGTGTATGCTCAAGTTCACAATGTGCAACCCCCTTATCCCCTCCCCCTTTATTCGCCCTTAAATATTGTCGTGTTTCGAGGTAACGAGACGTATGTTACAATACATAGATTGCATGTCATTGTTGACTAAATACGCTCATTGTTAACTTGAAGATTTTTTAACAGGGTATGCCGCGATATCAAGATAAAAACAAGGAACACCACCTCAAGTGTGTTGTCGATGGTTTGGATACACTCTGCAAAAGGACTTTTGTGGGATACACGGTCAAGACTAGTGTTTCCTAGTGTAATTACTTCAAAGATATAAGGACATGTTTACTGTGTGTTCATCCGGGAATAAACGACGCCCAGAAAACAGTCCCATCGGAGTGTGATGGCAATGGCTGAATGGGACACACACCTTAGCGTCTGCTATCAAATATATATTATCTAAGCCTGGGGTACATAACTGTTTGGATAAGGGATGGGGAGATGGTAGCACACGCATGTTCTCCCATTTACAAAACAATCTGGAAAAGGAGTATAAAACACAATTCTGGAAAACTTTAAAATCGCCCACTGGCACATCGGGAGAGGGTAATAAGTTACGAACATATGCAACCCTAAAAGCTAATTACACCATGGAACCATATCTCAGTGCTGGACTGCCCAACAAATATCAACGGTGGTTTGTCAGACTCAGACTATCCAGCCACCAACTCGAAATTGAGCGTGGCCGTTATAATAAGCCAATGCCAGTACCTGTGACAGAACGCGTATGTAAACAGTGCATCTCGGGGAGTGTGGAAGATGAGATTCATTTCATTTTACATTGCGAAAAATTCTCTAGTCACAGAAAAATGCTTAAAGCCGAAATTATGGGGTTGGGGTTATCTTTTAGTGGGGAAGGATAAAAAGGCTTAAATGCCCTGCTGTCAAGCGATCACCCCGCGGCGCTATTTGCGGTCCAGGAATTTATCGACGTAGCCATGAAACTACGAGTGTGAATACTTTTGGCAAAATTTTCTCTCTATATGTGTTTTTTGTTACATGGCAACACGCGTGTATTTGCATGTCGTGGACCAATAAAGAATGGAATTGAATTGAATTATTCGTACCCCCCACCCCGGTTCTATCCGTGTCTTCCTCCTACATTAAAGTAAACTAATATATCCTCATTGATTGATTGATTGACACGTCACACTATGTATTAAATGCAAATATTTCTTTGGGTGCGGACTTATCATCAATGGGTATACGTCACATAGCAACATGTACGATTGGCCACGGCAGCCGTCTCTCTTTGAAGAGGTAAATTGAGCTGACGAGCCCCGATTACATGCTTCATCAACAGTAACCCCTTGGTCTTCAGTGCTGTGATATCAAGTTGTAAAATGGGGATGCGGTGCAGAGGGTGGAGGTAGGGGTAGTCTGGTAGTATGTTTGCTCAGCGAATTGCTCATCAACGGGAGCGCGCGAGTCAAGCGGATCTGGAGGCTAAAGACACTTCACTTTCTTCCTTATCTAATTAATGGTCGGTCATCTGGTTATGGGCAGCAGCAATAGCGTACCAGAGCAGGCGGGTGGGTAGTTTCTCCTCGGAATTTACAAGCCCAAGTGAAGCTTACAAGCGACATACCCTCCTCCATTATCCAGGCTCTTTTTCAATTCTGTCTGGCCACAATGTGTGGCACATGCTCAGACCATAGGGGACAATTATCCCAATCTCCTGGATAAAACCAGACGGAGTGTCAGCCTTTGCCAATGGTGTGACCTCATGCGGGGAGGACGGAGGGCGGCACTGACACCAGGTCTAGATAGATCTAGAACGAAGCTTTTATGACTGTAGCCTGAAAGCCAGACAATTACCGTCGTTTTATTGCCAACTGTCTTATCACAGTAAAGTCTTGTCTTCAGGCTACTATGACTGAGACCTCTTCCTACAGTCAGTACATATACACTGATGTACATTCTTTTGAACACGATGGTCTTGTAGCATTCCACACCCAATCCAGTGTAAGACAAAATACCAATATGAGACCAATTGAACGATACCATACTTACAATTGTACTGCGCATTTATCCTATTTTATGACACAAACAAGATTTCTTCATGCTAACACTCCATTGGCAGTAGCTTTCTCAAAAAAAGCTTCTGCAGGGAGAGAGAAGGTTTTGTCTATTTCTTGCATAAGTCGTCTAGGTGGCGTTTACGTCAAGGTGCAGCTTTTGTTTTTGATGTAACATCGCATTTTCCTACCTCAGTCAGATGTATAGACATGTATTATGCTCCTGCACACATTAGTAAGTATCAGTGAGGTAAATTAAAACGCAGCCTTACCATGACTATTTTCTTTGTGTTTTCGATAAGGGCAAAACAAATCGAGTCATGAACGTTAAAAAAAACTGGGTAGATCGGTAGTGAAGAAGATGAAACCTCTGACAGTGGCGCTCCAGTTAAAGATCGTTATCTGGTTCCCATACACAGAGGAAAGCGGTGGGCTGCTTGGTCAAGACAGACATGTGTGTGTGCGGGAGTTGTGGATACGGGGTGGGGGGGGGGGTGTAGGAGTGGGGGTGCCTGTAGAGTATGTAAGGAGGCTCGGCTGCCAGATGCCTGGATAACACAATTAGTACGGTAGATAGTAAATTAAGCATGCGGAATGGCGATGTCAGGTGGTGGTGGTAGGGGCGGGGGGGGGGGGAGGTCGTGGAGGCTGAACATGCGGTGGTGCTTAATTAATAGGCTGATAACGACCGGCAACCTGCCTAGAGGTGAAGTGGCGGCTTGGGGTATTGGTACATTCTGCGACACTGATATCCATCCCGATCAGTTAGCCTACACGGTATGGATACGTTTACGTGTCGTTTTTTTCGCTTTTCATGTAGGTTCTAGCTATTAACTAAATTAATTTTCATATAGTTTATAACTATTAACCGGGATCTGGCCTGGCCAATAATATTTTATATGTAGTGGTGAACTACTGGTACACATGCAAAAATGTTTCGGGTCTCGAACCACCAATCCACATGCCGTTTGGCTCTTAGGCTGTCACTAACCCACTGGGCTATTGGGCCTTAATAATATCCTTAATAAATGGAATGAAGTTGATAATACATCAACGCTACTCAGGAAGCGATGTTACACCAAACAAATGAACGGCTTCTGAAACATTCCAAAACACATTTAGCATTGCAGCGTTTGTTTTATTTGGATGGGTCGGGGATGGCGGGGTGGATGCTCGTCTAACATTGTTGCACAGACAGTTTATATGAGGCCAGCTAGGGAAAAAGACCTAGGTATTTTTATCGTGCTCTTTAAATACATTTTAAAATATATAAACGGATGCCGTAAACTACGTATTTTAAGAAACACCGTGAGTTACGATGATGTTCATCGGGTTACGTTTACGGATACGTTCATTCGGAAAAGCAGTTATGACTTTCTATTATCTTAAGGAAAGCCAATAATGTATTTTGCATATAGACAAATATTCAAACTATCAACTAATATACTCAGGTTTTTGAATGGCTAAATGGCTGGTTTACTACTTTTTACATCATTTTTACGATACATCCTCTATGATGCATTGCGGATGACTAAGCGCTAAATGTGTTTATGGTCCAGGTATCCCACGCCCGCGGACAGCGTGCATGGCGCCATTATCGAATGTCTTCATGTTCGTATACCATGACTTTAGCGATGTGTTCTATTTCATTGAAATACATCAAATGCCGTTATAATACAAGTTCAACAATTGCATCCCGCGCTGACAATGGGGTACAGATACCGATTCCAACAACTGTGTTATGGAAAATCCATGAACCTCAATGTAAATCTAGGCTTGTCGAAGAACGGATTAAGTGGCTCCATGGCCGCGACGGACGAAAGGGTGTTTCTGTCATCTGATAATACACCTTGAAAACGAAATGAGCTTCTTGCAGCTATGTTACGTAAATCTATGGGGAGAGTTTGAATTTAAATCCCGACATTCGGGCATTGCGTGCACGACATAAGGTAAATACGAGGTGCTGAAATGTGGCTCTCTGTCATTCCTAGACCGCCCTCCAATGACAGACAAGGGATGGGGATCTGGAAAATGATGCCGGGGAGGGAAGGGGGTTAATAGGAGAGCGGGAAATATAGACAAGGGAGGGGAGATCTGAAATATGATGGAGGGGAAGAGAGAGGGCTAAGGAGAGAGAGGGAAGGATAGACAAGGGAGGGGACATCTGTAGAATGAGACAGGGGAGGAGAGATTGAGCGATCCGGCTATTGATAATGGGGATAATATGGTTAGAATTTTAGAGACCGGGGGGAATAAAGGGTGAAAGTACGCATGTTTTTCAGCTATTATTTTATAGTAAAGAAATTGACTAACCTGGTCGAGCTGCCATGTCCTTCTTGGAAATACAAGCTGATCTGGATCGGGTAGTCGAAATGATGCCCGTGTTGAGTGTTGGCCGTTACAGGAGGTTCATCGTAGACATTAAAAATGTAAATACGTACGTTACCACTGTTTTTTCTGGTGCTGTTCTACTTTGCTTCTTCTCACATGAGACTTTATAACACGACTGATGCCGTGAAGGTGACCATTGGGACCATACTGCTGCGTCGGACACTCCGGATTGGCCAGGAGCAGAGCCAATGGGGGATGTGTCCAGTCAGTGGTCAGTCCGGAACCCGCAATGCCCAGAATAGGGCTTTGTTCTCGAAGTTCAACCAAGGCCATTACGCCACAGGTGTTGTAAGGGATGTATGTGGTACTCAATAACGTTAGTTCCGTTTTAGAACAGGGAACAGGGAACCATTGTGCAAAGGTTAAGGAGGTTCCCTACATCACTGTGGCGCCATCTGGTGGACTATGCCGCTGCGATCTGGCGATAAGCTGGTACCGCCGCTCATACTCATAGCGAGCGAGCCAAGTTGGGCCGCGGAACCAGGCTAATCTGGCGAATGCTCTATTGTCCGCAGCGCGTCATCGTTTATTTATTGTTTATGTAACAAAGTCGCGAAACTGATGCGCTGCAAAGGGAAATTTATAGGCAATCGCAAGTCCAAGCAAACTAGAGAACTTATTGGTATGTATAAATATATCTTTGAAGGAACTGACAATAGAAACAAGCCGGCAAATTACATAGCGTTGACCACACAGGCACACTAAATCAGTGGGGGAGGCGGGGGGGGGGGGGGGTGTAGGGATCCCCCACATCATCGTTGGCCTATATGCTTACACGTTTGGTTGCTTAAACGTTTTCATGTAAATTTGATAACACCAAGTATCTTATTCAATCTTGTGAGTATTTGTCGTGTCTCTAGTTCAGCATGTTTCCACTTCCGACCCTTTTTTCCTCTCATTCGACCAAACAAGGAGCAAGCTTGTTACAGACAAATTTTTATTAACTTTGTCTGAGCCGTTTTTTTTCTGTGGAATATTTCGTGTCGAAATTCCAAAATTCTCCATGCAGCCATTATAACATTAGATGTGACCCCCTACCTATTCAACGTCATTTTGACACAAACGTAGGTAGAAGACATATCTTTTTTATTTTATCGTTTGGATAAGATCAAGTATTGATTGCCAGTTTCCATCAATAAATCCAAACTATTCACCGAAGCAATCAACGATAATCTCATATTAACGACGACGTGTCAGGCCACAAAAACACGAACAAATATTGTCCACTGTATATGTCTGTATAAGTCTGTGTTGGTCTTAATGTGACAATAGCCATGGACACGCAATTAAAAAATGACGCCTAGCAGTGTTTTATGAACGTAAGTGTACGTTATGGAAAAAAATAAACGACGAAAGACACATCTTGTTACAAAAAACTTTGCATTATCTTGTTAATGAAAAGATAGAATATCGTTAATTTTGACTTGTTCCACTCCGCTAAGTGTCCCGATGTAATCAGTCGAGCCGAGCTAAGCTGATGCGAGTTAGCTGATGTTGTCAGAACTTGTCTCTTAAATGGAGTCTCTTAGCCTTGCCCGTGATATCAATCAACCACAGGTTTTTCAACTTAGTGGTAAACGTAATCAGTTGTTGCGCTTCGCGATGCATTGTTATAAGTAACTGTGCCACGAAACGACACGACGAGGTCAGGTCGCGACGGTATCTCGGGATAGAAACGTTTGCCATATCACAGCCGAAATGGCGATCTTTATTAGGTTTGTGAATTTATAAACAAGAAACAATAGAGTTCTGAGTTCGAGTCCGGGCTCGGGTACCTATCGGGCGGGGACATGGTTCATTCCTCCATTCCTTCAGGCTTCATCGGGGTTTCCTTGGTCCGAGTTAGCCTTCAGGTGCACAAAAGCGGCCTAAAACATCAACATTTCAAAAAATAGAAAGTCAAGGTCGCCCTGGGTGAGTTCACCATCAGCTCCGTCTCGGCTGAATGGGCACGGCCCGTTGGGTAACCTTCACACCTCATGCTGCTAATGTTATTGTCCAAGGGATTAATATCGTCGCTATTCTCACTGCGCAGCAAGCAACAGGTGCGAAAGTCGATATGCCGGCAAGGCTTCCAATGTTCCTTAAATGCGAAGTTTAAATCTTCGAATATCAACTTAAATAGTGCCGTACGTGCCGTCGGTATCACTTCATATATCGCTTCCGAGAGTATTCTTATAGAATGTGTTCTAGAATTCCTCAAACCACTCGCTCGCTTGACGTAGATGACGTATGGTAAATCGTAAATCCAGAGCTCTGTGTTTTGCGTGCGGTCGTTGTGAGGCTGGTATGGAAACTATTGAAACTCAATAGAGACTCTATGGAAACTCCATTGACATTCCATTGAAACTCTAGAATTTCCATAGAAAAATCGATAGAAACCTTTAGAATTGCTTTTATGGAAATTCCGTATGATGTTTGCTTACGGGTTGTAATGATGCCTTATAAAATTAATGCCATGATTCGCCTAATAAATCTAGGAAGATATAAATACCTTTATGTAACCTCACACATAGAGGGTACTTCTACAAACCTGCAAATGTACCTGATCATAACAAACTACGTAAAGACAAAATGGCCCTGTCGAAATATTATTTATATATACGTTCTAAAGAAACCAATTGCTCCATAGAAGCATTCCTACACCTTCTATATAAATTAATTTTTCTATAGAAATATCTATTTACGTTATATAGAAAATAATTGTAATATAAATATACATGGCGCTAAGACAGATATTAACATATTGAACAAACTTAACTTTATGTTTTAGTTGTAATCTTTGGCTTCTTTTGAGATCACCTTAAGGAGGGTCCCGCCATCACTGTGGCGCCATCTGGTGGACTATGCCGCTGCGATCTGGCGGTAAGCTGGTACCGCCGCTCCTACTCATACTTGTAAGTGAGCGAGCGAGCGAAGTAGGGCCGCGGAACCAGGCTAATCTGGCGAATGCTCTATTGTCCGCAGCGCGTCATCGTTTATTTATTGTTTATGTAACAAAATTCGCAAAGCTGATGCGTTGTAAAGAGAAATTGATAGGCAAACGCAAGTCCAAGCAAACTAAAAAACTTATTGGGATGTATAAATATATCTTCGAACGAACTGACAATAGAAACAAGCCCACAAATTACATAGCGTTGACCACACAGGCGCAGTAAATCAGTGGGGGAGGCGGGGGGGATGGGGGGGGGGTGTAGGGATCCCCCACATCATCGTAGACCTATATGCTTACACGTTTGGTTGCTTAAATGTGTTCATTTAAATTTGATAACACCAAGTATCTTATTCAATCTTGTGAGTATTTGTCGTGCCTCTAGTTCAGCATGTTTCCCATTCCGACCCTCAGAATTACTGGCACAATTTCCATGTTCAGAGTCATTTTACGAAAAAACGAGGTAGAAGAATCAGAATCAGAAGAATCAGAATCGTTTTATTGGGTCAAGCATACATAACAAAACAAACAGAAAAAGAAAGACACACACAAAAATTAGATAGGGTTGCCTGACCGAGGAGACTCACATTAAGACTGCTCGGCAGCCGCTAACATATTGTTTCTGAGTTCATATGCACTATATAATTTATTTACAACAGCAAATATGGTATTTTGAATTTCTACAACACAGACGATCCAAAGTAAAAGTTTAAGAAAGCTAAATACCTATTCCGTGCGTGCGTGGCAGACATAACAATATGAGGCTTTACAACATTCCTTATAACCGATTAATAAATGGTCCTTAATATGAGACGCATAACTTTTCAGCGAATGTGTGGTTGCTTTGCTAATGATATGCGGAGGGGTGTTGTTTAGCTGATGGATGAGACTATGTCTTAAGGTAAGTTGACAGAATTTGTGTTTGGTAGTCGGGATATGAAATTTGTGGTTTTGTCTTGTGTTATGACTATGTAAGTCATTTATCTTGAGGAATGTCATGTGTTCGAGAAAGTAAGCTGGTAGGTTATTATTTATGAATTGGTGGTAAAATTTAAGTTGTTGTAATGTATGTAAGACCCATATCTATTTTTCTCTTATTTGAACAAACAAGGAGCAAGCTTGTTGCAGACAACTTTTTATTAACTTTGTCTGAGCCGTTTTTTTTCTGTTGAATATTTCGTATCGAAATTCCAAAATTCTCCATTGACAGCCATTATAAAATTAGATGTGACCCCCTACCTATTCAACGTCATTTTGACAGAAAAGTAGCTAGAAGACCTATCTTTTTTATGTTATTTTATCGTTTTGGATTTGGAAAAAGTTTGTCTGAAGAAAATGTAATCTATGCATCTACCTTAATTCTTCTCGCCGGGCGAGATTAAAAAACCGAAAGCTAAACGTATCGGCGCAAAGGGATGCGTATCAGTGGCGCAGAAACGTAGTGTAATAACTATCTAAAACTAATAGACCGACACGAACTTCACTGCCCCCCCCCCCCCCCCCGTTACATATGTTTAAAACTTGAGTTTCATCACCGTGAGAACATTGTTGATGTATAGGCCTATGATCTACATGACAGTGTACCATTTAATAATGATAACGAAACGTTGCAACAAACCCCACACCCTCCCCCTATCTGGACCCGCCACAGCAAAGTTTGCTTAAAGGTCGTGATCTAGCCATCCAGCCATGCGCTCCGTTCACCGTCGGCCCCCTTCATTTTGTCCATTTTCATTCCTCCCTACGTCTCCATATCCTGGCAGTACGGGCAGCAGCCCGCGACCGTTTTCCGAAATCCACTCGCGCCGCACGCGAGCGCTCACAGCGACTGACACTACAGTAAGAACTGCAATTTGCTATATAGCTGCTATATATACCGGGGATGGGATTGATGCAAATAACAGCATGGTTAAGCGGTATGGTTGAGTTTAACTGTAGACGGGACGACTGTCAGCTGATCGGGGTGCCTGTGGGTGGGAGCCAATCATACCGGAAGTCTAGGCGAACGAGACTTTATAGCCCTATACTGTTAATTTTATGACACATCAGAACGCTAGCCTGTCGAAATCACAAGACCTACTGTCGAACGTTTCTGACATTATAACACGTATACCGTTTCACCATTGCATGTATAAATTCTTCACAAAAAAGTAACACATACCTAGGTTATATGTATCAATAACAAACAAGCATAGAGCATATGTAACAATGTCTCACAGGATAACAATTATTCACATTTAGTCTCTATGATTTCAGACCTTTTCTCTCCCTTTTACATTTGTTCATCAAAATACAAGTATATGTATCACCATAAGTTAGGTATGACCCTGAATGTTATTAAATGTTATGCGTGTACATGAATACAACAGTGTCTTATGTATAATTAAATCAAACCGTACATATCATGTAAACAAGGTGCCGTGTCACACAATGGTTGTTCAGTACATGTATGTCAATGTATGTCCGTGTAGAATGAAAACATCTTAAAATAGTTCAATGAAAATTCTCCTTTCGCTCATAATCCCAGTACATACACGACAATTATGTAAATAAGTAAGACGACACATGATCTTATCCGCGCGAAAGTTGGACGTGATCAGGAATTTGTTTTGGAAGAGCTTAGTCGAAGGGAATCTTAGACAACTGACAAGTTTACTTTATTTTGGGTTATTTTATAGGCTACAGCCAATTTACAGCGAAAGTTGGACGTGATCAGGACATTTAACACTTTTGGAAGAGTTTTTACTTGCAATGTCGGTAACAGTCGAAGGAAATCTTAGACAACTGACATTAAGTTTACTTTATTTTAGGTTATTTTATAGGTAGGCTGCACTACCTGTACTAGGTTGTAGCCGGGCTACAGGTAGTACAGCCTACACTACAGCCAATTTTCACTGTGCTGACACTGACACTGTGACAGTGTTTTATACACAGATACATCTTTTAATGACTTCATCTAGGACTTTAGTTTAGCTTTAGGCTACAGCCACAGGCACGGTAAATCGACTGACACAGGGGGGGGGGGGGTCTGCATGGCACTTGTGCACAGCCACAGTCACTTGTTTATTAGTAGGCCATGCAGACCCCCCCCCCCTGTGTCAGTCGATTTACCGTGCCTGTGGACTAAAGTCAAAGTCCTAAATGCTGTATTCTGAAATATTATTTGTGTCTTAAAAAAGGATAACATTGCAGTACAAACGTAAGTTTAGTAACTTATCATTAAAATGGTCTAAAGTCAAAGTCATAAATGCTGTAGCCTGGTAGCATGTCGTTTTGGCCCATATTTTCCACGAATTTGTCGCGATTGCTCTAAAAATCACTGACGTGACAAATTAACACTATGCAATTTTAATGATACCAAACTTACGGGTGTACTGCGAGGTTATCCTTTTTTAAGATACAAATAATTTTTCTCCATGCTGACACTCTATTGCCAACAGACACTTTGTCGCAAATAGACTAAATCACAGACAATGAAATGCTCTATAGTTGCCATGGCGCACGTGTGGCTGGTACAAATATAGAGCATCCATTGTTCAGAGCACATTCAGCGCCATGGCAACTACGTCATCTTATGACGCGTGCTTTAGTATATTTGCGGAACTGCGTTTACGGATCCATACGAATAGTCATATGGCTTATTCATACAGACCCGTATGAATAGCCACTGCGTTCTATTAACATTGAAGCACAAGGAAAATATGAATAGGCTACTAGTTATATATTATAAATGCATGCTTCACAGTCGCTGGTTACTTAGCCTTTATTTGTAAGAGCGACTTCAAAAATCTGTCCCGTTCCTACTTTAAATTGTTTATGCCATTTTATCATTCCCTGGTATGAGCATGAGGTATTTTTTTATAAAACAGATGCATCAGATCCGAAATATTCATTGTTACCCTACAGAACTGATATTTCATATGAAATATAAAATTTGTTTGACAGAAGTTTTGGTTAGTTGCAACTTTTTCTTGACAAACAGAAGTTGCAATTAGGCAGAATAAAAATAGATAATTGTTGAGTCTTTCAATGCAGATGTCCCCCATTTTCATAAGCTAGACCCATTATATAGTGACAGGGGCATGAATATTTATCCCCAATAGACTGCACCGACCATCTAAATTTTTTTCACCCATACTTAAAAGTGGCATAAAACCTTTCCCTATTCCACAGTTTTATACTTTCTATACCATATCTTCTTATCTTGACCTATACACTTCTTATCTCTACCTATACAATAATTGAACCTATTTCATTTCTTGGACGATTTACCTTTCATCATGTATATATGATATCAACCAAATTAAGTGGCTAAAAATACATGCATTGATTCTGTTCCAAATGGTGATGCTTAATTGGTAATTAGCAATGCATCTTGTATATAAATCATGTGACTTTGCTCCATAACAAATCATATACATTTTACTGTACATGGGTGTGTCCAGGGGGAGGCACAGACCCTAAAATATGTCTGTCCCCTTTTTAATTTATGTGCCCCCCCCCCCGTGTACATAATTTATTTACATTTATTATCGTATATTAATGGGTGAGCTGCTAGGATACAATTTGAGACAAAGTTATTATTTGGTTATATATGTTATGTAAATGGTATTTTGGCATGTTGATTTATTGTTTTATTTTTAATAGTAAGCACTTTAATTTTTAGAATGAAAATAAATAATATTTATGAATACATGTATGTATACATTATGATCTAGCGAATCAACAAACGTAAGTAAACCTCAATCATTCTTGCATCAGACTACCGGTAACCTGTATTGCAAATATTCAGGTTTTTCTTGATTGCTATATGAATGTAATGTTTGTGCTTTTTAATAATGCACGTTAATGCATATAGTAATGGTTGATCACATATTTAAAGGTACTGATTGCAAACAGAACCAGGCTGTGGTAGCATGCAAATACTTTATTTTAAACTTTACACACAATATATTAATTTCTTTTAATTAATTTCATAACATGTTATTTATTTTGGTAAATATCTGTAATTTATAATGAAGCAGTAAAAGTTTTATTTCCTCAATCATAGGTCATATTACCATATATCTTTTATTTCTTTTTCCTTTCTTTTGTGTAATCTTCAGTTATTTCAAGAAATTTACAAAAACAAATAGTACAGTCAAGTCTTCACTTGTGGGAGAATGATGTCTGGTGACCACATAGGTAAATATATTCAAACAGTATATACCCGATAACTTACTTGTTAGGTCACAGGCCACAGTTGCACTAAGTTTACTATCGCTAAAATATGCAAGTACCGGTATATGTTGATTGGTATGAATACAGTGGATCAGTGAATGCATTGACGTTTGAGTCAAGCATTTGTATCAATCTTCATTCGCCATGCAAGTGTCTCCTCATATAGAAAAAACGAAGTTTAACAGTATTTCGCCAAGGAGGCTATACATTTATTCAGTTCATTGTTATAATGACGGTACTAAGGCTATTTTTTTCTATGAACAAGGTGCTTTTATTTAACTACTGCATGGGTGTCCTGTATATTATGTATAATGAGCAAAGAAGGAAGGGTAGTAGCATTCCAGACTACTATGTATCTGTTGGTTATGAGAGCAAAACGTTATTGGTGGGAAATGTGATGAGAATGTTAAACGGTAAAATATATGAAAATAAGAAAGAAAATAAGAAAGTTAAATACTTCAATATCGAGTCATGCATGTGTATGAAATTGTGGTGGTTATTTCAGGTCTTGTATAATTTTGTCAACCAACCCTGCCAACTGTTTATATTGTTGTCTTTAAGGTGAGTGTGGTGGTTTAACATATATAAACAGGTCACCTTTTATGGTCTTGTATGATAAAATATTAAAATATAGGTACTTGTACTACTTAGTTTGAGGTTAAATTATCCCCTGAGTTCTCATGTTAGAAATATGTTTACAAGGCACCTTAAGCTCGCCTTGCATATTTAGTTATGTAGAGTCGTAGTAAGGTTGTTATGAACGTAAGTTCAGGTCAGTCTGTATTTATTCGAGCAAAGTGGATTAAGCCTATTTATATAGCCAGAGTTCTCCGACAATTATGTTTTTAAGTCTCATTGCTATAGCTTAAAGAAATGACAGACACCATATATATATCACTGAATCTAAGTGGTTACGCTTGTTGTGTATTTAGTACGTGTAATTCTTTATTTTCAAAGTGAAAATGGCTTCTAACGAGTCCGTGCTCGTTAACACTGGAAGACCTGAACTTGGAGGAAAGATTCAAACCGGAGACCATGTTTACTGTCCTTTTCCAGTGGGATATCAACAAGGTATTGTTATGCCATAAAAGGAGACTTGTACCTGCATACATACATGTATGCATACATGAATTAAGCCCTGACATTAAAGTATATGTATGTAATTTGAAATTATTATGACCTATATTATGAGATTATATATAGGGTGATTAGAAGGTATGGGAACTTTATAAGGCTCACATGTATACACAACACAGAAGTACGTGAGTGGTCCGTCTCGCTATATGTGTGTTTGTTTCATGTCGACTCTGGTCAAATGGAGAGAGCGTCAGGCCATTAATTAGTCTCCTCCACAGCCCCCCGCTGCGTGGCCAGCTCACTCAGATTGGGTCTGTAAACGGCTAAATTCACTGTACGGAATTCCGTACAGTGACGTCACAAAAATCCCATCAGCCTCCGCGGCATCTCACCAACCAAGATGGCGAGAGCAAGTGGTCGACATAACCATTCCCATGCAAAGCTGTGTAGTGCATGGCGTAAGAACACAATAATGCGTCATTACACTACACGATAAAGGTAAAACAAGATAGTTTTGATGTTTTGGTATCACTTTTTGATCATGACAAGACATAGTTTCTTCATTTTTTGGGAATTTTGCAGTCAGCTTCATTGGCAGTTTACTGGCGCAGGTACCAACCCGGCAAAAATCTGTCGGAAAGTCGCTGAGCCTAAGGGACGGGCTATTTGATCCCAAGGGCGAGAGGGGGCGATGGTTTTGTTTCACTTTAAACTTCAAATCTAGAAGTCGATCTATTTTGCATGCAAAGAGTTGTAATGTCCAAAATTTTGATGTCTAAAATCTAGTCACAGCTATATAGGCACTGTAAAGCGACGGAAAGAGGGTAAATGGGGTAGCCCCGTTGCATGACCCCCCCCGCCCCGCCTAGCTATTACGCTGTGGGCCGCGCCGGAGCGGGCTCTCGTCTCCGTATCGTGCGAGGCCTCCAAGTCAGAGGGACTCCTTTCAGGACTAGGGGTGGGGGTGCGACTATGTGGCCCAATACCGCCCGCCCCTCCCTCTGTCACTTTACGATGCCCGTGAATTTAGATCTCTGTATTCTTTAACTGCACAACTATTTAAAAACGGCATTAAATCAGTCGGGGGCGGATCAAGGAATTTGGAAAATTCCAAGGGAGTGGGGGGGGGGGGGTGCTCTCTAAAACTTGCGGCCGGGGTGGGGGGGGGGTACCCGAAGAACCCGACTTTGACAGTGTATGTTCAAGTTCCCAAGGGAGGGGGGGGGATTGGTTTCAACCCCCCTGACCCCACCTCTAGTTCCGCCCCTGATCTTAGCAGTATCTTCCTATTGGAAGTTGTAATTAATGTGGTGAAAAATTTCTTCCATCACTATATACATTTATAATATATATATCATAATAATATCTGTCCTGCTAAAAGCCTTACCTGGCTCTAAGGTCACATGGTGTTGTTACATCACGGCATACATGCTGCTTAGAGGGAGGCCTATTAATAAGCTTACAAACATGCCCCCCACCCTACCTCCTGCAATCAAATGGTTATGCCCCTTTTACAGCTATAATGGGTCACCTGTTTTTTTTTTCAACATTGGTCATGTAAACTTTGATTGTTCAGCAACATTCATGTCATAAAAATCAATATAAAATTATCTGCATCAACCTATTAAATTAATATTTTACTCTAATAAGTATCATTTTAAGTATTATCATAGATTATGTGTCATCATAATTATAAGCCTGTCATATTATATTTTTTGGCACATTATTACAGTTAAATGTTTAAAAGTAATCAATAAACATTTTACTGTATCACTCCTCTCACATGCTGCGTCTTATAGTGAAAAGCTTTTTTTTGTTTAGGTGGTTTTATCTTTTGGTGAAATAGAAATTTGTATTATGTTATTTGGTGAAAGTTATAGGTTTTGATGAGAGAAAAAAGCTATTATAGTTCTGTAGCGGATAAAATTACAGGTTCATTAACAGTTATGTACATGTTTATGCAGGCTTCTCTTCACTTAGAAAAAGAATCTAGGGAGTTAACATTTCATGGTCACACACATTCATAATAATTAAGTTAAGTCTACCAGACATTAACTTAAGCCTCAAATATCAAATAAATCATCAACAGGAAGTTTTAAGTACTAGATACCGGTATTTGCTTTAAAGAATAAAAATTATAATAAAATAAAACAGATTATAAATTTCTTTTTATAACAGTTATAACTGTAACTACATATATACATAAAGATGAGACTGCCTGAGAACATTATTGGATAGTTTTGCAGCAAAAAACGTGTGCTGCACGTATAACATGGAATATATCTGTTCCCCTGGGAATACTGGTAATTAGAAAGGTATTTTGTGCTGCAGAAATTCCTCTTGAAGTTTCAGGGGTTCAGGAGATTTATATGTGTGCGTGAAGAACAAAATTATATTAACAAAACATCAGCCAAATTCGATTGAAGAATAACAAACACATTTTATTGAAAGCATTAATAAGTATCATTTCATGAAACTAAATGAAAAACATTTCGTCTAATTATTCTTAGGTAGGATTGATGTAAATCAACAATGGCTACCAAGTTTTCATAATGACCCAGCTCATAATTCTAACAAATCCCTGGCTTATTTCATTTCAAAATCTTGCATTAGCATGCATTTGAACTGTGCTTCACTGTGATAGTCATGAAACAGCATCCTGTGATGGCTCCAGATGTGGTGTCCTGGTCTTGACAAAGCACCATTCTCGCAAGTTTAACCTCTCACGAAAAAGTAACACTGAAGGGTTAACATGAGTTGGTTCTCCCCCATGTGTTCAATAGTCCAGTGCCTCAACCAGCCTCTTGACAATATGCTGTGAATATAAAAGTAACTTTTATATATTAGGGGTTTCACAGATTGATCATAAATTTGGTACATGATTATATGTAATAAGATACTGGGCGAAGCTCTCATCATGGGAGTTTTGGAGATGCAGTGTATGACTAAACAAAGGTATCTAAGTAGAGCAGACAACTATGTACAATTCTCTCAGACAAAGTAAATTACCCAGGTGAAAAAAGTAATACTTGCTGCTTAACACTTGATCATCTGAGTTTACTATACAGAGCCATAATCTGCTCATATGTCATATTGCTCAATCAGTTGCTTAAAAATCATGCTTAATTGTACTTCACATAAATGACAATAATAAGATGTTTTATACACTTCAGTCATGTGGTTATGTGCATGTCATGTACATATGAAGTCCTTACACAGACACTATACCAGAAATAGATTATAACACTACCGAATTTAGATAAGAATTAAGGAATAAACAAGATTATTTAAGGCTAAAACCCTTCAAGTAATAAATAACAGGAATATATAAATATCCACACCTATTCTAAATGCCTCAATAGCATTTGGCAAATGAATATTGTCTGGAGGTCTGCAAATATCTGCAGCATAGCTCTTCATGCATCTAAAAGACAAAAACACAGATAAGTTTATTAAATTGTTGCAATAATTTTTATGATTGTTGGGTATGGTGGGGAGAGGTAAAATCATATGCTGGCCCTTTTATATTGACACACCACTGATATTACAGCTGCATAAAAAACATCATTAATTTAAAATGCAAAATTTGCCACAAATTAATCAACAGCATTTAATTGCATCTATATACCTAATGAAGCTAGCTTATATACTGATAATCATATGTAATGAATACATAAAGAATTAAATATAACTGACCTGCAATTTCCAGCATAGATGTTACTTCTGCCAGCTTATTTCTTCGCTGGTGTATAACCGAATTGACAGTGACACCACTGTCATTTCTCTTGGGCGGTCACTGAAGGCATCAGCTGATCAGCCCCCCCCCCCCCCCCCCCTGAACTGGAAAGTAAACATTCTCGATTTTCGCGAAACGTCCGCCTGATCGGAGGATTCTTCCACGTATTTCCGCCTACAATCACATTATTTTTTTCCTAAATAGCCATGCGTCTGCTTTTCTTTCCTGGTTGTTTCGTTTATATGCGTTAAAACTACTTTAGGAGCAAGTTTAAATCTTATTTCAGCCAAAACGCTTTTACTTTCTCCAAAACTTTGTCAAGGGCGGCCATGGCGCACCCGCTGAGCTAAAGTTAGCACAGCCAATGAGAATATTCGAAACAGACAGAGCGCGTTGACCAATCCCTGCCAACCTTAGATTAGCCGTTTACAGCCTCACATGGAGCGAGCGGAGTTGGGGCTGTGGAAGAGCCTAGCCATTAATGACTCGTCACGCTGAGTACGCATTGAAGAAGAAATTCATTTCTTTTGTTCCAGATTATCCGAATGTTTACAAATCCATCGGAGGAGCTGCAAATATGGTTTGGACCTTGGAATCTGCCATGAGAGCCTCCAACTTTGTTGCCCCTAACAACCCGTGTCTGGCAACGTTCGAGATCAAGAACCGGTGTGTCACCCATTTCTTTGAAAGCGGGAGTTATCTCGGCTTCGCGCACAGGGATAACAAGCGGCACATGGCACACGGCACAGGCTCTTCTAAGCCTCTACTTTACCGTGTGTACAGCCCGTCCGATATAGAAAATCGGAGTCTGTATATCTTGGAGCGCAGCTAGAATATTGCCTCCAAGCGGCAGCGTGATGGCACTACTTCTGAATCTGGTTTGTGCCACGGTATATTTTCTAGTCTAATTCCACTACGCGTTTATCGCTCCGTGTTCTGCAAACGTCTCTTAATTTTACATACACGCAATTTTAACTATACTCACAACCGACTCGATTCGAATTCGCAAGACCGATGCGTATTTTATTCAGGGTTGGTATTCATAAAAATGACGCCCGCGTAACGGCTTTCCGTCTTTGAAATATACTGTATTTACGTTTGGAAAGCCGTTGTCAAATTTCCTACTATGTCTTCGAATATACATGTAATTAAGTAACTTTGTGCCATCTAGATTATACTAATGTAGATACATATCATGAAAAAACTGTTGTATTTCCATAATATTAATATAGGCTCGAAGAATCGATCGTCACAGATCTACAAGAAGAAGTTGGCGGCACTGCAACATGTCCTCAGAACGGTGCTGCTGACTGCAGAAGCCAACCAGAGTGACCATTTCCAGTTGAAGTCGCTGTTTGTCAATGTTCTGAGGTACAACACGCAGAAGAGTAACCCTGAACACCGGTAAGTTAACCATAGATTAATGAGGTTTGACTAAAACATCGTTTTGTAATTTGAAGCGTATAACAAGAAAGACGGCTGTTATGCTTGTCGTTTTGAACAGTTGTTAGACGTTGCTCGGTATAACGCATTTGTCAGCAAATATTCCTGATAAACACTAATCTCTAATATATTTTAAAGTTCCATGTATAGCGAATAACACTAGGGAACCAGCGTAATGAATGTTAAATAGCATATTTATGAGTGCAGTGGCCAAGGGGTGGGGGGAGTGTGTAAGATATCTTCATATGTAGAGGGTGCGTCTATCTATCTATTTCCGTTGGAGAGTGTTTTTTACAAGAAAGTTTAGAAGGTGAAGATTTTTATACACCTACCACAAGTTTTATCCCTGTGTAAGTAGAATTTTATTGTTTAATCGTGTGCATATAGACTTTTATATATAATGTATAGACTGAGGACAACGTAGAGAGGGTTTTAGTTTACAGCAGGTGGTCTCTGTCCAGGCCCAGCTTTGTTTACTTTTGGGGCTGCAACATTTGAACGTATTATGGAGCGCGTCCAGGCTGGCCTGCTGAGGAAGGCCGGCCTGGTCTACATTGACGACATCGTCGTTTTTCGGCGAGAACTTGGTCGTCCACCTGCATCGTTTGACCGGCGTGCTGTACAGCGCTGGTTTAAAGGTAGCGCCAGAGAAATGTCGACTCTTCAAGCTTCAAGTCAAGTTCCTGGGGCACCTTGTGACGGCTGATGGCGTGTTGACGGACCCAGATATGACATTAGCATATTGCCTTCTATCGTAATATTTGCCGTAGTTACTGCTGTTGTACATCGGACATTTTTCAGGTTCACTTACGGCTTCAAGGTGGCTCCCGATCAGCAGCGCCTGACCGAGGAGGCATTGGTGTCGCACCGGCTTGAAGGAGTGCAGGCCGTTCCTTACTCGGACAGAGAGTCGCTGCTCGCGCTCCATCTGGATAAGTTCCCCTCTTTAGACCTACAGTTTGACCTTTTGTCCAGCCTTCCCAACTACCATTGGGGTAGATACCCTGTGAAAGGGTCCACTAAACTGAGTGCCCCATCAACAAATCTCAATTTGCAGCAGTGCTTTGCCTACCAGCCACCCAGACAGGACTCACCATCTCAAGCACCCTTATACTTTCCTGCTTCATTACGCAATAGGATTATTTATTTTACAGTGAAAGACTGTATTGAAGACTTAAATAGAACTCTTTGTTACTTTTGGAACCCGGTGGCCAACGAAGTAAATTGCACACCACATGTCTCTTTTGAGGATAGACCCCCGAAGCGTCGCCGCACAGCAACACGTACAATGCGCGTTACGCCTGAATTATTGGAGCAGGAGCTGGGGAGATGTATGAGGGCGGACAATGAAACCCTTGTTGGAACGTCGGTATTTGAACACTTCTGTGTTCAAACGGTGGAAATGGGCACGCTACAGTGGCGCATTCATTCGCAGGACAAAGATGTCTTTGTCATGAACGAATACGGCGTGGATGGTGAAATTCTCCCGTCCAAATTTGTACACGTGACGGTGGAGGAGGGCATATATGTCTGTACTTGTGATACGTACCGCCTAATCCGGTCTGTGCTGCAAGCATCGCTAGAGAATGGATCGGACCAGGTCTTGCCAGCAGGCACAACTTGTATGCACAGCCGGTTCATGCATAGTCACGTCGTTCCCATCTTAGAGGATATCTTCAGTGCCACTTGGCATCCTACAACTGTCCTTCAGAACAAGCTGAACAAGGCCAAGACGCTTCTCAATACTGGAGTGGTGCCACTCATAAAGGGAGAGAAATTCTCGGCCTTGTCTCGGGAGAGTGACGACTGCTCCATTGTCAGTATTGTTAATAACATTGTGACCTGCTACAATGGCGAGTGTCAGGCGGCATTGAAAAACAGGCGGTCGTCGAGGGCCCTCACGCTAACAGAGGCGGCCAACGCCTGTCCACATCTGGAAGCCATGCGGGCCATGCAGGAAGTGTGGCATCAGCCGGCCATGGAGGCTGACGGTGATATGACAGGAGAAAGGCCGGAAGAGAACCATGAAGATAGCGACCTCGAGAATGATCGGGTAAGGTGGATAAATTCTTAACATAGGATGATATTGGAGATGTGTCTTGTAAGAAACTAAATTTGATTTTTAGCTCTGATTTCGTCATTTACATTTGTGTTTTTTCTTGTAAAATGTAGACTGTCGAGTCCTCGAAGAAGCACTTTGACGTCACTAGTGGTGCTTGGGATTTCGGCGGAGTCAGTAAGCATCAGCCATCTGAGGAAGTGGATGTCCAGCTGTCATGGTACGTATTACTATCTGGCACCAAAACGACAAATATAAACCTAGGTATCTGCACCAAATTAGTCCGGGCCATTGTCATTTTCCCTGTATAATGCTGTTTCTTATACCTGATAATAATCTTAATTTGTCGCTATGGGCCACCAGAGAGCCAACAGCAACAACCTTGTGTACGATAACCACGTATGGTATCTTTGGTATCAATTATGGTCTCTTCATGAATGCTTAATATATCTTTTGTCAAGTCCTGACTACCTGAACAATGGTCTTGAGCCCTGATATTGAACTGTGTGCATGTGACACAATGGAATTATTATTCAACAATACAAGTTAGACATGCACAGATCATATCCATGTTGCCTGTCCTCAAACTTGTGTGTCGCAGTGTCAAGGTTGGAAAGTAAGTCAAGTGTGGTGGCCACGTCACCAATACGGATGTTTCTTGTGACCAATAGTCTCGGTTATGCAGTCGTAGGACAACGATAGGAGAAACGATTGATAGCATTCAAACTATTGTCCTTTAGTGTTTTCCACAGATGCGTTGCGTAATTTATTTTTGAGACACAGTGTCTCCTGTGTGTGGTCAGGTACAGTTCGGGAAAGAAACCACTACTGGAGTAATTTTCCGTATTTATTAGGGCCACAACAGAGCGAACAAAATAAGAACACGCATATACATACTAATGGTATGGTCAGATAATAACCACCCATCAAACACAATACCCACCGCACCCATCGAGACCAAGAGTAGTTACCAGGTTATGATATAACTTCGCAAAATACAAACGGCGATATAAACACAAACGGGAGATGGGCCAAGTGTATGTGACCAAAGTGCCAGACTATACGTATAACAGGGAGTTATACCAAATGACCGCTCACTTTGTTCTCACAGTAACATACGCTGCAGAATGGACATGAATGACCACCACCTGCAGCGTGAGAGAATATCCGGCTGTCTGGTCGGTGGGAAGCTGGTACCGACTCTACCAGATTCGTGCGAGTGTGGCGTAAGTGCAATTGTAATTTAAATAAAACTTGTCCACTTAGGCAGAGTTTATGTATCATCGGGGAGTATAATTAAGTGCGATTGATTCCTAAACATTATATAATAATATGGTATTTTCCCTCCAACTATTTCACATCTCCTGTTGTATGTGATCGATGAGCATTGAAACGATGTATATCCTTTTGCATGTTTAGCGCGGCTTTGTCAGCGACGAAAATCCGGAAGGCAAGCTGGAGATGGATTTCGTGACGACGTTGCATACGAGACATGTGAGTGAAAAATAGTAATTATTAAAAGTTTTGAAACGAGTTCACCCTTGTGACGAAACAATGATAATACGCAGTGCCTTGCGTTTGGACATAATTACGCAAACCAGTAAAATGTGACTAGATCTCTAGTGTTTATTTTTGCCCGTGACCGCTGATAAAATGTCATTCTTATCTAATTTATGTTTCGTGTTGCAGGCGCCTGTAAGATGCGTTGTATACAAGGCTGTCTGCCTTGGCCAAAGTTGCCAGGCGTACTACTCCGGGAAGGCGGACAATATTCACTTCTGGTCGAAAGACACTGCGGCTGGAGACGAAATAGGCTGGGATTTTGTCAACAGAGTGACTTCATCCAAAATATCATTTTCTGCTTTTGCGCACGAAATGACTCGTGTGTATAAATCTGTACACCCTGTCAGTGCCTCGTTCATGTCAAAGACAACCTTCCTTTCTTGGTTCTTCTCTTGGGCTTCTAGCTTTGCCATTGATTTTCGCAACGAAGTCGATCCATGGTGTGGTTATAACCTTCGTGGACTTGCATGTGACAGGACGCACATTGGCATATCCAATCGAAGGCTGGACATCCAGCCCGTTGAAAAGCCCGACAGGGCAAATGATGTTGTCTCACCAGGTCACCGGCGGTATAATCGTGTGTTTCTGTGCTATTCTGACACGGTGGTGGATGACGATGTTAGACTCGCTCGCGTTCATCTTGCATATATATGCAAGAAAGCCCTGTCCCTTCTCTCAAACGATGATATCATAGCAGATGATATTATCACGAGGAGGACGGACATTTTGTTGCGCAGTTGCAGTCAAGATCAGCGTTGTATGGAGGTTTTGAACAACTTCTGTCATGCAAGGTACTCGAGTGCACTGAGACAAAGTCTGGCTCACTTCCTTTTGTTGTTGGTTGGTGATGCACCCGTTTCATCTGTCCTGCCGCCTAGATACCACGAGGACATACTATCTCTCCTTCACGATTTAGAGGCATCCAATGTATCAGTGCGTCTCTTGAGGAATATTTGACTTGAATTGGAGACTGCGTTTACCAGTGCCACTGTACCTGAGAAGAGAGAGATAATAGCTCTGACGAGGTTTTTGATTGAATCGATCAGAGAGGTACACGCAGATGATGCTGACGCTGCGCCGCCCCAGCCTGTGGCAAATTCTTATGACCCTGAGTCCGGCGTGGCCTACTATTTCACCCCGCATGGCAACAAGGTACGTTTGCTGCCTTCGTACGCGTTACGCTCAGGCTCTGCCATGTATGATGATCGTCCTGAACAGGTTTGTGAAAAGAGATTCCCCTCAGTTTCCCGCGGCGGGTGGTCGCATTTGTTTTTATGGTTTTGCCCAGTTCACGGGCATTGCTATGGTTACCACCTCATCAGTGGATCCGAGGGGCGCAAAGACCCTTTTGCTTCCGCGTATCGTTATATGGACGATGCTCCGTCAGAGGTTTTCTATGACTTTGCTTGCTCTTTAAACGAGTACTGTCTCAACAGGGAACCTAGTTTTTGGTCAACAACTAGATTTTGGCATGACGTTTTCCATAGCTTTTCACATAAATGTGGTAGCAACTTCAAATCTCGTCGCATTCCAGAACTTCGTTTTGTAGACAGTGAGATATGCGAACAGTTCAACTCTTACATTCAATGCATAAAATACACTGCAACCCATTTAAGCCAGAGCCACTTTTGTTTCTTTCTACAATTTTTCATCAACCGGTGGCAAAAGTTAAAGACAGATGCTTTCTCAAAGCGACTGGCTTTAGCAGTAGCTGGATTTCGTGATTAGGAGTCCAATCCTATTTCGTGTACATGTAGTAGTAACATTTCTTTTCAGTAGGTCTTGACTTGACACTGAAACTGTTTGTGCTACGTGTCTATTGCCTTATATGTTGATCATTCTATATTTTAAGGTTTGTGCTCAGTCTTTATGGCCCATTCTCTGTTCGTACCAGTGCAACATTCAAGGTAAGGTGGTCTTCGCGAAAGGTGGCTGAGCGGTAGTATCCTTGGTAGGTAATCTCGTCGGGTTCATTGTTTTACCTGACAAGGTGAATTTTAATGTGAGATCGCCTTTGTTGACTTGCCTCCGCTTGCATCGCCTGCGCACTAGCCCTCTTTATGGTGAAGGACTAATGTTTCTTATTTTCTTGACATGGTGGTGGTTTCTACGTTTATAATTTGTAAGGTGTTCAGGATATTTAGGCATTATTTGAAATGCGCTTAAAATCATCTCGTTGTAGAGCTACATACTGTCCTGCCTAACAAGTCATTTTTTGGTAGTTATTTTTATTTTTACCCTTCTTTTTCTTCAGTTTGAAAAAACGATGAACATTATAATTGCGGTATAACTTATTGGGGTAGTTGTATTTCAAAGTTTTGGGCTTTGTACAGCCCTCTGTGTCTTTATAGTACCAGCATGCCTTGTAAATGATGATTTGTACAGCTTCGTGCTTTATGTCATTTTTGTGCATACATGCCGAATATCACCATATGCTATTATACGCTCTGGTGAAGTTGTTAATCTGGCTGGCTTTAATTATGTTATACTTGAAAGTAATAACTGTTGTTTTAATTTTTTATGCTCTTTCATCATTTAGTTCTTGTAAAAATTAAAAACTAGTCTTTTTCTATAATAAAGTCCTTCTTGGTGGTGGATTTTTTTTTCATGTTTTACTAATAATTATTCCCATATACTCTCTTCTTTCGCACCTTGCCCATTTTTGCTTTGTGAGAGGCAGTGTGTAAGAAATGTTACACTGTGTCACATTTTTTTTTATTGCTGGCGGTATGGCTACCAACGTTAATATGGTATAATAACGTTATTGATTGTCTTAATTATCTTCTATACACACTTAACCTCTGGTTTATGCTTATGTACACTCTTAACCTCTGGTTTATGCTTATGTACACTCTTAACCTCTGGTTTATGCTTGTGTACACACTTAAGCTGTACTTGTTTGCGTGTGTTTACACTTATGCTGCGATTTTTTTGCTGAGGCTTCATGCCCTAGTTACTTTAGCTTCATGTATATGTGTATTATTTTAATTAACGCACCGATTTCTAGATGCACCCCATTTATATGTGGCTTAGCCTGTGTGAGGGTCTTAAGTGATTTATTGTGGTAATTATTATGCATGTTGCGTACTTACGCGGTACGATTTTTGTGTTGTATATCAATTGTATTAAGAAGACCTGTAAAGCGAAGGAACCTCGTCGAAATGTTACATATGGAGTCCTTAGATACTATATTGAACTATATTAATATGGCAATGAATCATACATTTGTTTGCAGAAAAGTCTGAAGAAGAAGGTTAGTATTCGGTAGCTTATATATATCACCATGGCTTGGTTGTTTTATGCTATTGATATCCAAGATCCAAATAAAGATACAGCTTTGACAGAACGTTTTTACGGTGTTTATCCCTGAATGTTAATAAATCGAGTATATCCAATAACGTTTCCGGTGTAGTTTTCTACAGTTAGAGGGCGATTATCCGAAGTTGGCGATTTTGACGGGTCAGAACGCACTACATGTTCATGTATGTACACGGCCTTTTCAATCAAGACAGGCCCGCTGATTGGGATATTATAACCTTGAACCTCTGTATACCCTCTCCATAAATCATCTTCCACAGATGTGGCTTTGCCAATGCGCCTACGCTTGCGATCTGGGTTTTCGCTCTCATAATTGTGGCGTAAAACTGAGTCCTTATCTGCAATGAGGCGATAAATCTAAGATTTTGAAGAGGCTAAGATTTCTGCACTTGCGAGACATTCTGGTTTTTGAGCCTGATGACTTCAACCTTGTCAGCGAGAGAGAGGTCTGTCAGCTTTCGTTTGGTGATGATCGTATAATGAAGCCAGGTTTGGTGCCTGGAGACTTTATAAGGGACAACAGCAACTCGTATGTTATTAAGTCTCACATCACAGCAAGGAACAAACAACCCAAGAACAAAGGGATTAGACACATTTTATTGCACCTGCTAACTTTTATGCATGTTTCAATGAATTTTACATAAGCAACATCTCAAGTTCTATCATTTCCACAATCAAAGGGAGGACCCGAATATTTGAAGGGCAATGAGATGAGGCACAGTTCTTTAATTATGAACATGATCGCACTCATGATGCCTCTAGTTCAAACCTGCCACACGTTGCTCAATGCCAATCACTCGAACACAAAGAGACCAAAAGAATAATAAGGCATGTGGATTTTGTTTGTTGGTGCAGCCTGTTAATCCGGCGATAACAACAAAGCTAGAAAGGTGTTAAGTGTCAGCTGACATGGGGATGTATAGGAAATGGCGTTTGGATTTGAAATTTGTTGCGATTAACCGAATTGCGATTAGGTGGAGCGCATTGTATATACATTTGACTAACTCTGGACCGCAACCATCCTAAAATATACATTTCGTGTCTAACTATAGATCAAAAACTCAATTAATGAAAATCAATTAAAATCTCAATTAATACAGACTGAAACAGTCCCGAAATATGCATTTCGTATGTAATCCAGATTTAAACTCCCGAAATATACATTTCATGCGCATTATAGGCCGCAAAATTCCCGGAACATGTATTTCGTGTGTAATACCGGTCGCAACATACATTTTATGTGTAATCCAGTGTGAAACATTCCCCAACATATTGAAACCGTCCCGAAATATTCCGTTTTTATGTGTAATTAAATACAGGCCGCAAAATTCCCGAAATATGCATTTCGTGTTTAATACAGATTGAAATAGTCCCGCAATATACATTTCGTATGAAATGCAGTCCGTAACCCTAGCGGGATGTAAGTTTCGTATGTAATGCAGACCTAACCCTGGCGGGATAAAAGGTTCGTATGTAATGTAGTCCGTAACCCTAGCGGGATATACGTTTCTTTTGTAATGCAGACCGTAACCCTAGCGCGATGAAAGGTTCGTATGTAATGTAGTCCGTAACCCTAGCGGGATATACGTTTCTTTTGTAATGTCGACCGTAACCCTAGAGGGATGGACGTTTCGTATGTATTGCAGACGGCAACCCTAGCGGGATATACGTTTCTTTTGTAATGCAGACCGCAACCCTAGCGCGATGAAAGGTTCGTATGTAATGTAGTCCGTAACCCTAGCGGGATATACGTTTCTTTTGTAATGTCGACCGTAACCCTAGAGGGATGGACGTTTCGTATGTATTGCAGACGGCAACCCTAGCGGGATATACGTTTCTTTTGTAATGCAGACCGCAACCCTAGCGCGATGAAAGGTTCGTATGTAATGTAGTCCGTAACCCTAGCGGGATATGTTTCGTATGTAGTCCGTAACCCTTTCGATTTACGGAGTTTTTGGTTAACAATATTATAACGGTGCGACCAGATTATCGTCTCGTGCAGACAGCTGGTACAAAGTCTGGAGATTTCTAAATTTCTCGCGTACTTTATGCCGCAATGTCACATATTGCACACCTTGCTTGGGTAGTGGGATCTCTTCGTAAGGCTTGGTGGTTTGGGAGTTGGGTGTAATGTGACGGATGCAATAACAAAGATAAAGAAAACGCCATGGCCTATTTGACGCCCACGAAGCCACTACCCCCCACCCAAAAATGACACAAATACGGTAACAAAATTTCAAGACTTTTTCATGACAAATTTATTCATCAGGTTTTCCTTGGTCAGTAGCATTATACATGGATTAGTCACCGTGATGATATGAGTCATTAACAGATACAGGCTCGAAAAAAAAAACTACATTTCCACAAGATGGCCTCCAACTCCCCTCAAACGCATCCAATTCACGCAGTTTATTATTAGCATTACTTATTATATATGGCACATACACGCATTAAGCGTAAGTTATTAGATACAGAGTTTAATTACAACACGAATATGTTACAAATGGTGTCCCATGGCGAGATGTCCTAAAACCAATGGGGTCCTTTAGCAAGGTGTCTTAGAACTAATGGAATCCTGTAGCAAGGTGTCTTACAACCAATGGGAGTCGTGTAGCAAGGTGTTTTACAACCAATGGAGTCCTGTAGCAAGGTGTTTTACAACCAATGGGGTTCTGTAGCAAGGTGTCTTACAACCAATGGAATCCTGTAGCAAGGTGTCTTAGAACCAATGGAGTCCTGTAGCAAGGTGTCTTACAACCAATGGAGTCCTGTAGCAAGGTGTCTTACAACCAATAATCCTGTAGCAATGTGTCTTACAACCAATTGGGTCCTATAGCACAGTCTTACAACCAATGGAGTCCTGTAGCAAGGTGTCTTACAACCAATTGGGTCCTATAGCGATGTCTTACAACCAATGGGGTTATGTATGAAGGTGTCTTAAAACCACTTGGGTCCTATAGCGATGTCTTACAACCAATCGAGTCCTGTAGGAAGGTGTCCTACAACTAATGGGTTCCTATAGCAAGTTGTCTTACAACCAATGGGGTTCTGTAGCGAGATGTCCTACAACCAATGGAGTCCTGTAGCAAGTTTTCTTACAACCAATGGGGTCATATAGCAAGGTGTCTTACAACCAATGGTGTCCTGTAGCAAGGTGTCTTACAACCAATGGAGTCCTGTAGCAAGGTGTCTTACAACCAATAGAATCCTGTAGCAATGTGTCTTACAACCAATAATTGGGTCCTATAGCGATGTCTTACAACCAATGGGGTTCTGTAGGAAGGTGTCTTAAAACCAATGGAATCCTGTAGCAAGGTCTTACAACCAATGGGGTTTTGTAGCAAGGTGTCCTACAAGTAATGGGGTCCTATAGCAAGGTGTCTTACAACCAATGGGGTTCTGTAGCGAGATGTCTTACAACCAATGGAGTCCTGTAGGAAGGGGTCTTACAACCAACGGAATCCTGTAGCAAAGTCTTACAACCAATTGGGTCCGATAGCGATGTCTTACAACCAATAGAATCCTGTAGCGAGGTGTTATACAACCAATGGGGTCCTATAGCAAGTTGTCTTACAACCAATGGAGTCCTGTAGGAAGGTGTCTTATAACCAATGTGGTCCTATAGGGATGTGTCTTACAACCAATGGGGTCCTGTATCAAGGTGTCTTCTGGTCCCAGGGCCGCATGGACGCCGACAGTTCGCACCACGAACTGACAGGATTCGAGCCGGCGACCCTTCGCATCCAGGGCGAACACCAACCGCATTAGGTCTTTTATCCACTGGGCATGGGCCAAGACATCACACCTTTATAAACATAGTCAGATAGTGCAATATCATTTTTTAGCAAATTCATGCATTGTTCATTGGCCCTTCATTTTTATACTATTTGCCACCTAACACTAAAACTGCAGCAATATCATTAAATCTGGACTTGGAATTACTCTTTTCTATTATAGTGAATATATTATATTATGGTATACGTATTATATATTGTACAGAGTTAATATATTAAATGTATTACGCTGGGGCATATATACATGATTCTTAAACTTAATAATACACATTGCTACATATGCTAAAAGAAAAAACTAAAAGAATATATATTCATGATTCTTAAACTTAATAATACACATTGCTACATATGATAAAAGAAAAAACTAAAAGAATATATATTCATGATTCATGAGGGAAAAAAGCATTTTATATTGTTTACATACCGGTACATTTTGTTTAAAGTTTGTTATGTTTAAATACCTTTCACATGCAACACACCATCAGGTCCAAGTTGATCCAAACCATTGGGGGATCATACTTATTCGTATAAGCATCCATCTACATATTGAAATAACCGAGGGAGAGAATATCATTCAATGCGTTAAATAAAAACATAATATGCAAATAATTAGGTATTGTTTACATACCGGTACATTTTGTTTAAGGTTTGTTATGTTTAAATACCTTTCACATGCAACACACCATCAGGTCCAAGCTGATCCAAACCATTGGGGGATCATACTTATTCGTATAAGCATCCATCTACATATTGAAATAACCGAGGGAGAGAATATCATTCAATGCGTTAAATAAAAACATAATATGCAAATAATTAGGTATTGTTTACATACCGGTACATTTTGTTTAAGGTTTGTTATGTTTAAATACCTTTCACATGCTACACACCATCAGGTCCAAGTTGATCCAAACCATTGGGGGATCATACTTATTCGTATAAGCATCCATCTACATATTGAAATAACCGAGGGAGAGAATATCATTCAATGCGTTTAATAAAAACATAATATGCAAATAATTAGACATGGTAACTTTTGCAGATGAAGCTAATGAGGCCAATAATATTAAATTAACTTAATTAAATTAACTTTAAATTGGGTCAATAACAATCAAGGTAAAAAATAACACTGTTACATGACATTAACATTTTACAGTGTAAGAAATAAAACTTGTAGGTGAAATATTCATTGGCTACTTAAATACATAAAATTAACACAAAAGTATTCAAATCTAAACATTTTAAACCAATTTTTATGATCATTTTTGTTGTTGTCATTAATGAAAAAATATCCATTTGTTACGAAAACCTCCATTTAACAGAATGAACTGTGATTGGGTAACATCCATATCATAACAACGTTGGATTAAAGAAATAAATAATCAGAATCTACTATTACAAGCCAAATAACAATAACAAATGACTAATATCAAGCAAAGTTTCAGTAATATGAAAATTCACTTTGATGACAATAGCCAAAATATGCTGAAAATTATGTAGTGTACGTACCCCCTCCTGAATTCGCGAAGTAAGTGTAGCAGATCTTTTTATTATGGCCTCTGTTTTATTCTACAATGATGGTATTATCCAGGAAAAATATTGAGTGCAATATTGTTATATTCCCTTGACATGCAAACATGAAGTTTGATTGTAGTGTATGTACCCTTATGTAGTGTATGTAACCCCACATTCAAACAGTATTCAAGTAATTAAATCATACCAAAAAAGCTAAGGATTCTGGAACAATATTGTTATTCCATCTACCTAACTATGATGAAGTATTCATTTAACTGATGTTTTTGAAAGACAGATCGTTGCATAATATTCCAGGGGTATGACTGTAGATTGTAGTGTGTGTACACCTGCCTACCTTTCAGGCCATGGTAAAGCATGTATTTTCACCCAGATATGTGCCATAAAAATACAGATTCTGAATTCTGGACTGATATGTTGTAACATGGTAAAACTTTTATTGGAATACAAGTTTCATTTTTCATCATGTGTGACTGCTAATAATCAACTTGATGGTGATTCACCCGAATATGTATCCTAGACAACTTATAATAAGGAAAAAAGTGATACTTCTGTAATAGTTCAAACTGTAATATTAAAGGTCGACCTATACTACGATATACCTGAAATTATACAGCTGAATTTCAGATAATATATTATATCAATATGCATAGGGAAATTATTTTTCTGGTTGTCCGAATATTGACAGTAAAAAAATTGACTCTCATATCTACTGTCTGATCACATACATAAAAAGAAGATTAATAATCAATCATGGTGGCCAGCGCTACGAAGACATGAAATACGGTAGATGTGTATAATAGTTATATATTAGAAGATTAAGGCATATTTTCACTGCAACACACCAACTAAAGTTAATTAATTCAAGCCTAAATCTAGGGTCATTTGTATGTATATACCAAACTTGATGCATAGTGCTCCCCCCCCCCCCCCAGGGATACCCCTATAGAGCGGAAATAAGGAAAAAAAGACCCCTATACAAATATGTGCATCCAGAGTGGTTTTGCCTGGGGACAAAGTCTAACAGGTCTGCATGGAGCTGTGACACATAAAGCAAGTCAATATAGTATACCCCTTCTGTGCAGATTCTGGAGGTGAAAAGCCCTTCCGAATGGTGCAAACTCCATCCGAGGTTTTGGAGGCAAAAAAGGGGAGCTGTAAAGCCAGCGATGCATTAAGTACCCCCCCAGGACAAATATGAACCTGTCCTATGGGTAGAAAAAGGCACCAACTGTACTTATTTAGCTTCTTCACAGCTACATCTAGCAATAATTTTTCGGCAAGATTTTAAACAAATTAAAATTAAGTGTGCTCTAGCAAGCTATTATGGTAAGGTAAGACTTACAAGGAGAAATGAACAGAAAGTGTCTCACATATAGATGACTGTTGCTGCCCATAGCATAACATTTGTGTGTTCGCAGGCACAGCTTCCTGTTGGTGTCAGTATAGACATTCTGTATATAAGGCGTATAGGAATATCTTTTTCATCACAAATGGTCAATCTTAGGCCTCAATGGACACCCACAGAATATCCCACCAGATTTGCATAATAGTGCCCCCCCCCCAACCTCTGCCCAAGGGGGGTTTGTCCTAGAACTATAGAACATATTCGCTATCTATATATCATTAAAGCTTGCAGAACAAGACTCAGAAGTTATGTAAAGTTTCCATTAATTTACAAAGATGATAGAACAGTTCACTTTTTTTTCTCGAATATTTTATTTCTGAAGGTGTATTTTTGTAATAAATTTCTGCTTTATAGCCCCCCCCCCTCCCCCCTGTTCCTGCTGGAATAAAAGTAGTGGATCTGCTGTATTCAAATGTGAAACTGAAGTTGGATTTTCCAAGTCAACATTTAAAGTGACACACATACAAATGTGCCTTCAATGCCAACCTCCATGCAACTTCCCACCCACCCCAAAAGCAAACAAGGTACTACAGGAACTACAGCCCCACTGGTCACAGCCACCCACCTGCGACATGCAGATGACAAACTACAGTGGGACAATTCAAGCTTATATCCCAACCCAGAATGAAAGCCAGCTGATGATCGGAGAGGGAATTCAATTGCAACTTTTCCGGCAGTATCCAAAGGTGGATGCTTGTCTTGGCCATTAACTCCCAATATGGGGAATGGACCCAATGAATGACGAATGCTCACAAATTAGTGAGAGCAGGGGCTGACACAGGGGCAGAGGTTCTTCCCGGTCCCCTTTTCTTAAATGTCCCTAAGCTACCATAGATGTGGACCCCCCACACTCCCGTTTGTCGTGGACCCCAGGTGCCCTACTTTGTTGCCACCCCTCCCCCACCCTGATTTTTCATATACACCCCAATGCGTAGCTACAACGGCTTTTCTTCAGATTCGCCAGTCTTTAACCAAGCCTGAGGCAAGACTGGAATAGACCAGAATTTTTGAAATGCTATCATTGGGCAAATGCTTTTCAAATTACGTTCTGTATCAGTGAAATATTGCTTGGTAAATGCCATTGTCAGACACTTTTATTCACCATTCATGCCAGGTTGGGGGGCGGGCCTTAAAGGCTTAATACAATGCAGTGTCTGTTTATAAAAGGGTTAGGGTAAACCCTGAAACAGAGTTTCGCGAAACAGACCTGCATTTCGTGAAATGGAACACTAAGTGGTATGCAACAGTGTTAATAAATGAAAACATAAAAGTTATACATTTTTCTGCAATTAAAGACAACGTCAAATGCTGTGGAGTGACGTTTGGGCCCATATTTTCCGCGAATTTGATCAATATGAAAGTGAGAAAGCACCGTGAATTTTTAATGTTACCAAACTTACATTTGTACTGTGAGGCCCTGCTTTTCTAACACACAAATAATATTTCTTCATGCCAACATTCCATTGACAGCAGACACACTTTTGCAAACAAAGCATACGTCATAAAATGACATACCGTAAACTGCCTATTTGAAGCCGCGGCTTATATTAGGAAGTTATAGGCTCCACTTTCCGGGTTTGAGTCGCAAGTCAGGGTGCGGCTTTAAAGGCCTTTTGCCGATTTCAAATGAGGTTGGCGAGACAAGCGGCGGGGGCGGGGGGTGGGTGGTAATACAAAAATTACCGATGTTGCCAAAATAATGTATTGCATCATAACGTCATACAAGTCAACACGTCGGGAGATAGTTCAACTGGAAAGCTGCGTTGTAAGATGCTCTTTTCCCAGGTATTGCGTTACTGTGGCAATCAAGACTGGCAAGGAGCTATTTACGGTTGTGTTATTTATTACTACTGCCACGTGACTCTGCCCACACCTATTGTACACCAATGATCAGAGGCCAGGGGTCAGGTGGTGTAAATTGATACGGCTGCCGCCTTGCACAAAATGCAATAAGTTAACTGTGCCAGACAGAAACTTCATAGTAATAGTTTATTTCAAAGCAACAATGAGCCCGAGGCCCTCGTGTTGAAAAAATGCAATACACATAATGACATGTGGCGGGTTCATACAATAGTACACTGGAACGTCATTCAGGTTCTCTCATCTTGCTGGCCAGATAAACATATTCACACAATCTGTTCTGTAATTTCGTGCTCTGTGACATAACTAGTGCTAAAAATTTATCTTTATTTGGTAGTCTCCAATAATACGGTGGGATTAAGCTCTCTCTGAGATTATCATGCAAGCGACATACAAGAACAAAGTGGACTTCGTCATCTAACAACCCGCACTCGCTACACAACCTCTCTTCCACGGGCAGTGGCTTTGGCTTGTGCCATCTCCCAGTTTCAATGCGGAGGCGGTGGCTAAAGGTTCGGAGCTTGATTAAGGAATACATAAATCTGTTCTTTTCCACATTAGCAAAGTATGAAGGAAGCATGGGCAAAACACTATATTGTAAATATTGCGTACCACGAGAGGTTTCCGATAGCTCGGCTTGTACCGTTTGAAAATAACAATCCTTCGCCCGCTGCTTAAAGAGGTACATGAACGCCTGGATATCTCCAACGGACTGCCAGAGCCAGACATCCCCCATCCCCAGCGACATTAGCGAATCACGTACCAGCAACGCCCAGTTACGTCGTCCTAACTCTAAATCTTCCAACAGCACCTTATACAATCGCTTAACATACCGTGAATCATTCAAATGTATAACCTTTACCCAGTAATTGATTATTTTTACCAACCTCTGAGTTTTCATGTCTAATCTGCCGAGTTCACTCCTAGCTATATGGTTTGGGGTATTGCTTTTAACCTTCAAAGATTTTTTCAAGTATTTAGTATGAATTCGTTCGATTGTCTGGCCAGTATGGAAACCCCAAACTTCTGCACCGTAATTCAATATTGGGCTTATCAATTTGTCAAATAACTCCATACGATGGGTAGGCCGGAGAGAATGAAATTTACAGACATATTTCTCCATCTGGAATAAAGCCTTCGTAGCTTGATCAGCCAAAGTTTTCTGCGTTTGGTAAAATTTGCCAGAAGAGGACAATACAACGCCTAAATAACAGAAAGTGTTAACTATGTCGATTTCTTCCCCGTTGTGATAAAACCTGAGGCTTTTACGTAGACTTCCTCCTTTGTGAAAAATCATCACTTTGCTTTTGCCACTCATATTGGGTAGGTACGACAGTGATTCATTAACATGCAGTAAGAGCCGTGAGAGCCAGCCACTGGTGTGACACTTGATAAGAGCTGCAATCGGAGAGGAAGATGTGAATTTTGTTAGTAGTCGCAACTGCTTGTATAAACAATTAATTGGCTTGGTAGGGGCCAGGAGGGCCAGCCACTGGTATGACACCTGATAAGAGGTGCGATCGGAGAGGGAGAGGTGAATGTTGTTAGTAGTCGCGACTGCTTGTATAAACAAGTAATTGGTTTCATTGGCGGGACGGGATTAGGCAGGGATACCGGGGGGGTGAGGGATCGAGAGGCCAAAGTCTGGGTGCTGCTTATAATATGTAGTTTTCCGGAAACAGTTCTGGGTGCCTGCCAACCCGGTTTTGAGGCCAAAGTTGGGGTGCAGCTTCTAATATGTATGCGGCTTCAAATAGGCAGTTTACGGTAGTTACTATGGTGCCTAACATGCTCTCAATAATACATGTTGGGAAAAGTTGTATGCTCCAACATTTCTTCGCGAAAATACAGCCGAACAACCTATCGTTGAAACACTTTCTTGATGCAGAAGATAGAACAAGGTATATAAAATATATAAATACTATGATTGTACGCGCACACATTATGATAAAAGCTACAGTCAATTCCCAAACTGGCGTCTAAAGAATTTAGCATGGATACTGTTGTGCCCCTAGAGAACCGGGCTTACCTGGGGTCACTTGCGCTAAACTCCACTGGCACTGATATTGTCACCCACAACAAATTAGATTTTATCTGCATCACAATCTGAGGTCGAAAAACTACAATGCAAAACATTCCTAATATATATGCTGTGATTGGCGCGGCACTGCATGTCTGGCTTTTCCACCCTCAAAGAGTAAACATCACTGAGTTGAGGTCAGTAATTCAAGTCCCCTCCCCTCCCCATACAACATCTCATACCCGAATTCACCGGCACATACCGAAAGAGCGCTGGCCTTGGGAGATCCTAACGGCCCAGACCTAGCAACCCCCTAATCATGCTAATCCATCCCACAGGCACAGTAAATCAAATGATTTAGACAGATGTGCGAATATTTGAACATATGTGCAAATACTAAAATACTACATTAAATTCTGCTTTGTTGTTGAAAGTAAAACGGAAGTTATGTTAGTCTTGTAATGGCCGAAAGGGTGATGATTACTTGTGCCGTAATGTATAAATGAGTTGCAAACACAGTTGTTTGGCTGAAAAGCAAGATAAATTATCCAGGAATCAGATTACGGCATTGAGCTGATGAGAGAAAGGCGGTAAGAGGTGGATTTGGGGGCTAGAATCGAGGAGGGGTAGGCGAGCAGCGGGCTGAGTTGGACACCTCCTTGTTTATTAGTAGGCGGTGCTCCCTGTTGTGTTATCGCTTTATAATGTAGACGCACAGATTCACCGAGGCGACAGGCATGTTGTTTTCTACCAGTATATCTTTATTCGACCGTCACTAATCCGGAGCTCACTTATTAAGACGAACTACCGTAGGTACGAATGTGGCGTATTGCAACATCCCCCTTCTTACAAAAAGAAAAAGAACACAACGACAGGTTCTGATATCAACTTGAAACACTGAAACGTCATCATAGCTTTGAACTCCGTTACGAAGCATGTCTTGGTCAGTTCAGCACAACAACAAAAAAGAACGCACAATAAATGTCACATGCAGCTCTCTCTTCACTGCATCTCTGGCACAAAACTAAACAATCATGTTCATCAGCAGCATCCTTAACACCATCTGGATGGTTTTTTAACCAGTCTCCCTGAACGTGTGTGGACTGGTTGGTCTTCTGTTCTCTTGAACGTAACATGTTTCTTCTGATTTGCACGCGGCTCCATGTCCACCGCGTCTCTTCGTCGTTGGATGTCGGCACTTTGAGATGGAGCTCCACATTGGGTCTGCATGTTGGGTGCTTTGTCCACGTGCCGAAACTCTGGCATGATGGGCCTGACGTGTCTCCTATTCCTGACGACCGTTGTTCCGGTTCCAGTTTTAATTTCATAGCTGCGCTGGTCCTTCCAAGCTGTTGTTATTTCCCCAGGTCTCCAATAGTTCCCATCCTGGAACATCACCTGCATTCCTTGCTGTAATGGCGCCAGTTCCCTAGCGTGTTGGTTATACCTATCCACAGTTCCTTGCTGTTTCGCCTGCCGACTTTCCAATATGGCATCAGATAGGGGGCAGGTCCTGATCGGTAGGTTGACTTGTATCTTGCGCCCAAACAGCAGTTCAGCGGGACTGCTTGTTTGACCGTCAAGAGGAGTGCATCTCCATGCCAACAACGCTAATTGTGGATCTTCGTGTGATTCAACAGCTTTCTTCAAGATGTTCTTTGCGGTCCTGATTGCTCGCTCCGCAGCTCCATTACTTTGGGCATACGTGGGGCTGCTGCGATGATGAGTGATTCCCCACTCGGCGCAGAATACAGCGAACTCCCGCGAGTTATAGTGCGGGCCTCTATCGGACACGAGTTCACCAGGAACGCCGAATTCACCAAAGATTCCCTTGTGTTCTGCTATCACTGCATTTGACGGTGCTGTCGGGGGCAGCTGTCTCACCACAGCAAACTTCGATGTATAGTCAGTGACCATCAGGTATTGTCGATTGTGAAGATGGAACAAATCAGACCCGACTTTGGCCCACGGCGTGTTTGGTACGTCATGTGGCATCATTTGCTCCTTGCCCTGCGCATCCTGATACTTCTGGCACACCATGCATCTACTGATTAGGTTCTTGATCTGCTGGTTTATTCCTGGCCAGAACACGGTATCCCGCGCCCTCAACTGGCACTTGGTGATTCCCATGTGCCCGGTATGGATCTTGTTGAGGATATAGTCCTGCATGGATGCCGGTATGATAATCCGGCAGCCTTTAATAATCAGTCCGTTTTCGACGGCCAGCTCATCACGGTAATCCCAGAACGCGCGGATGCTTTGCGGAATCTGTTTCACTGTTTTTGGCCAACCAATCAGTATTTGAGTTTTCAACTGTTGCAGCACTTCGTCTCTCTGCGTTTCCTTCTGCAACTCGACGAGCTTTTCTGGTGCAAAACTGATGAAATCGACACGCACGTCCAGCTGAACCGGCTCTTTGTTCCCCACATTTGGGGCTCGGGACAGCCAGTCAGGGACGACGAGGCTCTTGCCCGGCCTGTATTCAACCTTGAAATCGTACCCTTGTAACCGTAGTAATAAGCGTTGAACTCTGGGGGGTGCTTGGGTCAGGCTTTTCGTACAGATGGCTTCCAATGGCCGGTGATCCGTCACGACACAAAACCTTCTCCCGAACAGGTACGTACTGAATCTCTCCACACCAAAAACGATGGCCAGAAGCTCTCGCTCGAGGTTTGAGTATCTCTGTTCCGTTTCGGAGAGAGCTTTACTCGCGCATGCTACGGGTGCATACTCTGATTTGTTGCAGTCTTCCGTCTGCTGAAGTATCTCCCGGGGCTGCATCAGGCATGCCCCAGCACCCCGCATACTCGAGTCGCAATGCAACTGCACTGGTTTCATGGTATCGTAGTACTGGAGCGCGCAATCAGCCGAAACCAGCGTCTTTAGCTTGTGGAAGATGTGTGCGTGGTCTTCCTGCCACATCCATGGGGTGTCTTCCTTAAGTAGATCGCGCAATGGTGCTGCCTCGTGTGACAGGTTTGGTATGAAGGGAGACAGGAACTGAATGAAACCGAGGAATCTTTGAAGGTCCTCTTTGCACTCTGGCTCCTCGCAGTGCTGTAAATCGTTGATCTTTTCCGGGCTAGGGGTCACTCCGCGTGCTCCATACTCGTTTCCGAAGAAGGTGACCTTTTCTACTGATATCTCACACTTCTTCTTATTGAATCTGAGCCCGTGCTTTTCTGCTGTTTGGAATAGCCGATGGAGGTTTCGGTCGTGTTCAACTTGATTTCTCCCGAACACGGTGATGTCATCGGCCTTTCCGATGACTCCTGCACACGTTTCTAATATCGTGTCCATGGCCTGTTGGAAGATATCTTGTGACACGGATAACCCGAACGGTAGTCTGTTGAAACAGTATCTGCCAACTGGAGTCCGGAACGTTGTCAGGAGTTGGCTCTGCTCGTCCAGGCGAATTGACCAATAGCCGGTCTTGGCGTCCACCTTGCTGAACGCCTTCGCGCCCGAGAGCTTGTAGTTCAGTTCCTCCAAATTCGGCATTTTATGAGGACACCTGGCTAATGCCTTGTTGAGTTTTGCTGGGTCGAGGCATATTCGTAGGCTGCCATCGCTTTTTGTCACGAATGCCAAGCTGCTGCACCATTCGGTGTGCTCTGTTACGCGTCGAATGACGCCTATGGACTCCATCCGGTCAAGTTCAGCCTGTATATCTGCTGTCTTGTGAATCGGGTACTTTCTTGGTGGGTCGATGTATGGTTCGGCGTCTTCCTTCAGGATCAGTTTCGCTTTGAATTTCTCTCCGAAGTCACCCAGACGGTCAAACTGGTCCGGGTATAACCTCTGAAGGTCGTCCACCGACCGGATTGGGTGTTTCGCCCGTTCATCTAGCTCCACCTCTATGTTGCTCTTCCTTGTTGCATCTATACTGCAGTTCAGTTGGATCACGTGGAGGTGTTCGCTCGTAGGGAGGCCCAATATTGCTGGTCCTGGTGTGTCCACCACATAGAAATGGACGTTGCACCTTCTCTCCTGAAACGAACTGTTGATCCATACTTCTCCATAGCACTTTATGGGCGTTCCGTTGTACGCCGTTAGCCGTATACCCTGGGCTGGAGGGATGGTGGGAAGATCGTTTTGGTCCATGAGGTCTGGGAAGATGCTCTTGAACGTGCGTAGTGGCAGAGTGTTCCCCTCTGCGCCGCTGTCCACTTTCAGCTTTAGTGCCTGTTTACCTTTGTAGCCATTGTCTGGCTGAATATCCAGAATGACGAATGCTTTTTTTCTGCCGGCATTCTGCGGATCACCGTCGTTTACGGATGATATCCGGATGACGTCGATATTGTCGTAAAAGCGTTCTGGGTTATCTCCCTGGCGACGGTCTCCTGGTTCCTCCATGCTGTGAATGTTTTTATTCCTGCCTCTACTATGGTCCTTCCTGTAGTGAGGTCTTGGGCCACCGCCACGACTCTGACCGGGGCTTCTCCCCCGTGCTCTGTTCAGGCATACCTTGCCCCAATGACCTATGCGACCGCACGCGTAGCACTTAGCATTTAGGGCTGGGCACGCTTTCCTAGGATGGTCTTTTCCACACCTCTTGCACAGTGTGGACTTTTTGACAGCATCAACTTCAATGGTGCTGCTGGTTGACATTCCCTTCAGCTTTTCTACGCTGAATACCGTGGCTTCATGCTTCCGCCCCGCGTCGATTGCTTGCTCCAAGGTAAGTGTTCCGTCTTTGCCCAGGAGTTCGTTCTGGTATGCTTCCAATGGCGTACTGGCAATTATTTGCTCGATTATCCGGTCCTGCAATTCTTTCTCTTCAAAATCACACTTCAGAGCTTGGGTTCTGCATCTGGTGACAAAATTGTCCAGTGTCTCGCCCTTATCCTGGTACATGTAGTGAAGTTGCAACCTGGCGACCCTAAAGTTGATGGTGGTCTGGCCTAGGGCATCTTCAAACGTCTTCACGACGTGGCCATAATTTTCAGCCTGGGCCCCCTGGATGTTCCAGGAGTTGAAAACTTCCAATGCGTCATCGTCCAATGCGCGAAGCAAATAATAACACTTCTCTCTACCTTCTGTTATTTTCTTGAGTTTAAAATAAAGCTCCAGTCTTTGTTTAAAGAGTCTGAACTTATCTCGAAGGTTGTCCTGCTTCCATATCAGCTTCGGGAGCTCTGCCATCTTGATGTGTATCTCGTATGAGTCACGTTGTGTCTTGCGCAATACCGCATGGGCTGATGCCGCTCTCCACAGTGCTCAAAATAGTCACTTGCCTGTGTTCATAGGCTACGTCGCGTTGCTCGACATTTGTTCCTGGATACCTCATCAGCTTATATGACGTTGGATCAGACTCACCGCTGCCACCATGTTGTGTTATCGCTTTATAATGTAGACGCACAGATTCACCGAGGCGACAGGCATGTTGTTTTCTACCAGTATATCTTTATTCGACCGTCACTAATCCGGAGCTCACTTATTAAGACGAACTACCGTAGGTACGAATGTGGCGTATTGCAACACTCCCCACTGGTACTGGCATCCGCCAAAAACAAATATGGCGGACACTGGTCGGGAACAGTTGTGTGCTCCAACATTTCTTCGCGAACATAGGACCGATACACCTTAGTGTCGACACACTTTACTGATGTCCGATGATAGAACAAGGTATATAGAATACGTAAACACTATAATTATTCGAGCACACATTATAATAAAAGTTACAGTAGATTCCCTACTAACGTCGAAGGATTTTAACATTGTTACTGTTGTGCCTCCAGAGAAGCGGGCTTGCCTGGGGGTACTTGCGCCAACGTGCCGACTAAACCATGAGCGCTTGTAGGCTGGCAGCCAATGATCAATGGATTTAAGCACTCATGGACTAAACTGCCGCATGCAGAGCGGCAACCAAGCTAGCTCTGACATCAAAACCGCCACCAAGGTGAAGGTTTTGAATATAGCAAGTCACAACATTTTTTGATGTAGAAAACAAGCATGGCAGCGTACGCAAACTGAACTCTTAAATGGTATATATTTGAGATATTTTACCGGCTTTCGATTTCAGTAAAGGTGCCGGGAGTAAGAATACAGTTTGTAGATTGGAAAAATGCCAATATTTAAAAAATGAGTTGACACATTTAGCGCTGGGAGCTTTCGAAATAACTCTACACAGTCACAGGACAGTGTTGTGTAGCCCTGACGCATGGCCCTCACGACCTCAACCCTAACGGGGATGTCTGGGCCATGCCATACACACGGTCAAAAAAGTAGCATTGCATCACCCAGCTCGCTTCGATGAATGATTGTCGATTCTGACGACGAACCTACCTCTCCTAATCGCCTCGACCCTCTTCTTTAGACATTACTTGGACCATAGGATGTATTCATTGTAAAGTTTGCTCTCTACTTCTTACACATCAATGATATTTTCGTCGGTCATTAACGGTTTCCCTCTGTGCCGCTTCAAATTTTTCCAGGTGGTTGCCGCGGCTCGTTTGTTGACATCAGGTAATATACCCGACATCTTCCGTATGGCGGCACCACTAATTCTCCTTTTGTATCTATAGTCGTGCGTGGGTTTTTGACGCAACTAGCGGCGCCGCCATGCGGATGATGTCTGTTTTAATGCCTGGTCAAATTTGAAGCGTCAGAGAGGAAAGCCGTTAACAACCGATGAAAATATCATTCATGTGCAAGTAATAGTGAGCAAACTTGAAAATGAATGCATACTAGGGTCCAGGTAACTTGTAAAGAAGAAGGTCGCGGCGAGTTAGAGAGGTAGGCTCGTTGTCACAATCGACAATCATTCATCGAAGTGAGCTTGGTTATGCATTACTACTTTTTTAACCATGTGTATTGCTTGACCCTTCTGCCTATCAGCTTGTTGTCAGAAGGGTCAAGTTCACTGGGCTAAGCCTAAGTGTTGTTAGTTCCATATATGTAACGCAGCTCGCTCCGATATGGGTCCAGTCGCCGATCTACGTTACATCCCCTTGCAATCTCTTTTCATTAGCAGAATCCCACCCGAAATCTGGGCGGGCTTTACACGGTCATAAAACTACTTTTTCACCTCGATATCTAGCAATGTACTACATATTAACATAAAGTAACCTATTCTCTGTTAGTTGGTAAAAAAATCCAGTCGTGTCTTTACTCGATTTGTGTGCTTTGAAAACTTATTCGTTCGGCGAGCTGTTTTGGAGCTTTTCTGCCTGCCGCTGGTGCCATGGTTTGATTGGGGTTCACGCGTACCGGAAGAAATAATCGTTGGGCGCGCGCACATTTTTGGTTGGGAAATGTAAAGTACGGATTTTACATCACATCAAACAGCACGTCATGGTAGTTTAACGGTCGTTTGTTTCAAATGGTCCGACTTTACCAGATCAGTGACATCGTTGCATTAAAATCTTTGAAAGCATAACTTAAGTGGAAGTTCTTTCAGCGTTCCATTGATGTTTAAGTTGCATTCAATACCATCTGAGCACTGAGCAAATGACAGCGGGAGGAGTGTGGATCAGTCGGAATATTTTAAACCGTCAGTAACCCGGCGGCCGGTGGGGGGGGGGGGGCGGAGGGGAGGCCTCGTATACAAAGTTGGTGGGAGGGTTCCGTGGGGTGCCTTGATACCTGAGAGAGTGGATTTTTGTGATGAAAAAGATATCCCTATAGCTATAGAGCCGATGTTTAAAAACTTCTGACCGGGGTGGAGGGGGGGGGGGGGTGGGGTAGCTCTGAAAATGTGCGTTCATAGACGGGTTGCCGCAAAAGATTAAAAAGCCCCGACCGAGCGAATTTCGATGGTAAAACCTCGACCGGATTGGGGGGGGGGGGACTTTACCGCGGACCCCCCTATCCTAAACCGAGCAATGAATTAAATACCCTCCCAGAGCCCAGCGGCGGCCCCGGCCCCGGCCCGTCACGGTGACAGTGGAGCATGCACGGGCCAACGGTAACGGCCAACGGCAAGTTGTTTGTGCAATTCTTGGTTTAACGCGAGGAGTACGTAATTTCAGCTTCCGCCGTACGCCGAAGTTACGCTCGTCAGTCTTGCCCCCCCCCACCGCCCCGTCCCGTCCCCACCTCCCGAGCTTGATACCAACAAAGTAGGGGATCCAGTACAAACAGGCGGGGGGCACCAAATTCATTGTTGCTTAGGGATGTTTCAGAAAAGCGGGCGGGTGAGGACTCCCGCCCCTGTGTCAGCCCCTGCACTCACTAATTTGTGGGTTTTGGCGGCATCAGGTGTATTCCCTTTGGAAAATGCCGGAAATATAGCAATTGATCCCGCTCCGACCGTCAGCTACCTTTATTCCCGCCAGAGGGGGGAGGGGGGGGGGGGTATTTTTCATCAAAATACAGCTTCAGAAATAAAATATTCCTAAACAAAAGTAAATCCACAAAACCCACATTTCATATGAGAACCAACATTAGAAGAGAACGTCTGGAAATTTTCGCTACATTTGGGCGGGTTCCCCATCAACCCCCTCCATACTATTCATCACGCAGGGGGACCCCGCGGCACGAAGCCAGCGAGGAGTCTTTCAGTTACGGCGAGCACACAATTTGTACGTTAGTGCGCACCGCTTCTCGGCAGGAAGTGCAACTGCAATCATGGCGGAGCTTGATTCGTTTTCGGTTGTTACTGGTGCAAAGTTGTTGTTTCTCACGCTCCAGAACGTCTGACAACAATTCTACCGCGCAAAATTAGACGCTAATACCTTTTCCTTAAAGTTATATTGGTAAGAGAGCGCTGTACAATGTGTACATTCACTTAAGCGATGCAAAACGTCCCGGGTGTTGTCGTCGCTTCGCTCTGCTAATGAGCGGGATGCGCTTGGAAGTAAGACGCTGTTGGCGAGCCACAGCGGCTTGCTTGTAGGACTAAAGTGTTGTGGTTTGTGCTGTTCAAAACCTTCAACCTGGTGGTTTTGATGTCAGAGCTACAACCGAGCAAGCAACCGCCCTTACATTACGGCGATGACACACTGCACCTTTTAAACTGATCGTTAAACTCACCAGTGCTTACATGTACATAAACAGTGATAAACAAGTAGCCACAAAAGACGAAGTACGCACAAATACCGCCATCGCTGCGCGCCTTACCGGTAGCAAATGAGAGAACGCATATGAATGGTAGATGCACTGAACATCTTACACTTCCGCCGTTTTTTGTTAAATATGCTCTGATTGGTTCAAGATATTAGCGTCTCAGTCATACTCGGGACGTGAAACTCTGTGACGTCACTCGCAGTTTGGAGAACTCTCGAAAGCCCGGGTGCAGGGCTAAATTTAGAACGCTATTTTTAGCTTTCGAGTGTTGTGAAGACGGATTTTTCCTTGCATATTCTCAAAGTTCTGCGCTCCATCGCCTCCAAATATTTTAACGTCTATCTCCCATAGCCATCTTTAGTGAAATGGTACTCATAATCTTTAGAATAAACCTGGAAAGAAATTGACTTATAGCTGCCTATAGTTCAACATGGAGCACGTGTGTTTGTTTGTCCCCAAAATTGAAGTCTCGCGGCCCGATCGCGAGAACTGTATAGCCCTATTGTATCCTTGCTATTGTATATAATGTTGATGCCTCATTGGATGAACATGGAGTGGTTTTAGAGTGTCAGTGTGATTGTGGTGCAGGTATGGATGCCGGCGTCATCGTCTTGGAAGTGTTCAGCAGTGTATGGCTGTGCTTTGGCTGTTTGTGCGGACGAAGAGACCACTTAGTGACACTGTGGCTGGTCAGTCTGGACTTCCACATTCCTACTCCCACTGTCACTCTCTTCAATGACCACTTCTTCGGGGGCTACTTCTAAACTATTCTCCCAAACAATGTCTTCTTCACTGGCTGTGGTCAACTGCCGTCTGCTGGCTCTTGCTCTTCTGAACTGTTGCTCCGTAGTCGGTTCAGCCGTCCAGGTGAAAACACTCGGCACTGCTTCTTTTTTAATCTACGAATAAATTTCTTTATTCCCATATCACGATGAATTAAAAGCAAAACTCTCCGCATGCAATGGAAGGGCGGATACACGGTACAAAATTGACGATTTCCCGATTCACGGTTATTTAATATTAAAATTCCCAGGTCACGGTTAACGAAAATCCTTTCTCTCGGCGGCCGGCTAATACCCCATTCCCAGTTCACGAAGAATTATTTTCCTCAGAAATGAAAAGCCCAATCCCGAGGAACGCAAATACCCCTTGCCCCCCCCCCCCCTATGATATACTATAGTAACAAACAAACAAAAATATGTCGAAAATCATAACGTTAGTGAAAAATTGAGCAGTATGAGCAGATTTAATACAATAGTACAATAAAAGATTATTTGAAAGAAGTACATCCAGTTGTTTTACCTGATTTGTTACGTATAATTCTCTTGTTTTTTGTAAAGCTGTAGATCTAAGCTTATATCAAGAGATCTACGCGATGGGTTGCGTTATGACATCTTATCTCTACAGTAAGCTTAAAACAGGATGCAGATAATGAAGGGGGCGTTATGATAGCTTACGCGGCCCCATCGGCATGGTCGTACGCCAGTTTAATCACGTACCAAGATAAAACACATGACCAAGACACTTGGTAACTTAGGAGCTTTTATCAAAGTGACCGTTCAATAGCAACACAATGTAAACAACTGGTCGATAGGTAGAGATTGACATCGAGGCGCCACTAACAGCTATGGTAAGCGGACACCGCATTAACTTATGGAACACCATTACTGGCGTGATTCATTTCTTTCTTTCTTTCATACTCTATTACGATACACAACATATATACAGTATATAAATTCATGCCTCATCATTATGAGAGTCCACATTTCATATATTATCATCAGCATATCAGTATTAGTCCATAATAAAATCGTCGTATCGTTTCGGCTTACGGCGTTCTCTCATGGGTTGTTTGCGCACTTGTAGTTCGTGATTTGATTGATTCAGAGATGGATACTCATTTATGAGTGGAGAGTTTATGCTATACGGTTCCCGAGTATCATCAGCTTCGGTGCATTCAATGGGGTTGTCTTGTTTTCTGAGTCCTTCGATGTTATAATTTCGTCATCAGCCGGTGTACATAACTCAGTCGGTATATCTGGCGGGATGGGAGGTGATAGACATTTGTTTGTCATCTTGCCTTCTTCATCTGAAGAGTAGTCGTCTCCGATGGTGATGGTTGATTGCTTTGTTACGTAGACGGGTACTTTATAGCATTCGGTATCCTTTATTCGATATGATGTCGATCGCAGTTGAGAACCGACAAATTTCCGTATGCTACACCAAGGGCCATCGACGGACGTTACGAGGTATCGTTCTCGTGAGTGTGATTTGTTGCGATCAGTATATAGATATACCAAGTCACCGATCCCCACGTGTGCGGAGAGGGGTAATCTTCCCGTCGGTGCCTTTGCCAATTCGCTGTGTGGGGGGTGATTCGTTCTGCGTTGTTCGTGTTGTCTAATGATAAGACTATGATCTGACACTGGTATTTGGTGGTATGTGAACTGATCTCGTTGCAGCATCATCTCTCTGGCGGAGATACCTCGATTGCGGATGCGTGTGTTCAGTCTTGCTGTTGCTAAGGATAGTGTAAGTGGAGTAACACTCCTGCAAAGGGGGTCTTGACGTAATATCTCTTCTTCCAATTCTTGGATAGACTTTTCTGCTACTGGATTCTTGTTTCGGTTTTTGATCCGGCCTATTTCTAAAGTCATTCTGTGGCGATGTAACAGTTTATCATTGACTACTGCCACAAATCCTGGTGCTGCATCTGTGCGGATCACAGCATGTGGTCCATCAAGTGGGCACATCTCTATGATGAGTCTGGTGATGGCATCTCGTAGGGTTTCGTGTCTTTCGTTGTCAATTAAGGATGTAACAATATATGACGTGACACATTCTCTCACAACCAAGATCAACTGGCGTTCGCGTTTGATGATGTCCGCAGCGAACGTTACGCCAACCGCTTCTGGTGGGTCGGTGGGGTTTTGTTCGATGACTGTATTGATAGTTTTTTTAGTGCTGCGCACTGGTAACATCCTTCTGTAATACGCGAGATCGCGTTGTCTAAGTCGCGTGCAAAGAAATAGCGGCGGAATGCCAATTTTAATTGGTAAGCGGTGGGATGGTCTAACTGTATGTGTAATGACGTCAGACGGCCTTCTAATACCTGGCGAGGTACTATAATGCATTCTTTGATTGAGGTGAGCGGTTCTTGTTGTTTTACCACAAGCAAACCATCTCGTGCAATGGTTGCCACGTTCAGGTAGCGCTTGACATCCTTTATGTTTGTAACTTTCTTTGACGGGCGTGTTCCATGGGTCAGATGCGCGTGTGTGCGTCTTAAATCAGGACATACTGTTTCACGCAATCAGTCGGAGTGTGGAATCTACACTAGGCATCAAGGACGGTTGGAGTTTGCTGTAGCGGCCGACGTCAGTGAATGCTGTGACCAAGCGAAAACCACCGTTTTGTTTCTTAATTAGGAAGGATGGATTTAGGTATTCGACGGCGATGTCTGCAGTTTCTGGGCGTATGAATACTCCTAGCTTCTCCAATTGGTCGAACTTTTCCTGAAGTTCGACTAGGTTGTCTCGTGAGTATTGTGGTACACGACCTTTCCGTTGGGGTGGTAAGACTGGTCCCATGTTCACTTTGGCTTTGATGTGACCAGCTTTACCGTTGTATCGTGTAAACTCGGGATCAAATACTTCGTCATAATCCGCATGAAGGGATGCGAATTGGTGTACGATATCTTTTGTCAGGATATTGTCTGGATCCAGGCGAACAGCTTGTGAATGCTTCATAGATTGACTTTTATTCTTGCTTCGATGTGTTGGTTTCGGTATTATTGTTATATCTTCTTCCGGAGCAATAGATTCAGGGGCGATGAAGATCGAATGGATTTGACAAAACTGTTCGTGACGTTTGAGGCTTTGAGGTTCATTGGTAAGATTCGGAATGCGAATCTTTCCGGAGACGCTCGAGACAAGTTCAGGTGATGGCCATAAATGTGAACTTGTTGATGAGGCAACAATACTCGGAGAGTCTATGCGCGGTTCAAGAGCATATGTCATATCAGGACCCGCATCCTTTGGTAGTTCTATCTCTATGTACTCTGCTGGCCAAATTGTTGTGTGATTGGCTGGAGCACGTAAAACATGTGCGCGTCGTACCGTATGCTATCTGGGGTTGTCTTCTGGGGATCCGTAGATGTATATGTAGTTCCGTTGCCTATGATCACTTGCTTCTTGGCGGGACGAACGCTGATGTCGTTTGTTTCCATGAACGGGGTTCCTGCTAGAATCTCGACATCAAGGTTTTCCACAACTAACCCTTGAAAAGCAATGTCATTGTCATCGCGAACAAGTATCATTGATGTTTCTCCAACTACGTTTAGAGGTGATGTTCCATCGGCTTGACGGGCTGATTGAGAGCTGCTTGTCACTTTTGCTCCCATATAGTTTGCTGTTAATGCGCGAATCATATTCCCAGTGGCGCCGCTGTCGATGGTCAGTCGGGCGCGATGATGGTTGTAGAATGTGTCTAAGTATGGTGATTGTCTTACTTGAACTCGCATGGCTGCGGAGCTCTCGGGATGCTGATTTGCCATTGCGGCTGATTGGGTTGTATTGCCGATATATTGCTCTTCCTGGTCGTCGTCCTCTGGCGATTCCATCATGATATTTGATAACCTGGCTTTCGACATGTATTTACAATCTCCTTCCGGCAGATAGTTGCATTCGCTGAGGTAGTGGTTGCTAGGGCGACCAGCTTGCTTACATAATGGACACGATTTAGGTCGTGATTGCTGTGGATGAAATATCGGTGTCTTGGTCGGTATACGGCCGGTATATGCTGATGTTCGAGACATTGGTACACGTTGCATCGATGTTCTCATAATTTTGGTGTCTTCGCACGCATGGATTTCGTCGAGTAATGATGGTAAAGCCTGGGAGATCTCGGGTTTGATTGACGATAACGTGCGTAATCTAAGCTCAGTTTCATATCGCTGCAGATTTTTTTAAGCCGATTAACGAATAACAACCAGGTATCTCAATGCCCCGCGGCTCAGTGAATCACACCTAGCCGTCGTCTATCGTAAACCCCTTCAAACATGACCACCGAACCCCCCACACCGTACCCCCGGCACCAACGCAAACCCCTCCCCCTCCCCCACCCCGCACGTACCTACCCTCCGCCCCTCCCTAGCGGCTGAAATGTCCTGCGGCCGAAACATACAGCGGCCAAGGTGGGCGTAAACCAATTTAGGCGGATCCGTGCTCTGGTTAAGTCAGAATTTCAAAATGCGCCCATTGTTTTGCGCAACCCCGCGCTAAACAGGCGGCGAGATCCGAGACCCAACGGCGGAACAGAGTGGGTCTCCCGAGGCTACAAAACCAGATAACAAGCTTATACGGCTATCGGCGCGATGTCATCAGTCCTGAAATTAACTTGTAAGTTCTGTGATTACGTTGTGTCGCACTTTTTGCTGAAAAGCGTGTTTAGCAAAAAAAATTTGCAAAAAAGACCAAGCTTAGACTAAGTCTAAGTTAGAATTAGTTAGAGCCACCTCACCTGGCCACTTAGAGCGTGATTGATTCGCCTCTTCCAAACTCTACCTATTCTAGAAGAGCACAAGTTTGCCATGCGATGATTTCGCCTCTTCTCTTCCTGGAAAACCTCTTCTGCTCTTCCGCCCAGGCAGGTGGAAGAGGGAAGAGGTAGAGGCAATTCCAACATGGCGGAAGCTAACTATGCAATATTCGCTCAGTGTGATCAAATAGGTTTAAGGGCGAAATACATGAATAAAACGACGAATAAAATTATGTAAAACATATGTAAGACCTTATTTTGTTATTTGAAACGCATGTGCATGATATATGGGGGCTGACATATGTAGTTAACCATTTATCTGGCTGTTAATGTTGCCGTGGTTACTGAGACAGAGCCTCACATCGCCTCCAAGGATGAGCTGCTCAAGGATTATAGTGACTTATTTCAAGGCCTTGGTCAATACGACAAGGAGTACAAGATAGAGCTGAAACCAGGATTCAAGCCGGTGGTGCAAGCAAATCGCACCGTGCCGTACGCTAAGCAGCAAAAGCTGAAGGAGACGCTGCAGAGGCTGGAAGATGATGACGTCATAGCCAGCGTAAATAAGCCTACAGATTGGGTCAACAACCTTGTCATCACGGAAAAGAAGAATGGTGCATTGAGAGTTTGCTTGGACCCAAGGCCACTAAACGAAGCGATTGAACGTGAACATTACAACATCACCACTCCAGGAGACGTTCAAAGCAAGCTCGCTGGAATGAAAGTGTTCACCGTTGTTGATATGCGTTACACATTTTGGCATGTGAAACTAACCGAAGAATCTTCCTACCTGTGCACCTTCCATACGCCGCGGGGCAGAAACATGGTATATGTTCGGCCAGTGAGGTGCTACAGCAGCGAGACGACCAGACATTCGGTGACATACCGAACGTCCATATCATCGCCGATGACCTCATTATCGCCGGAAGGGACGATCCGGAACATGACGCAACACTCCGGAGAGTCCTCGATAGGGCGCGTCACCACGACGTCAAGTTCAGTGCCAACAAGATCCAGTTCAAAGTCAAGGAAGTGATGTACATGGGCAACATCGTCTCCAGTGAAGGACTGCGACCGGATCCGGAAAAGATCAGAGCCATCACCCAGATGCCAACACCAAAGAATAAAAGGAGCCTACAAAAACTTCTTGGCAGGGTGAAATACTTGGCAAGCTACATCCCGAATGAGTCTGACGTCACAGCACCACTCCGAGAGTTTTTGAAGGACAACGTTATGTGGAATTGGCAGCCATCCCATAACCAAGCTCTGGAGCGCGTGAGGGATATTCTCACCACCGAGCCTGTCCTGCGTTATTACGACGTGACAAAGCCTGTGACGATTCAGGGAGACTCGTCATCAACAGGATTAGATGTCTGTCTTCTTCAGGAAGGTAAGCCTGTTGCTTATGCCTCGCGAACATTGACGCAAGCAGAGGGTAATTACGCTCAAATCGAGAAGGAACTATTAGCAATATGCTTTGCGGGCGCCAAATTCCATTCATATATGCGGCAAGCCAACGAACGTGGAGAGTGACCAGAAGCCGTTAGAACACATCCTAAAGAAGCAACTGAGTAGAGCTCCACCCAGACTCCAACGGATGCTATTGCAAGTCAGTGCGTGCAAAATGGAGGAAATTCAGCGTGCTACAGCTGATGATTCAACGCTACAACAGCTGAGACACGTGGTAATGACAGGTTGGCCGGATAGCATCAAAACTCTACCAGAATGTCTCAAACCTTATTGGGACATACGAGAAGACATCTATGAAGCGGAAGCAGTACTTTTCCAAGAACGGAAGAGCATAGTCCCGGCAAAGCTTCGGCCAGAAATACTGCAACTAATACACGAAGGTCACATGGGTGCGGAGAAGTGCAAAGAACGAGCACGTGTTGTCGTGTATTGGCCAGGGATGACACGTGATATCGAAGCCATTGTAGCCAAGTGCCCAACGTGTCTTCGTTTCAAAGCCTCCAACCAGAAAGAACCAATGATGCCTCATCCAATGCCACAACGACCATGGCAGAAACTCGCAACGGACATAATGACTTTCAAAGGTCGTGACTATCTTCTTGTATAGTGGACTACTTTTCAAAGTATATCGAGACGAGCATACTTCATGACAAGACAGCGGCATCCATTATTACCTGTTTGAAGTCCATATATGCAAGACACGGCATTCCAGAAGGACTTGTCAGTGACAATATGCCGTTTAGTAGTGACGCATTCGCCACCTTCGCCAAAGAATGGGGCTTCAAGATCACAACATCCAACCCCACGTGCGCACAATCAAACGGGTTGGCGGAAAGACGTGTACAGACACTGAAGCATCTGCTGCGGAAAGCCGAAGCTGAGGGTGAGGATCCATATTTGGCCCTCCTCGCTCAAAGAAATACCCCGATCACAGGCATGAAGCAGTCTCCAGCTGAGCTCCTGATGAGTGGAAGGCTGCGGGGGAAATTACCTGTTCACCCCGATTCCTTGGATCCCAGACTTTCACAAGCTTGGACACAACTGAAACAACGACAGATTAAGCAAAAATCTCACTATGACGAGGGTCACGATTATCGCCGAAATAGACGCCATCTGCTACCCACACCAGAAGCACTTCCAGATACCTCTGGACATGACGAAGACGGGGAACCAGCGCCACAGCCTTCGGAGATCCCTGTTCCACAGCCACAGGCCTCACCCAGTGCAGTCCAACCTCAGCACGATGTGCGAAACCCAGATCGTCAATCTGCTGAAACACTGCAACCTCGTATCACGTCCCGCGGCAGAACTATCAAGCTGCTTGCAAAATTCCGTGACTATCACATGAACTGATTACATATTCCATGGACTAGATTGTATCCCTAAGCACTAAGATATGATATGAGATCACGCTTAAGTTTCGTAAGAGAAGTCACAGATGTCATAATGTAAACGTACAAGACTCCGTGGCCAACCTACTTATTGGTAATGATTAGTTGCCCTTTAACCCTAGCCTCTCTTTCGTGGGTCTCACGTCATTAATTGGTCATGCGCGGTGGAACTAATTTGTTTGTGCCGGCTTTGGCATTGCGGAATAAAACTTCAAATCTTACGGACGTCCTTCACCTTACGACATCATAAAAACGCGACTGTCAACACACTTTCGTCTGCTATCCTTTATGCTGGAGACCCTCGTGTTGTGCTCTTATTAAACGAGATAGCCTTTCAAGTAAGTTAAAATCACAAGGGTCTCATGTAATGGATTACATAAATGCATAAATTGTGGCTGCAACTGGTGCACAGACAAAATTATTCACGAAAACGAGGCGGCAGATATTAAACGCGCCGACTCTAGTTATCCAACTCGGAAATTGCTTGCTGAATTATCATGACCCAATTCGGGACTTTATGAAATTAAGCGTCACTGCAGGTATGTTTAGTTCATAATAATGATAATGGTACAATGATGTAGTAATACATATTCTAGATGTATATTGCGGAACAAACGTAATGACTTCTAATTGATAATGTGTAATGACTGGTTTATAAAGAGTGTGTGATGACTGGTTTATAAAGAAAGTGTGATGAGTGTTACAGGGACTTGCAGTGTATATATCGAAATATTGACGGGATTTATTTGTTACAGGTGTTTTGTAGAATTGAACTGTATGCGCTTGACCCACCCTGGCAATACAATAAACTTGAGAAACGGGAAGAGTTGTTCTGTGTATAACACTCAAGATCCTGTTAAATAAACAGTTTAACTATATATATATATACATAGCGATTGAGAGTTAATTTTTAACTACGGCAGATATACAAATATTCATTCAATATGACACTCAAATGTGTAAGTTGTAATTCATTACGTTGTCTTTGATGCCCCTTGCAAATCCAGGCTACTTATGTGTAATTATTTTCGGGAGTTAACAACAAGTGACGAATCTGAGATACCATAGAAGAAGGCAGCAGAGACTTGTATTAGCGAGGTCAAACGACTGCAGTTTGCCTTCCGACACAATGTACTATTGGCCGCGAGGAATTATTTTTCTAATGTGATTCACCCAACCATACGATGATTTATAACGATAGAATATGACTTTATCAAAATAAAATAAAGTTAGATTTCTGTATTGACTTTGTGGCGAGTTATTCGCGCCTAAACAAGAGCGACATTTCGATTGTTGTCATGTTGTCACATTACAGTGGGGAAAACCGATTTTCTCCCTTAATTTACAGAGTTCCCAAACCATTATTAATTAATAATTAATGGCGGAAAAGAAAGACCAGTTGTTACAGAGTGTTGTAGCATAAAACTCATGATAAATGGTTCAGGATTACTATTTTAAATATTTAGTCCAAAGTAGGCTATGTTCAAGAATAGATTGTGGGCAAATGGATGCAGGAAAGAGCTGGAAAGACGTGATTTGATGTTAACACATATTTGAAGTGAAAGTAAGTAAGTAATTGTTTATTTAAGTCACATATGAGGTATATACAACTGATAATATTAACAACCAGTTAAACACAAAATATAACCCCTCACCCAGCCCTACCGGGCTTACAAGTGACTCTGAAATTGATGGTGTTAGGACTGCCGCATATCGGCCAAAAAAGAAAAAAAAAAGAAAAAAAGAAAAAAAAAAGTGTTCAGACAAACTTTGATTAGCCCCGAGATATGGAGCGTATAGGAGCGCAAAGCCTATTAATGCGGCCCCTGTCCCTGAGCTGGTCGCCATCTTGCCTTCTTGTCTAAAGCGTCTTGAATTCGCGTTGCATGCTGGGTAATTTGTTGTCTAAAAGCTGGGCTGAGCTTTCGCGCTGTTTTGCGGTGGTGGGATGATGCTATCTTAACGGCGTAGATGACATTCCCAACGGGAACTGTGGAAGGTTGCGAACTGAAGTATAGAGATATAGCATTAGAATAAGTAACACTGAACCAGCTGTGCCTTTGGCATTGCTTCTTTACCGATCTTTATGTGTATCGGGCGTTGATAGGGTTTGTTAAAGAAAATATTTTGTTCCTAATCTTTTATTCTATTGTGATAGCAAGACTTTTAAGCAGCTTAATTAAAAACACCCGGCCGATTAATCTATCGATCTTCACCGGGACATTTCTCCACCCCCACAAACTTTCCTTGCAACATGGCCCAACAGCCGAATGGCGGTCCGTCTTCATTTAAGTCCCTCTCTGCAACTAAGTTTGTATATAACTTTACTGCCATTCACTCTACGATGATCAAACACAAATCTCTTGCTCAGCACAAGATCTATCCAGTGATATATATATTGCATGATCAGATAGTCATCCAGACCCTAATTACGCCAAAAATGGGAGCTCAATAAAACTGTCACAGAACCGGCAGAAAAGTTAGCAGATAATCAGTTTTTAAATATTCACAACTTCGCTAATATTCATCGTAGATCACTCAAATTAGCACCAATATTTTTCTCTGGGTGAGGTCTTTCGAATGGTATATAGTTTGCGTGCCATTTCAAAACAATAAAAAATGGTCTGACCTCCCCACTTGTATCACGTGTCGTGAGGATGTCTCAGAAAACTGATTAACGCCATGACGGCTTTAACGTCTTGTAAATTGCGTTCCGTTTTATCAACATAGATTTTATCAAGCTTGTAGGTAGAAATATACCTTGCAGAAGATGCAGCTGCTACAGGCGAAACAATATCAACATTCTTGTGCACGCAGTGGATCAACGGTCCGACGGCTAAATTTCAAAACGAGGCATCGGTTATAATCTTTTCCAATAGATAGCGCTGTGGTGTTACGCTTATGTCGATCTCCCGGCAGAGGGTGTTACGCTTACGCCATAGTCCCTCTGCCTCAAGTCAAATTTACCCATCAGAATTATCTTTCATACGCGAAAATTGAAATTCGCAGTTTGGCATCAAATACACCACCTGTCGAAAGCATTTGAGTTTGATTAATTAGAAGCCATGTTACTTTATGTTTTCGAGTGCGGTCAAGGTCAAAGGCGTGAAGCGTTTTGAACTTTGACCCCGTGTTATTTTGAAATATTTTTTCGCTTAACTCTTCCATTGTGTTTATTCGACAACCGAATGTCTATATTTTTCAAATCCTGCATCGAAAATACAATATTCAATTTAAAAAACCCTCTAAAACCATTCCTGACCCCAAGACCGTTGGGGTCAACCTTGGCGCAAGTGCCCCCCGGCAAGCTCGGGAAAAGACTTGTGATCCAACATTTATTCGCGAATATATTACACATACAACTAAGTGTTAACACACTTTCTTGATGTCAGAAGATAGAACAAGGTATATAGAATACATAAACACTATGATTGTACGCGCACACATTATGATAAAAGCTACAGTCGATTCCCTACTAACGTCGAAGGATTTTAACATTGCTACCGTTGTGCCCCTAGAGAAGCGGGCTTGCCTGGGGGCACTTTCAATTGCGCCAAGGGTCAACCGTTAGGTGTGCGGTGACGTGGGGCAGTGGTGATGTAAAGAACGAGCTCCCTCTGCCGGCAGAGTGCGCTTATGTATGCTTACCGCCTCATTAAGCGGGTAAATGGCAAAGGTATAAAAACTGTTTTCTCCACAGACGTGGATTGCCACTTCGGGGGTGACCAGGAACAGTCTGAAAACTGCGCAGCGACAAAAAACTCTCTACAGTAAGAGCACACGCACTGCGCTAACAAAACTGGTTTTGTACCTGGAATACTGAACATTTGTACACACCGCATAACTTCTGCTATATTCATTGCGTAGTTCACCATTGGATCGCAGTGGACGTCGACATATGTAATGACCGGTTAAGACTCATCCAGTTAGTAAAGCCCTCGCGCCGGCCGTCATTTAATCAATAATTAGCGGTTAATAATCATCTTCGGATAATGATTACGTACCTCCTGAAACTAGGTCCCCTGTTGTGCCTGCTGCAACAAGCACTGCTGTCAGTCGAGACCAGCACAAGTAAATATCCAATCGGTTAACGTAACCCTCAGAAATTTCGGCATCAGAAAGCTGGCCTGGAGTGATATTACATTTTTAATTGGACAGCCGATAGCTAAAATTTTAGCTTTTATGTTAGATCTCTGATGAATCCGATGGTTTGTGCCAAACCACAGTAACGATGCAAAGGTTCATGAACCAACGTTAAATGTGAATCAGCTAAAGCAAATCAATTCGAAGCCTGACGAATAGATTTCCATTCGCGTTTCAGATTGTAACTTCGGCTCGGGTTGTCTTTCCCGTGTCACTGCGCCAATCAGGATGACGTATGCGACCCACTGACAGGTCATTGTGACACAGGATGTGGGGTGAACTTACGGGACTACACACCCAGCCAGCCCGGCTGGAGGGGCGACGGGTGTCAGACAGGTAAGACATCTCTCCAATTAAAATTAATCCGTTGATGCCCAGGCATAGACCGCATCGGCAAAGTTTAAATTTGTTTGCTGTTTATTATCATGAAGAACGACGACAAAAAAACATGTCTGCAATGTAAAAGCTTTTTATTAGACGGAACTCGTTATCTTTCGAATGCCTTAAGATATCGAACTCCAAATTCACAAAAGGATGCGGAATACCCCCTCCCCCCCCTCCTCATCCTTTCTCCCACCAATCATCTCCAAGCCTTCGTTATACCCGACATGACGGTAGTGCACACACACACAGTGCACACACACACACACACTTTGTCCACACACACACACAAAAGGAATCACCCTACCCGTTCACTTGTATGCTACATATCGCTCCGTAGATGAGAGATGGCCGGGTTTAGCGTAACTGTAATAAAGTTACTGTTGTTGACACATGATTAGAACGGCTCGCTGGTAGCAGAGGATAACTGTATCAAAACTAATATAGAAACCATTTGATATTATTGCTTGGCTCCCCCCCCCCCCCCGCCCCTCCTCCTCTTTTTTTTAGTAAACAATGTCATTCATGGTAATAGAGACCGGGGTAGTGTTCGTGGAGGTGGATGCAGTCGATAGATAAAAGATAGATACAGGAATGTAGGGCTCGTTCGAATTATGACTGTTTTCTCGGGGATCACGTACGTTGAACGTTGGGAGTTTATACGATATTACTCCGATAGTTGTCTGAAGACTCCGATTAAGTGACGACCCAACACGTTGGTTGTGAGAAACTCAGCCCGCTTGGGAGGAGTGGATACACACACGTATGCTCTATTTTTAGAGATGATAAAGGGGGATGTGTTACCTCTCAAGATACTACGATTGAAAATGTTAAGGTCTAAAAATGTGTCGTTTTACTTATTTACATAAATGTCGTGTACGAACTGGGATTATGAGCGGAAGGAGAATTGTCATTGGACTATTTAAGGTGTTTTCGTTCCAAACGAACATACATTGATATGCACTAAACAACCATTGCGTGACACGGCACCTTGTTTATATGAGATGTACGGTTTGATTTAATTATACATAATACACTGTTGTATTCATCTACACGAGTAACATTTAATAAAATTCAGGATCATACATAACTTATGGTGATACATATACTTGTATTTTGATGAACAGGTGTGAAAGGGAGAGAAGAGGTTTGGAATCATAGGGGCTAAATGTGAATAATTGATATCCTGTGAGACATTGTTACATATGCTCTATGTTTGTGTGGACATAAGTTATTGATAAATATAGCCATGTTTTTGCTTGTTTGTGAAGAGTTTATACATGCAATTGTGAAGTGGTATACGTGTTATAATGTCAGAAACGGTCGACAGTAGGTATTGTCATTTCGACAGACTAGCGTTCTGATGCGTCATAAAATTAACGGTATACGGGAGAAAAACACAATTGATTTACATTTTGCAATGTCCTTTATTCTAAAATCACACTTGTTATTACGCATACACATGAATACTCATACCGTCACTGTTGTAATACAGAGCTTACTTACGATGCACGGTATCAATGCAAGGGGATGGAGTACAATGTATTCAATATCGTACACCACAAGTGGGTTAACAAGTATAATGAAGGAAACACATTCACCGCACATACCTTGTAAGTGCCAAGTGTAATCATGCATTTAACTATATCCAACTGTTACGGGGGCGGTGTGTTTATCTTACAATGACTTGTATTCGAAACCATTGACACTGATTTTTCATGTTATTTCGATTTTCTTTATTGATTTTCACTCATTCGAAATCCATATATCGTTACTTTCATCAGAAGAACACTGCATGTCCTCACTTGATCTTTTCGTCATCGGTAATCTGGGACGAGTGGTAACCATGTGGTGGCAGTAAAGGTCGATGTTGTCTGGTAAGAGGCGTCGTCGCGTTCTGATGGAAACATACGGAGGTGTGTGCTGTATGTCCCCCCTGCTCCCCTTCCCATCTCTCCCCACCTACTCATTGACGTGTTTGAACACGTGACTCCCATGTTACACCTGCCATGTTTAACATTCGTCAACGATGAAGTTTTAAATCATAATGGAGTGAGTGGTGACATCATTGTTTGGTGTGTTTAGTCATCTGTTTTGTACAGGGACTATATCTACCGGGAGAGAGGAGGCGACCGTCGGTCGGTTATTTATGATGAAGATGGCAGCCCCTTGACCTTTGTAGCCGCGTTCTGTTTGGTTGCACATTAATTTAAAAAAAGGTGGGGAGGGAAAAGGTTATAAGGACTCATCCATTATCCATGTCATTGCTATACACGATCTTATAGAGCGCGCGTCCGGTGGTTGTGTCTTTGGTTATAATTATCCGGAGACAAGTCCAAACAGTTGCTGTTATTCGTGCATGACCACAACATCTTATGTAGTTCATTAGGGCGGTAGTTCCATTTGTTTGTGACATCTGGAACCACATAACATTCATATAACTCATTCATGGGGCACACGCGGACATCAACGTACGCCTGTCAGAGTCTCCGACGCTAGCTGGCTCTCTTTACTTCGTTTCACCACCGGAACCCATCCATCGTCCACCCCTCCCCTGTGGTTTGGGTATGTCTGAACTTGTCATGTGTCGTACCAGGGAGTTGAGGGTGACGTAGAGATATCATAGATGAGAGAGGGCCGGGTTATGTTATCGTTTGCTCCCCCCCCACCCTCCTCTTTTTTCCGTAAACAATGTCATTCATTGCAATAGAGACTATGGTAGAGTTCGTGGAGGCGGATGCAGCCAATAGATAGAGAGGAACTGAATGTAGGGCTCGTTGGACTTATGACTGTTTTCTCGGGGATCAATACCATATTTATTTTCTCGCTCGAATAGAACTTCAAACGTTGCCATTAAGTCAACACTTAGATCTAACGATGACAATAATACTCACGACTGCACGTAAATATTTGGTCAAAATCATAACCGTGGCGCCCAAAATCACCTGTAACTAAGTGTTGCGCGCGAAGTGTTTCCTGGGAGATATGACGTCGACAAAGTGGTTACCGCGGAGGTAGGCCCAGCGAACATATTGTTTTAGGCAAAACGGTATTGATTTCTTGTCATAAACCTTGTTTTTGGAGCTCATATGATTCAGGTCTATAGCTATTTTTTGCAGCTATCTTTCTTAAATATTCTTAATCATATCGCTAGGCCTTCCGCAATGGACCCACCCCTCGGCGCCTGGCTCTTGCGCAGGTAGTCTGGTTCCTAGTCTCTCTCTTTGCGAAACATACACGTCACGCCTACGTCATAGATAGTCAGGATACAAGTGTGCGCAGAGATTCTAAACTCGTTCCGAACACGTGCTTCCTTTGTTTGTCCCCAAAGTGAGTAAGCCGGAAGTCTAGGCGAACGAGACTTTATAGCCCTATATGACACGTATACCGGGATGGGTTTTTCCCGGAACTGGTGTCACTGACAATAGATTGCGAGAATCACGTAGGTCAAACTTGACCGTCCTATATATAGGACGCTGGGAACAAATGGGTTTAACACGTCTTACTGCATGAGTAACAAGCTATGTTTGCCCTTTGAAATAAATATAAGTAATATCAAAGAACTTGTATGGAAAAGAAGCGAAAGCCGTATCTATAACCCGGTAACAGGATCGTGGTGGCGCCGCCAAGCGGTGAGGGTTATTACATCGCTCTAGCCAGGTGTGCACGGGCGTGTCCTGCTGCCTGAACGAAGGCGGCTGGCGAACCCTCCGGGGTGCGCACCGAATTTTGTTCTGAGCTGCTTGATTCCACAGGTCTGTACCGTAGTATTGCTGCCTCCCTGTACTCCCAGGGTGCGCTGGGGTTACGCGTGTGTTGGGCGTGGGGGTGGGGTCGTGAAGGGTAGGAGAAACTTATTCTGATCCGATTTTGTTTAAATATTTTTTTCACGATCTATTTTTGCTTGTGGGTTATTTCAGTCTAAAGGTTCTTTTACATCACCCATCCCTAAGGGCCATGGGGGGGGGGGGGTAGGGCCGTAGGGGGGCGGGTCGGCATTCTGAGGAATTGTTTAGAGCAATTTTTTTTACCGATTTTTTGGGCTAGTGGGTTATTTATTCTACAGGTTCGCTTGTTTGGCATCACCCACCCCCTAGGGGGCGTGGGAGGAGGGGGGTAGGGGCGTGGGGGGGGGGGGGAGAGTCGGCATTCTGAGGAATTGTTTAGAGCAATTTTTTTGGCCGATTCTTTTGGCTTGTGGGTTATTTTAGTCTACAGGTTCGCTTGTTTGACATCACCCACCCCCTAGGGGACGTGGGATGAAGGGGTAGGGGCGGGGGGTAGGGGTTATAGGGGGATTTTTTTTCTCAAATTGTATTAATATTTTTTGTTACAATTTCTTGTACTTAATATTGTTTTTTGAGTGTAAAGGTTTGCTTCATTGACATCACCCAACCTCTAAGAGGCGTGGGATGGGGGCGGGTAACGCCGGAGGGGTGAGGCGAGTAGGGACGTAGAGGGGAGGGGGTGTGGCAGGCTGAGTTTTTTTTTCGATTTTTATAAAGCAATTTTGTTAACGATTTCTTTTGCTTGCGGGTTATTTTATTCTAAAGGTTTGCTTCTTTGAAATCGGAAACCCCCTAAGAGGCGTGGGAGGAGGGGGAGGGGGGCGGGGGATCAAAATCGTAGACACTAAAAATGGACGCATTTTTAGGTTGCATGCCATAGCCTAGGCATAGCCATGGAAAAAGAGTGTTAAAAGTGGGATGACACAGTTGAACAGTAATTTAACGGAGATACTCTAAGCATTAATGAAAATATTTTTGGCTACATTCCACATCCATGAGTCTGATCAGACTAACAATACCTAATTTACAGATCTTCACACACGCAGTTGACACTGGTTGAGCTGTCTAACAGTCAGTTGACGATGACAGTTCGCCTGTCAAAACATAAACAAACATGATCATGGACTAATGCCAATTGTTCGCCGAAACCTCATAGAAAAGACACTTACCACTCTTTGTCCCTGGGGAATTGAAAGAATGAAATTGTGCCACGACCGGACTTTCAGCGGCTACAACCTGCGTCCATTTTGCCGTCTGCACCTAGTTGGCCGAGCGCTGATTAACCCTCCCCGGTAGGCGGCGCGCGCGCATGTCTTGTTACCGTTTTACGTCGCGCTTTCGCTTCTTGTTCTATACATTCTTTGGTAATATGGATAGGTGGTACCTAAAAAATGCGAGTGTATATTTATAATTTCAGCTATTCTATGGGGATACATCTAGATTAATATTCAAAATTAATTCCACTTCGGCTTGCCATAAAGCGTATCTTTGGCGGGATGACGTATACTATGCACGTGCTTGTGGCATGTCATTCAGTTGCTTAGCAACTCCCATTGTGACGTAATTTTTATAACATTTTGAGGTCACAATTACTCAGTATTATAGCCGCGACAAATGTCGAATTTTGTTTTAAAACGTCAGATTTTTCTTGTTAATAAATTATAGAACATAAAACGTGAGGTAGTTTTTTTTTAAATTGGCAAGTTTCATTGATATATAGATATGTGTCTTACAGTAATCAATCTTCGCCGAAAGAAAAACTCACGCATGCGTACATAACATGCGATCTCTTCCGCTTTTCCCAGTGAAGGTCAGATATATTCAGATATAGATTGTCCTTTTTTTACGTGTGTTATCTAAACAGCTCGCTACGCTCGCTATAATCATTAAAATAATCGGAATGTGGGTCTATAAAGGTAAAGACACATCGGTGCAAGTATCACGTGTGTAGCGATCAAATTAACGACAATGTAGGCCTATATATTAGCGGCAAAACTAAGCTAACATATTAGGTTCGTTATTACAGGTAACGTGGCCTACAACAAGAGAGCCTGGCAGTATCACGTCCACTCGGATCGAGTGGCCTCGCGGGCGGTGGACGGGGTGGTCGACAGGAGCGCTAACGGTGTCTCGCAACCTTCTTATAATAACGGCGGCGGGGCGTGGTGGACCGTGGACCTCTGGGCTCTCCACACCGTGTACTCGATCAGAATGATGGCCACCGACCTTAAAGGTAAGGAATTGATATCGGTCTCAGTGGTCACGTGTTGTACCAATTGTGCCCTACCCACTCGCCCTACCCACATGATGTTGTATTTGTCCATGGTTATATATATAGGGCTGTATAGTCACTTCGGGATCTTATCGAGACCCCACGAGACAGGGATACATATGCTGTACGTCAATGCCTAGCATCAACGGCCTGTACCTGCTGCCTACCTTCCGGTTGTTTGCCTTCACTCGCCTTACACAGAAGATCGGCTAAAGCTGTTCTTGGAAGCACAAATAACCGCAAATAATGCAGTTGTCTCATGTCAGTGTCAGGCGTCTAATGTGGTGCGCGGGGTTTTCCATGTCGTATGACGTAATAATCATCATGACGCGTGTGTCTGCTCGCGGTATCTATGGTTACGTAACATCGCTCCTTATATGGACTGAGCAGGTGAGGACAATGGTGCTCCGTTTGTCTGTAAACATCGATGATTTGGCTCAAAATACAACGCTTCCAACAGTCTTATAGAACGAACCACATGCATTATGGAGGGATAAATGTCTTCTCCTGAATAATATTATGATTTTATGGTTAGCCATGCCTGGACCAAAGCAAACAAAAAGTCGTTTCACATCCACTCGATTCTTCGTGCACAAACCGCGCAGCCGGCCGGTTCCCAACACTAAAATGTTGACTACAATGAGTGAGAGTCACGCAGTTGCAGCAAGGCACCAGCGTGATGCGCACTCGTTCTAAGAGCACGTGTTTGTTTGTTGGTCCCCAACAGACCTAAACCGGAAATAGAACCCGCGAGAACTGTACAGCCCTATGACCACAGCACAGATAGGACAAGCCTATATAGACGTTCTGCCCCATGTTTAACGACAAATAACCATAGAACTGTGGCAATGTCCTTATGTACTGATAGGCCTACTTAAAGTATTTCATGTCATTTCGTCTCACCCAGTACCTATATTGTTTTTGTGCCTCTTTGATTATTGAGTACATATACATATATACATAAACATGTGCGTAAGCTTATATCTGTATTATAATTAGGTTACTTCTATTTGAACCACATCCGCGTGTACGCGAGCAACTCGTCCATCCCTGACAACAACGCCACCCTCAATACCACGGGCGACATCATGCAGTACGGGGCCTTCGTGACTTGTGGGGAATACCCTGGTACAGTACCGCGGGGAGGTGACGGCGAGGTGGTGTGTGGACAGCCTCTGGTCGGCAGATATGTCCTCCTCTGGAAGTACGGAAATTCGTCAGCAGAGGGGGATATACAAGGTTCCTTCATTACGTCCGAGGTGACAATCCTGGGACATCCATATCAAGGTAATGTGGCTTGCGACACTATACCACATGATAATTTTACTATGTATAGTTTATGTCCCAGAGTAGGCATCACCCCAGGATGCCAGAAGAAGGAACTAGAAAACAAGTTAGTTGTGCAAGGCCAATACACAAGTTAAACAAAAAATCCCCCCCCCCCCCCGCACAAATCCCCCTCCTCTCCTCTCCCCGTGAGCAGATAAGCACGGCAGAATGTGTCCCTTGATAGGAATTATATCGGTCACCAGTGCATAACAGGTGCTGGTTTGGCTATTTAAGCCTGACAAAAGATTGTGCTGGTAACGTGCGGCTTTGATGCGCGTTTAAGAATACATATAAGATGTCATTCAATAGGTTGATTGGCTACACATTAAATCAAAATCACATCGCAGTTGATAGCTTGGCAATGATGACCTAAAAATAGTGTAGTAATTTAGACACGCGTGGACCATAGTTTGGCATAATACGAGGTATATATACCGTAACCATATGGAGTCGTGGAAGTTACATATAACACGGGATGGCGGCGGATACATTAATGAAAATATCGCAGTTAAGGATCACATCTGGTATTAATATATATCTTGTTGTACCCTCAGAGTGCACCTTGTGCTCCACGGAATGTACACCGACATACGGCTGTATGGCAAACTGCCCGGCTGGCAAGAACCAAACAACGTTCTGCTCCAGAGGTACTTGTATCGAGGCTGAACATGATCGAAGGATCGGTAACTAAAAACTAGGCAACCGAATCCAACACGTCGTCTCCGCATCACTATTTTCTCACGTTGCATATATGTCCATGGTTTCAACGTTATTGTAAGATGTAACCGATTGTTGCAGATTGCGGCGATGGCACTTTTGGTGTTAACTGTGGTGAGATCTGCAGTGGCCATTGTGCTAATGGCGCCGCTTGTGAGAGGACAGACGGGTCTTGTCCTGGTGGATGTGAACTGTGGTGGGGTGACTCAATTTGTGGCACACAAATAGGTAAATTCTAGATGTAGACATCCTTGTCCTGAGCTCTAAGGCAATATCCATGTCTGATGTAGCCCTCGTGCCATGTTTTCCTGGCCAACCAGACGCGTTTACAGTTCATACCTAAAACTTAAGATAAAGCCTTGAACCGTCAGTCTACTAATGAAACATGGCGACATCCTCGATAGCTCAAACAAGAAACAGTGATTATCGCATCATTGGTAAGGGTCAGCACCGTAGTTGGAAAGTGGCGTCCTCGCGTGATAGAAAAACTTAAATGATATTTACCAACGGGTGGAATCGTTGTATTTACTAATGTCTCCCAGTATTTTTCTAATATATTTCTCGTTCTCAGTACTAACTCAAAGTGAAACTTTTTACTTTTTACTTTACACTCATTGTTTACGTCCTTGACCAGCTTATCTCTTCAACACGCTAAATATATTATCTGTAGATATATGGTGTCCAACTAATTTTACCATAAGATGAGGCTTGCCTTGGGCCGTTAGTACGAACCTACAACATTAACTTTCGCCTGCAGATGAAAAGAACTTAAGGACAAGAATGAGGTGGCTCTGTTGACAGAACCTCTGAAGTTATAGCTATCTCCTTTCCAATGTTTTGTGTCTGTGTAGATTTACCTCAAAGTGACGTGGTTCGCACTTTGGAAGACACTGACGTCACTTCGGGGTCCATCACCCTGACGTGGGACCCGCTAGGCTCTGTGCCATTAGGGCTGGAACCCCATTACGGTTACGTCATCGGTCAGAAGGACCTCTCTTCAGGGACCGGTGGGCCATGGATGGACATCGAGTGGGTCACATTCAGGCCGGTAGCCAAGGAGTCGCTCACCGTTAAGGGGTTACACTTCAACTCCCGGTATGGGTTCCGACTTCAGGTGTACCGACAACATAGGGATTTAACCCAGAGAGATGAACAGGACGGTGAAGTTAGTGTCAAGACATCGTGCATTTGTAAGTTGCGCACAATAATAGCACCGCACGTTGAGATAATTGTGTGCATTATTGCGTTTTGCCTGGGTTATTCAGGCCTTCACACGAAATTTGCTCACTATCGGAAATGTACAACTAATTACAGCCACTTATCTTACGGCCTGTTTTTTAGTAAACCGGTAAAAATAATAAGTAACAATAATCCGATGAAACCAGTTATTAGAGGTTTGTCGACACTATTTGAGCTGCCTCTAATCAATTTACATAATTACATCAATTACTGATGATTGGCTTGTGTGCATTGTGCTGTCAATCTTTTCACAGCTCCACGTGCTCCACATGCGTACCTGCAGCTGTTGAATATCGGCAACGGGGATGACGTCATCAAAGCAGCGAACGTGACGTGGGATCCGATTGTGGGTACAGCATGACGTTTCATTGTACACGATGTAACTTGGCTAGAAATGTATTGAATATTGGTTACAAATCAGCATCGAGTTCGACTGTCGATCTGACCTTCAATCATTTTTAAACCAGATTTCACCTTAAGATACGTACGAAAATACTTGCTGCACTGATTTCAATACTTGGATGGCTTTCACGCCAGCAGCCTTGTTTTGGTATTTCGTCTCATACGCCGTGTGCTGTTCTTTACTTTCATGGTTTGATGTATATCTGCCAGTTCTTTGTACACTTTAAATAAACGATTTAACTTGACTTGACTTGACAATATAACGGATGAAGCTCCCAAGCAAATGTGTACCTCTTTCGTCTCTCCCCGGTGTATCTCTCAAGGCGCCAGCCGACAGTGGATGCGACTTCATCAAGAATTATGTCTTCGCCAATTATTACGATGACGGAAACGTTGCCGAAGTGACACTGGACAACAGGACGACGTCCTACCTGTTGCAGAGACATGTCGCCACCACGAACGTCATCACCGTGACAGCAATAAACAACGAGAATTTACATAAATCTACCGCGGAGCAACGTAAGCCATATAATAACAATGCATGTATGGAAGACTAATGTTAAAAGCACAGTGCCAACTATTTTAATGATACTGTTATGACCTGGCCCTTCAACACAGTATTAGATCACGTGGGTGCCGGCGAACCAGAATGCTCTCTAGAGAGAGTTTCGGTGTACATTTGTTGTAATAGTAATACTGCCTCGCTCCATTGCCCTATTCAACTTGTACTTTATGATTCTTCTTCGTCATATTGGAATGCAATCGGCGATTAATAAGCTGATTTCAAAATGATGCCGCAGTAACCGATAATTGTATATTCCAATTCCGAATACTTACAAGCCATACAATCCGAAAACATTTTATTTCTTTGTTTTTTACCACCCCCACGAACCCGAGCAGTGCCGCCGCCACCCGCCAACCACATCCCACGGATCGCTGGAGTGACTGTCTCCGTGGTGGCCCTGGTTACCGTTGTCATCGTGGTACTCGTACTGTGGTCAGTGTACTTCATCATTAACTCACATGCAATGCTTGCCATATGGAATCTAACGGCCTAACGGGCCAGTTGGGTAGTTCGTAGTCAACTGCCGTCTGTTTGATGGGGCAGATAGCAGTTGAATACCGTTTTAAAATTATGGGCCTCTTAAGCCAATAAAAAAAAGGAAGAATTATCAATAGCATTATTGTAGTAATGAATATGACGTAACCCTGACAATAACAGGACATGACCAAATAAAATCATACAAGTCTTTGTGTCTTCTCGCTGTCGCACGTTGTATGTCCATTGCTTCCTTCGGGAATATTTCTGGCTAATAAATAACTGTTACAATCCCTGAATTCTCGTATCCAACGTTTAGGCGGAGGAGGTCCACCAGCTCGCAAGGGGAGCCAGCGATATCCGGCCCAGAATCCCAACCGGTCTCTAGCAGTGGGATATCCCAGGCCAGCTTATCCAATAACAATCAGGGTGAGCAATGACTTGGAGCCATCACGTTAACACGCGACGGGGATAGTTGGGTCATATATTGGTGAATACGTGAAATAACAAACTTCTAATTAATGAGTATTCAATTCGTCGCTTAGCATTTATGTAAATATTATATATGAGAGACTGGTTGATAATTTTGAGAATTTAGCTATTACCTTATGCAAGTCGCTTGAAATTCCAGGTGTTGAAAACGATGTTTCGGTCATCGGCGCTGTTGGAGTCGACGCGGGACCGCCTGAAGTTGCACATACTGAAGAGGGCGGTTACTATGACACCATCGCTCCTGTGACCCTGACTCCCACGGTGTACACCAGTCTGGATAATCACAAGGCTATTTATCAAAATTGAAATCAGTTCGTATTGACCGTGTTCGTGTAAATCGTACGGACATCCGTACTGGTCACAATGTGGGGCACGATGCGAAATATATGTCACATAAATGATGCTTTCTTCACGTAGGTACTCTAATATCGGCGAGCGTAGCGAGCTCTTTATAGCGAACGTCGCGAGCTCTTTAGATAACACACACGTAAAAAATTACAAGATTTACATCTGTATCTCATACTGTTATGAGCTGGTGAAATCCACCGAAAGTCAACCTCCACTGGGGAAAGCGGTAGAGATCGCATGTTATGTACGCATGCGTGGTTTTTTTCTCGTCGAAATTACTTTAAGACATATATGTATATATATCAATGAAACTTGCCGTTGTCAGCAAAAATTACCTCACGTTTTATGTTCCATGATTTATTAACAAGAAGAATTAACGGTCTTATAACGGAATTCGAGACTTTGTCGCGGCTAAAATATTAAGTAATTGTGACGTCAAAATGTTATAAAAATGACGTCGCAATGGGAGTTGCTAAGCAACCGGATGATATGCTACAAGCACGTGCATGGTATACGTCATCCCGCCATATATAAGCATTATGGCATGCTGAAGTAGGATTTATTTTGAATATCAATTTAGATATATCCCCACGGAATAGTTAAAATATTAAATATGCGCTTCATTTTTCAGGTAGCACCTATCCATATTAAATATTTTATCAAAATTACAATATATGTTCAGGCTGGCTAGAAGATATCAGACTTAGCCTAGAACCTTTAATGGTTGTTAACGTACCCAATATTATAGCCACATTTAATTGAAAGACGGCGGACCCAGAAGTTCCCATGGGAGAGGGCCCACCTAAGGTGGGGTTACTTTCCGCAAGAGGACCGGGGAAGAGAGGATGCCACAAGCAATTAGACCCAGTGCACAATAAGTGAATTTGAATTATAATATAATGTCTTGCAGCACAAGTAATTATGTACCAATATTGATTGGACGCAGCGGTTGGTGGCATATATATTTTGTCGATCATTGGCGATAATAGTTCAGTGTTCTCTCCTGGAATTGCTGAGAGTGATTAATCCATCTGCTTCCACATTTGCAGGACGTCATACATGTATATGGTATATTACAATCAGACGTGAGTCCCTACCTAATATCTGTAAACAGATAAGTAGGCGTGATTCCGTCTCTGGGGTAATTCATGCGTGTCTTTGATATAGCAGCGATGCGCTCTGTTTGTCTCTTTGTCATTTATTTTTGCAAATCAAGGTGAAATTAAGTCAAGTATATATATATATATCAGTGGTAAAGGGTTTTCTAACATTACCTTCGATTTTATTTAATCGAGACGTAGTAAATTCTAATCGCTTTCTTGTATAATGTATGCTTATTTTGGGCAATAAAATTCCGCTTAGCGTTAGGCGTGTGTTACTTGTCGATCTCTATAAGGAATGACCGAGCTGCCAGGTACGCTAGTTCTCCTATAAATACACTCGAATCGCGTTACATCAAGCAATATTACTGAGTGGTTACAAAGTTTATGTGAGGGTAAAAGATTATTAGACCAGTATCTCCAAGAACCAATATTTTGTACCGCATTACCTGAACTTGGAAAGAAAAATACCAGCTGTATCGACTGAAGCAAACTGAACCGAGGGGCTCTTGGTACAAGCAGACCAGAGAAGACCAAATTTTACCCATTACATAGCATACAGCAAAGAATCCGCAATGGACAGGTCAGAAAATACCCTGCACACAACACAACAGAAAAAAAGGGCGAGGTTCAACCGGAACGTGATTGAAATGAAAGGAAAGGTTATATAACGAATGAAATCGAATTTTATTCGAAATAATGCCTGTGACGACGTCAGACAAAATGGTGTCCAATCAAGCAGAAGGCACCACCGAAATTTTACCCATTACATAGCATACAGCAAAGAATCCGCAATGGACAGGTCAGAAAATACCCTGCACACAACACAACAGAAAAAAAGGGCGATGTTCAACCGGAACGTGATTGAAATGAAAGAAAAGGTTATATAACGAATGAAATCGAATTTTATTCGAAATAATGCCTGTGACGACGTCAGACAAAATGGGGTCCAATCAAGCAGAAGGCACCACCGTTACCACTCAATTTGAGCTGATACTGTGCTCCTCGGTAGACCGGTTGTTTTTCAAAGGCCAGGATGCTCATGTTCTTGCGAAATTATGCCTAACGATGAGGAGGATGAAAATTGCAAACTGGCATACACACCCCTGTATTAACAGTGTTCTTGTTGTAACATCTACAAAGCATCAAAAGCCATACCGTAAGGATGGTATTATGAAGACATAATTAATGGCGACAACAGGATGGTACGGTCTGGGAATTATGACTTTTGTTCCTCTCCGTTACCCGGAATATCCCCTCTCGCCCTACAAACCACCGTAAATGCGTTCCCATCGTGTGTCATGTGGGTCCTGGAATAAAACTACGCATTATCCACCTTTTTTTAGCATGGCCTTCGGGCACCCCGCCGAATGATACACAGGCTAACAAGATTTTCTGATTAACTTGCTATCTTGGTTGATGTTATATAGTAGCAGTTCAAGCCCTTTGACCTGGGCTGTCAAAAATCCATTAATGGTATCTTATAGTAAACATTTTTCCTGTGTTTTTCTTGGTTTCAAGTATAATAGGGCTGTACAGTTCTCGCGGGTTCTATTTCCGGTTTAAGTCTTTTTGGGACCAACAAAAAAACACGTGCTCTTAGAACGAGTGCGCATCACGCTGGTGCCTTGCTGCAGTGGCGTGACGCGCACGCATTGTCGTCAACGTTTGAGTCTTGGGAACCGGCCGGCTGCGCGGTTAGTGAGTGAATAATCGAGTGGATGTGAAACTATTTTTTGCATACTTTGGACCAGGAATTTCTAACTCTAAAATGATAATATACTTCAAGATGAGACATTTATCTCTCCATAATGCATGTGGTCCGTTCGATGAGACTGTTGGAAGCGTTGTATTTTGAGGCAAATCATCGATGTTTGCATTTCTACGACAAATGAAACAAAATGGAGACATGCTAGTCATAATGATTATTACGGTATCGCCCAGTGACGTCACAGTAAACAGTGAATGGCGCCATCAAGCCGATCGGCTGCTTCGAAGTGCAGCAAAGCAACATTTGCTGATAGTTTATTTGCAAATGTCGCAGGAAACGTGATTTGACATGCGGTTATTAGGCCCCGACTTTAAGTTCACACAAAAAGCATTTTAGCGAGCGGAGAGAGCTCTTTAGATAACACACACGTAAAAAACCGACAAAATCTGTATCTCAATCCCATACTGTAAGAGCGAAAAAAATCAACCGCAAGTCGACCCCCAGTGGGGAAAGCGGAAGCGGAAGATGTGACACATTGTTTACGCATGCGTTAACTGCCTTCTGGGAAACGTCATGTTCATTTTTGTTTGTTAAATCTTACGCGCAGCGCACCGCAGGCTATTTAAGAACGAATTACCAACATTGGTACATAATCCACAAGTTAATGGAAAACATAACCAAGGAGATGAAGGGCATACATAGCGACAACATATTTTCACTCTCCCGACAGAGCGCTCGCTGTATTCGGTGGCAGCACAAGTCGAACGCGCAGACGACGGTTCACGGCAGACTGGTCAACAGTTCACAGCTTCGTTGACGTTATAACCTTTTTACATCATTATTTAGTCTAGCTTTTGTAAATTTAGATCAAGGTTGATGATACATTAGGCGCTTAGGTCTCATTAGAAACATTTCACCTTACCACATAAGTTTAGTTTGTGTTACATTCAACTGAGTTTATTTGACAGTTGTCAGTGAATCACTGATATCACGTCATCAGGCGTCCGTGTAGGATGCGTCGAACAAGGTTGACCGATTCCTGGATTTGGACTAAGTTGGGACGACTTTCTTTTTCGCCAATGTTAAAAACAGAAACTTACCTATTGAATCTCAGCTACTGAAGCAGCAGAACCTTATGTACGAAATTGGATTTAGGCTTAAACAAATTTCCGACAAGAATAGGAAGTTATTAAAACTAAAAACTGTCTTAATACCTGGAGCTATTATTGTAATAGTTGTCTCAATACCTGGAGCTATTAAGAAATAGTTGTCAATACCTAAATACACACCTGCAGCTAAACTTAAGACAATTAAAAGAGAGGTGTTTGCTATAGTACATGCATATAGCTTCCCTACTTGTGAACATCAGTTTGTATAGTTATAGCCGCAGGTATTTATGACCTCAAAACTACAAAAAAAGAAGATTGTATGAGCCAAGAGTTGATCTGATTTCTTTTATTACAGAACAAGAGTTGATATTATTTCTTTTATCACAGAATGAGAAAAGCAAGACATGAAAGTTGATAGTCCTACATGTTTTAATTGACCGGCCAATAATGCTGGGGTTCTGTCAGCAGATCTGAGCGCCTGTGGATTAATGAGTAATGTATAAGTTATCAGGGGTTCAGTAAATGGTTTTCACCAAGCAGTGGGGGTTAAACAAATGGTACCAAACAAATTGTATCACTATGGTATGGAGCATTGGAGGCTACGCTCGCCTTTAGGTTTTACATATTGTTCCACACATCAGTGAATATTTTCTTGTAAATGGGAAATTTCGTTGTCGTGAGAATTTCCGTGGCGATTATAGGTCTTTTGGGGACCAACACAAAAACACATGCGCGTAGAACGAGTGCGCATAACGCTAGTGCCTTGCTGCAGCTGCGTGACGCGCACTTATTTTAGTCAACGTTTGAGTGTTGGGAACCGGCTGGCTGCGCGGTTTGTGCATGAAGAATCGAGTGTGTGTGAAACTAATTTTTGCTTACTTTGGACCAGGCATTACTAAGTATAAAATCATAATATAGTTAAAGACAAGACATTTATCTCTACATAATGTATGTGGTCCGTTCGATGACACTGTTGGAATCGTTGTAAAGGCAAATCATCGTTGTTTACATTTTTGCGACAAACGGAACACCATTGGCCTCGCCTCGTCAGTCCATATAAGGAGCGTTGTTAAGTAACCATAGATACCACGCGCAGACATGCGAGTCATGATGATTATTACGTCATACGACATGGATAACCCCGCGCAACACATTGGATCACATGAGAGTGACAGTCACTCATGAGACAACCGCATTCTGGTTTATCAACTGTCTAACCGCTCATCTATTACATCAATCTACTCGGATGGTTATAATTCTGATATGCGCAGAACTTCAGTGGTTAGTTGTGCATCCAAGGACAGCTTTAGTTGTGTGTAAAGCGAGTGAAGGCAAACAACCGGAAGGTAGACAGCAAGTATAGGCCGTTGATGCTACGCATTGACGTAGAGCATAAGTATGCCTGTCACGTGGGTTCTCGATTAGATCCCGTAGTGACACTGTACAGCTCTATAATGAAGGGGCCGCACGGCGGTTCAGGTGAGGCTACACAATTTATCCTTCAGGTCTAACGTCTAATGTACTGGGTAATGTACCATCATCTCATAATAGGGTAATTTTAGGGCGATGGTATAAAATCGTATAATCTGATCCAAACCGCCCTCCAGCCCCTTCAATAGTCAATCGTTGCCAGAGTGGCATTGCGTAGAACAACGAAACATGACTTCACGCACAAAAGAATTGTGGTTATTGACCTAATCGGCCCGCCCAGCTGCACATGTCATGTTTCTTGGCCACGAAATATACTGATACGGTGTGAAGAAGCGACTGGTTAACAAGATGTGGGAGGACTTGCAAGCGCTAAACATTATAGGCCTACTCAGAACGTTATATGGAAAAGTTAAACGAAAGAAGCAAGGAGACATGGTGACGCACAGCACATAGGAATATGTGAGGTAAACTTTTATTTAAATAAAAGTCAAAATCATAGTTATAATGCGAATTTTTGCATGGCGTTAGAAATTGTATCGGCCCTTCATCAATCTGTAGCAGGCCATCATTTTCAGTACGAGGCCTGAAGCGGATAATGACAATTGACGGGCTGCTACAGCTTGATTTCGGGCCAGTCAAATTGCATATCGCCCCGCTAACTCGTGCTATTGTTGTATTAAAATATCATATTTGAATTTAATATGTTTAAACAAAGTTCAAAGTACTCCACGTAAGCCTTTCATTTTATTTCAATTCGTGTACATATAATGCGACCTGAGGTCAGAAACAAAATTGTTTGATTCAACAACGCTTCGACTATTATTTGTGGTGATATTGTACCCGTAAATTAGCCCCCCCCCCCAATCCCCCCGCCCCTCAGCCCCTCCGATGCTGCTTTAGGTTGGTACATTTAGTGTATATTTCGACGACATCTTACGTCTTCAAGATTCGAAATGCGCGACTACGGTACGTGGTATGGGTGGGTTCAAAGTGCACACAATAGCACGTATGAGAGCCCCCGCGTTGATATAGGTCCATTCAGTCGTGTGGGGCCCTCTTACGCTTAATATTTTACAACTGGTGTAAGGACCCGTATATATATATAAACTTAGTTACCTCTACCGCAAATAATGCCTCGAGTGTATAAACATAGTACTTACACTTCAATTGTGAAAAAGACACCACCCTCCAGTCTATTGAGAATCTAATCGCAAATAGAATATTAATTTTATCGGGAGAGGTGATGTGTACAGGTTGAAGGGCTTCAATTGCCCATTGACCGCTTTTCACCAATGACAGTTGTTGTTGTTGACTTGGAGGAACCCGGGCATCAAAAGAAACGACTAAAAGTGTAATCAACTTATCTACCAAGTTCACAAAAATTACACTTCCTCAGAACAATATCAAGAGTGCGTTATGGTTTCCTCAGATGTTTCCAAAGTTTTGAGTTTTCCATGAATGTCTTCTTTTCAAACTACAAAGCATAGGTATCTCAGGCGATTTATTACAGTGTTTCTGCAGTTACTTGTGTTGACGTACACAACGAATTGGTTTAGAAGATTTATTACAATGGTTCTGCAGTTACTTGTGTTGGTTTGGAAGTCGCATCTTCTGACTACAGAGGCATTAATGCATGGACCCGATAAGGTTATATTTTAGCCCATAGATTTATTATGTGTGGAAGGTCTAGAATGTGAAGTTTGTCTGCATGCTTCTCTGTTCCTGGTACTCGACACGAATTACGACGCGCCAGCCATCTATAGAGGTTTACAAGATATCTAACTTGTAAACCAGTAAAGGTCTATACCTGATATCTATTTTTTTTAACCATGGTTTTAAACCATTTGTTCAACGCCAATTCAACGGGTATTCACAAGTTTTCATGTGGGCGTTGTTGTAACAGTTGTCACATTAGACCCTTGCTTGAGCATGTCACACCTGTATTCCACGGCAATCTCACAAAGAGTCAATCTCATAAACTAGAACAAATTCAGCGCCAGCCTTAAATCAGTGTGACGCGTGCCTTCTCATCTACCTCTCATACCAGATTATTGTTGGAATCCGGGGTCCAGACACTTTGCTCAAGAAGAAAATATGCTAGTTCATGTTTATTGTATAAATGGTTAACGGGGCTGCCCCATAACATCTGAGATCTTAGTCTCTGACATATCGCGCTATCCTCTCAGGAAAACCCATGATCCATTACTCCGGCGCCTGGAGCAATAGCCCTGCACACGGAGCCATAGCCCGTGCCGGCAGCCATAGCCCAGGGGCCGGTTGCACCAAGCGGTCGTAAAATTTACGTCGTTCGTATCGTCGTCGCATACGATACGCCCTCCACACGTCGGTTGCACGACGCGGTCGCAAATCGTACGCGGTCGCAAAAGAGGGCGTAAATATACGACTACTACGGGGTAGGCGTACCGTGGTCGTATATCAGTAAAGCCACCAAGACCATCTTATTTCTACGCTTAACTGGCGTTTAAACTCAATATTTACATGAGTAAATATAACTTAGCTTAAGTTAATAAATAAGTAAATATAACTTAACTTGTATCATTTGCGCATCGACTAAAGCATATTTAAAGAATTATTTTAAACATGAATATATTGTGAAATAATTTTCGGGAATATTTATGCAACTTTTATTTCGTACCTTTTTTGTGCACAATTTATCGATTACTCATTGTTATTGACTGACCAATCCTTTCTTTGGTATTACCCTACAAAACTGAGAAAGCAATATATCACTCGTAGAAGGAGCAGTTTCATTGCAAATGGTGCAATATTGTCATAAGCACATTTTAAGATCATTGAATACCATAAGATATTAGAGTGATGGTCTTGGGTAATGGTGCATAATGATAGCTTTGATTACCAGGTTTTTTTTCTATTAACAAGCATTTTCAAAATGTCACTGTTACGGAAGCGTGAAAGTGTGTGCTAAAAGGCTGTTTTGCGCGCCCAATCTGGCAAAGGTGGTTCTTTGACTTTAATAAATGAGTTTGCACCGATGTGGAACCGTTTCCTGTGCGAGAACCGTCCCCCTGAGAACGACACGGAGTCAGTGTGATGACAGACATGACACATCCCAACGTGGAAAACCCGAAACTTTCGGCTGGCGGGCGTAAGCAGATTTGCGACCACCGTTTGCGACCGCTTGGTGCAACCGGCCCCAGAGCCCGGAACCATAGCCCGGAGCCCGGAGCCCGGAGCCCGGAGCCCGGAGCCCGGAGCCCGGAGCCCGGAGCCCGGAGCCATAGCCCCTCGGGAAGCGAGAATACAAGGCCTAAATCCCAAGGGCGAGATCGCGAGAGCGAGATTACGAGGACCAGATTGCCAACCCCCGCCAACCCCCCTCAACCCCCGTCAACCCCCGCCAAACCCCGCCAACCCCCGTCAACCCCCGCCAAACCCCGCCAACCCCCGCCAACTCCCGTCAACCCTCGTCAACCCCCGTCAACCCCCGCCAACCCCCGTCAACCCCCGTCAACCCCCGCCAACCCCCGTCAGCCCCCGCCAACCCCCGTCAACCGCCGTCAATCCCCGCCAACCGCCGTCAACCCCCGCCAACCCCCGTCAGCCCCCGCCAACCCCCGTCAGCCCCCGCCAACCCCCGCCAAACCCCGCCATCCCCCGTCAACCCCCGTCAACCCCCGTCAGCCCCCGTCAACCCCCGCCAACGTCAACGGCTTATGAACGGCTTATTGAGCCATTACAAATCGTCTAGCTTCTTCGTTGGTCGCATTGCCCTGTGTCGGATTTAATCATTCCACCCGGGTCGCGCCTCGACTTATAGCGATGAGGGTCACCCCGTGGCCAAGTGGGCAGCGGGTTCAAGTGTGGTCCGCTTTGTTCCAAGCTTCGCTTGTGCAAATGTTCACGTTTGTGCAGGATGAATATATCTCACCGGGAGGATGGGGGGGGGGGGGTGTCTTCTTCAGCCTGCCTCATGCTCTTCAATTGCCTTCATTCTGCACGTCGCACGTTCGGGGGTGAAACTGTCATTAAATCTGGGCATGACTCGTATTAATGACGTGTTTACGATCTCTGCGGTCAAAAGTGTAATGTATGGTAACCTTCTGCCCCGGTTAAGCGCCACTCGAGGACTTGGCTGTAACAGGGTGGTACAGTTCACGCGGCGGTATCAAGTCTCCTAACATACAGGTGCATCAACAGGCAGATCTGTGAGCGATGGGCGCGTGGTGCAGGAACAGAGGGCACCCTGATCACCCAATACTCAAAACGGACAATTAATAATATTTACGTGTCATAAATCATCACCACCTGGGTGATGACTCTTTATAATCTAGTAACTACTTGGATACCATATAAAAACTAGGTCATTTTCTACATATGCTTTAATTATTTCAATTACTTTAATTTGATTGTAGTTATTTGAATGTACGTTACCTCATACGTCATAAATACCCCCTCGGCCTTATCGAATTAGTGGTTAATGCTTTATAACATGCTCTATCTTACTCCGTCATTAACCCACGCAGAGTAAACTGATGCCATATGCATTGGCTTGCAAATGAACCAAGGAACCTCCATGGGCGACGAAGGAAGAAACATGCAAGTGACAGTGGCCGCATTTCTTTCACAACCCGGTTATATTCCCAAGGTGGACTGAATATGCACATTACACATCGGTATACAAACCGACACATTTTTCACCAGGGTCGGCGATCTCGTGGCAGAGGGCGTTACTCTTACGCCATAGTCCATTGTGCAGCTGGTACCGTACGGGACGAATTCATTCGAGTGTTATTAATTAGAAGCCGTGTCACTTTCGACCTTTAGTTTCAAAAGCGATTGAGGTCAAAGGCGTGAAGCGTTTTGAACTCTGACCCCGTGTTATTTTAAAATATGTTTTCACCTAACTCTTCCATAGTGATCATTCGACAACGGAATCTTAATACGTTTTCAAATTATGCGCATAAAATACAATATTCAATCAAAACAATGCTCTAAAATCATTCGTGACCCCAATACCGTTGAGATGCACGCGTACCCATTCGGTATGCCGATGTAACCCGTTCAAAACAGCACGGGACATTCAAGAGAAGATTGCAGCTGATTGACATTCGGGGTAGCCCTACCGGGCGGCCTACCGGCCCTGGGGCCCTATTCATAATTGCCACCTAGGCTACGTTACTTAGCGCTAAGTGTAAGATTTGCCGAGCGATTACTGGGTTCAAAATACATAAATATACCCAAGAAGTGGATTTTCTGAATTAAGAGAGGGCTAAAATTATGTTGAAGATGATTTATTAACCATGAGCACCACCACAACGAGCTGGTGAGGCTAAGATGAAAATGCACTTTTCGTGCGTAAGTTAAGAGGGAATTATGAATATGGCCCCTGGCCCAAAGAAATGCGTCCCTTGGGACGCCGTCTGACAGAATAACGGAGTACATTTTATTTCTGGCAGCTGGACACAGCACAGTTTATCATATTTGGCGGACGTAAATATGCCCCGAATGGTTGGCTGTACTGTGCGGCATACCGACCCCTGTACAGTTAATTCGGGGGCGGAGTGCCCCGGCTGGTGATGAATAACTCCTGCCTCTCTTTGAATACATTAACTTGGATAATTTTGCATATAGTTCCAGATTATTAAGCTAGTGTGTCAAAAGTCAAAGGTCTGGAAAAAAAACACATCATGACGGGGTTAGCGGGTCCGAATGAATAAACCTAGACCCGTAGGCGCTTTGTGCTTACATGAACATGGATTTGTGTGTTAACACCCCAATTCTGTTGGTATTTGATAATCATGAACAATTGGTAACTGGGAGTAGTAATATGGTAACATATTATTTTGTAGCTTGTAATTAAAAGGAGGTTGCAAGGTATGAGTTCCATCCCACTCCCACAACATAAGCTCCTTAAATATCGTTTTACCGAGTTGATCTATTATTTCTAAAGATTTTTTGTCCGCATCTTAAAGTTTTTGTGCCACGTTTTTTTTTATCTAAGAATTTGTTTTAATGAACTTAGTTTACAGTTTTTATTCCACGGTATCACTAACTATAAACGCGTTCGTCAACGTAGCAAGAGTGAGGTCCGGCGGGTTCATTTGGGGTTTCTGACAGGTGAGCTTTGATGCAGTGTGTACTCATCTGTCGTACGTCGAGGGCGAATATTGTCCTCATGGTTGGGTGCTTTTCGTTGAGTTCAAGCCAATCAGCAAAGATTATCTAAGTCTCAATGTAAAAGCACATGCGTTTGTATTCCCCTTTGACGTAGATTTCCTTGCTCCAAGAATTTAGGTTGGTAGGTGCGAAAATAAATGGAAAAAGTATTCCCTTCTACTATTTGGGGCCTTGTAGTTCGATAATATAAGCGTGGAAACACAGAAGATTAATATGAACTCAAGTTGTTTTGGCGTGTCACCAACTGTTTAAAGACGTGGTCTGCATAAAACCACCATATAAGTATACTATTGTTTTTCATCATGGATCTACCATTGCAGATTGGAGGCGGAGTGGGTACCGACACAACCGACAGTTTTTAGTGACCGCGGGGTCAGCCACTAAACTTTCTACAACGTCTGACGAACTGTTTTCTCCAGAGACGTTAAGTGCCACTTCGGGGTTGACCAGGAAGAGCCTGAAGACTGCGCAGCGACAAAAGTGGGCCAAAGACATCCTTCATTCTCTACAGTAGGACATTTGTACACGCCGCATAACGTCTGCTATAGTCACTGCGTAGTTCACCATTGGATCGCAGTGGACGTCGCCATATGCAATGACCGGTTAAGACTCATCCAGTCAGTAAAGACCTCGCGCCGGCCGTCATTCAATCAATAACTAGCGGTTAATAATCATCTTCGGATAATGATGACGTATCTCCTGAAACTAGGCCCCCTGTTGTGCCTGCTGCAACAAGCACTGCTCTCAGTCGAGACCAGCACAGGTAAAATACTCAACCGTTTAACCTAACGTAACGGTTAACGGATATCTGATGAATCCGATGGTTTGTGCCAAACCACAGTAATGATGCACGTTCATGAACCAACGTTAAATGTGAATCAGCTAAAGCAAGTCGATTCGAAGCCTGACGAACAGATTTTCATTCGCGTTTCAGATTGTAATTTCGGCTCGGGCTGTCCTTTCCCGTGTCACTGCGCCGATCAGGATGACGTATGCGACCCACTGACAGGACTTTGTGACGCAGGATGTGGGGTGAACTTACCGGATTACACACCGAGCCAGTCCGGCTGGGAGGGCGACGGGTGTCAGACAGGTAAGACAACTCTCAAATTAAAATTAATCCATTGATGCCCAGGCATAGACCGCATCGGCAAAGTTTTAATTTTTTTACTGTTTATTATCATGAAGAACGACAAAAAGTCACGTCTGCAATTTGAAAGCTGTTTAAGCTGTCTGTCTCTCTGTCTGTAACGCAACGCATTATCTTTCGAATTCTTTAAGATATCGACTATCAAACTCACAGTAAGATGCGGCATGGCCATCGTAGATGGGCCATGTAGGTCAACGGTCAAGGTCGCAGGAATTTTTCGAAATTCGCTTAAACATTGAAAGATAGGACCAAAAATCGGTAAGATCGCCATAACGTTAGTTTTCATTTAATCACGTTGAAAATTATTTCATGTTTTGGGCCCATAGGTACCTTAGCTATCGTCGAATTTGCAAATCGGCCGAATAGTTTTCCTGCAAAAAATTCCCAGACTTTATCATGGGACCCTACGAGAGCATTTGGGCAGGCAAATGACTGTTCAATTTCTCTATGAAGGCTAAAAGGTAGACAAACGACATCTTGCGTGATGCATGGCATTAGCATTAGGGCGCCAATTGCTATATTTATCAAGGTCACGCGTCCAAGATCTAGGTTACGAAACATGTTTCCCTCCGTAATATTCCTTTAATATTTGTTTGAGAGTATTCTTCAGAGACATGCGCAAACGCGCAAATGTAGATTTTACCTCACATTTATAGTTTTTGAGTTATTGGATGATCAATTTTGGACATTGCCAAACGTGTAACAATGGCATCGAAATCGAATCAGCAGTTTCGACGCTAGAAAATAATCACACTTTAACATGGCCAATCCCATTATAAAGCCTCGATACGTCAAATGACTGACGGCGCGGTGACGTTTCGGCCTATAACCCGGTAGATATTGCCTGTACATAGTGGCAGTCGGTACTAACGTGTTCAAGTTGCATCTATCACCCCGATTTTTGTCTTTCTTCTCAAGCTATGCTTGATAGTACTCATGCTTTATTTGAACGGGAAATTGTTAGGCGTCCTACATATAGGACGCTAGGATCAGCAGGCCACAGGTACAATTTACAGACATAAATCACTCTACGGTTTATTCTAGGAACATTTCTTGTAGTTCAGGGCGCAGGCTATGGCTCCGTGCGCTCGACTATTGCTCCGGGTTATGGTTCCGAGCGCGGGCTATGTCTCCGGACTATGGCTCCATGCGCTGGACTATTGCTCCGCACGCGGGCGATGGGTCCGTGCGCTAGACTTTGCTCCGGGTGCAGGTTATGACTTCGGACACGAGCTATGGCTCCTTGCTATAGCTCACGGCGCGATCTATGGCTTCGGGTGCGAGATATGGCTCCCTGCGCTGGACTATGACATCGGGCGGGGGCTGTGGCTTAGGGTCGCTGGTCTATGACTCTGGGTTGCGGGCTATATTTTCGGACGCGAGATATGGCTCCGGACGGAGGCTATGGCTCCGTATGTTGAACTAGTGCTCCGTATACTGGACTAGTGTTGAATGAATGAAGTTTATTTCAGTACTGTATGCGCAACGCCCATGGTACATGAACAATTCATACAAAATATATATAAAATTTAACAAAGACAATACAAAACACATTCATAGTCATAGATTACGACACGCTGCACTTATATTCAAATTTTATTTAAAGCTGCGAGAAGTTTTTGGCTGCGAGAGAGGTTTTTTCGCGTACAGTGGATCCTAAATATATAAATGCTGCTAATTGGACGAGTGTTCCGTATGCTGGACTAGTGCTTCGGGCTATGGCTCCCTGCGCTGGACCATGGCTCCGGACGCAGGGTATGGCTCAGTTTGCTGGACTAGGGCTTCAGGCTCCGGGCTATGGCTCCGGGCGCGGGCTATCCACAGAAATATAATCCCTCGATATAAAAAGTCACTGCTTTCTTCGAATAACGTAACGCATTGTGCCTATATTAACTATTGGATAATCGGTTCAATGTTGATATCCTTTGATAGACTCGCGGTTGCCATCGCGGTTGGCAGCAAAGCACCTTCGTCCATACTCCCCCCCCCCCCTCCTCCAAGCAGACACCCCCCCCCCCCTATCTCAACAATGATTTGCAAAAATTAGTGAAACAGATAATGTGTCAGCAAAATAAGGGGCCCACCAGTCCCCGACAGGCCCTGGAATTCCCTTAAATTTTAAGTAATGACAGGTCATTGGGCGGAATACAGTGGACCCTCGCTCCTAGTGTCCTATATTTAGTACACCAGCAGAACGACCAATGTTTTCTTAGTCTAATTTAATATTCCAAAACTGACAAAGTACTTTGAATTTGGCAGATAATATCAGAAGAAAACATGATAACCAGAAGCATTAATATGCAACTCAATATATTGTTGTTTACATTCCAGAAAGTCGGTGCCACGGTATAGCAAAGACTTCGGCGAATGTCAAATGTCCCATGCCAATTGATGACTTTCTGTCCAACACAAAATCACGTCCTTTGCTAGTAATTTGACGGGATGTACATATGTGTTACATTTCAGCACATAGGTCAAGCTTGACCGTCCTATATATAGAACGCTAGGAACAAACGGGTTAACACGTATTACTGCATGAGTAACAAGCTATGTTTGCCCTTTGAAACAAATATAAGTATAACCATCATAATAATGATCGAAATGTACACAGTATGCAGTTTTTTGACAAAATAAAGTTGACTATGTGTATCCGGTGCTTCGTTGTCACTCTCCGGTGTTCTATAAAGGTAAAGACACATCGGTTAAGTATCACGTGTTCACGTGTTTAGCGATCAAATTAAATGCAATGTAGGCCGATATAATAGCGGCAACACTAAGTTAATATGTTAGGTTGATTATTACAGGTAACGTGGCCTACAACAAGAAAGCCTGGCAGTATCATGTCTACTCGGGTCGAGTGGCCTCACGAGCGGTGGACGGGGTGGTGGACAGGGGCGCTAACGGTGTCTCACAACCTTCTCTTGCTGGCGGCGGCAAGGCGTGGTGGACCGTGGACCTCGGGGCTCAACACACCGTCTACTCGGTCAGAATGATGAACGCCGACCTTAACGGTAAGGAATTGATATCGGTCCAAGTGGTCACGTGTTGTACCAATTGTGCCCTAACCACTCGCCCTACCCACACGGTGTTAATAAAGAACCAGTTGGAGTGCATTCGCCAAAATAAAGCACGAAACCCGATAGCGTCGAGTGGTTTATTTGGAGAATGCACGACAGCGAGTTCTTTAAGGTACTTGTAAAATTGTAATAACTAGGCATTAGCTCATGATTTGCGTGCTTCATTTTCCATGTTTGGACACAGGGAATCGACTATTGTATCAATTGCACTGCCATTACTCATAGAGAGCGTTAGGGGAACAATATGTTGGCCTTAAATGACAAACGATCGATCAACTAATGCACCAGTCAATGTGATGTCCCAGGGGGAGGGCGGGGGTGGGAAGGCGTGGGAGAATCAGACATTTTGAGTATATATACATATATATATAAACATGTGCGTATATCTGTATTATATTTAGGTTACTACTATTTGAACCACATCCGTGCATACGTGAGCAACTCGTCCTGACAAAACGCACCCTCAACACCACGGTCGACATCGTAGGCTATGGGGACTTCGTGAGTTGTGGGGAACACCCTGATACAGTACTACAGGGAGAGAACGGCGAGGTGGTGTGGGGGCAGCCTCTGGTCCTCTGCAAGTACGGAAATTACGTATTTATTTATTTATTTTATTTATTAGGAGGTTGGTTCTATCTAAACCACATCCGTGTGTACGTGAGCAACTCGTCCATCCCTGACAACAACGCCACCCTCAATGCCACAGGCGACATCATGCAGTACGGGGACTTCGTGACTTGTGGGGAATACCCTGGTACAGTACCGCAGGGAGAGGACGGCGAGCTGGTGTGTGGACAGCCTCTGGTCGGCAGATATGTCCTCCTCTGGAAGTACGGAAATTCGTCAGCACAGGGGGATATACAAGGTTCCTTCATTACGTCCGAGGTGACAATCCTGGGACATCCATATCAAGGTAATGTGGCTTGCGACACTATACCACATGATAATTTTACTATGTATAGTTTATGTCCCAGAGTAGGCATCACCCCAGGATGCCAGAAGAAGGAGCTACAAAACAAGCCAGTTGTGCAAGGCCAATACACTAGTTAACCCTCTCCTCTCCGCGTTAACAGTTAAGCACGGCAGAACGTGTCCCTTGATAGGACTTATAACGGTCACCAGTACATCACAGGGGCTGGTTTGGCTATTTAATCTTGACAAAAGATTGTGCTGGTAACGTGCTGTTTATGCGCGTTTAATAATACATATAAGATGTCATTTAACAGGTTGATTGGCTACACATTAAATCGAAATCACATCGCAGTTGATAGCTTGACAATGATGACCTAAAAATAGTCATGTAGTAATTTAGACACGCGTGGAACATAGTTGGGGCATAATACGATGTATATATACCGTAAACATATGGATTCGTGGAAGGCGCATATAACACGGGATGGCGGCGAATACATTAATGAAAACATCACAGTTAATCATTATATCTGCTATTAATATTATATATCTTGTTGTACCCTCAGACTGCGCCTCGTGCTCCACGGAATGTACCCCGACATACGGCTGTATGGCAAACTGCCCGGCTGGCAAGAACCAAACAACGTTCTGCTCCAGAGGTACTTATATCGAGGCTGAAAATGATCGAAGGATCTTTAACTAAGAACTAGGCAACCGCTTTTAGAGTCTAACACGTCGTCTCCGCATCACTATTTTCTCACTTGGCATATATGCATAAACATGGTTTTAGCGTTATTGTAATATGTAACCGATTGTTGCAGATTGCGGCGATGGCACTTTTGGTGTTAACTGTGGTGAGATATGCAGTGGCCATTGTGTTAATGGCACAGCGTGTGAGAGGACAGACGGGTCTTGTCCTGGTGGATGTGAACTGTGGTGGGGTGACTCAATTTGTGGCACACAAATAGGTAAATTCTAGCTGTAGACATCCTTGTCCTGCGCTCTAAGGCGTTTTTTCCTGGCCAGCCAGACGCGTTCACTATTCATACCTCAAACTTAAGATAAAGCCTTGAACCGTGAGTCTACAAATGAAACATGGCGGTATCTTTGGTAGCTCAAACAAAACCGTGATTATCATATCATTGGTAGGGGTCAGCACTTTCGTTAAAAATTGGCGTCCTCGCGTGATAGAAACACTTACCACACGGGTGGAAGCGTTGTATTTACTAATGTCCCCTAGTATCCATGTATTTGTATCTTATTTAACAAATATGCTAATATCTTTCTCATTCTCAGTACTAACTCAAGGTGACATTGGTTTTACTTTACACTAAAAATTGTTACGTCCTTGACCAGCATATATTTTCCGTGAATTTATGTTGTCCAACTAATTTTTCCATAAGATGAGGCTTGCCTTGGGCCGTTACGAACCTACAACATGTACTTTGGCCTGCAGATAAAAATAATTTAAGGACAAAAATGCCGTGACTCTGTTGACAGACCCTCTGAAGTTCATCAACAAATTATAGCTCCTTTCCAATGCTTTGTGTCTGTTTAGATTTACCTCAGAGTGACGTGGTTCGCACTTTGAAAGCCACTGACGTCACTTCGGGGTCCATCACCCTGACGTGGGACCCGCTAGGCTCTGTGCCATTAGGGCTGGAACCCCATTACGGTTACGTCATCGGTCAGCAGGAACTCCCTTCAGAGACCGGTGGGCCATGGATGGACATCGAGTGGGTCACATTCAGGCCGGTAGCCAAGGAGTCGCTCACCGTTAAGGGGTTACACTTCAACTCCCGATATGGATTCCGACTTCAGGTTTACCGACAACATAGGGATTTAACCCAGAGAGATGAACAGGACGGTGAAGTTAGTGTAAAGACATCGTGCATTTGTAAGTTGCGCACAATAATAGCACCGCACGTTGAGATAATTGTGTGCATTATTGCGTGTTGCCTGGGTTATTCAGGCCTTCACATGAAAGTTGCATGCTATCACAGCCACTTATCGTACGGCCTAGTTTTTAGTAAACCAAAAAACATTGGCATGGGAGGCTAGAAGGGGGGGGGGAGGGGGCGTCTTTTTTAAAACATGCACGGTAGATACATTTCTTATTACAATAATCCGATGAAACCAGTTATTAGAGGTTTGAAGACACTATTTGAGCTGCCTCTAATAAATGTACATAATTGCATCTACTAACTGATGATTGGCTTGTATACATTTTGCTGTCAATTTTTTCTCAGCTCCACGTGCCCCACATGTGTATCTGCAGCTGTTGAATATCGGCAACGGGGATGACGTCATCAAAGCAGCGAACGTGACGTGGGATCCGATTGTGGGTACAGCATGACGTTTCATTGTACACGATGTAACTTGGCTAGAAATGTATTGAATATTGGTTACAAATCAGCATCGAGTTCGACTGTAGGACATACCTTCAATAAGTTTTCATCATTTTTCATCTTTCACTGTGGATAGGTACGAGAGTACTTGCTGCACTGCTTTCAATACTTGGATGGCTCTTACGCCAGCAGCCTTGTTTTGGTATTTAGTTAGAGTCTCATTCATTCGCCGTGTGCTGTTCTTTACTTTCATGGCTTGATGTATATCCGCTAGATCTTTGTACACTTTAAATAAACGATTTAACTTGACTTTACTCGACACTATAACTGATGGAGCTCCCAAGTAAATTTGACCCTCCTTCGTCTCTCCCCGGTGTATCCCTCAAGGCGCCAGCCGACAGTGGATGCGACTTCATCAAGAATTATGTCTTCGCCAATTATTACGATGACGGAAACGTTGCCGAAGTGACACTGGACAACATGACGACGTCCTACCTACTGCAGGCACACGTCGCCACCACGAACGTCGTCACCGTGACAGCAAGAAACAACGACGATTTACAAAAATCTACTCCGAAACAACGTAAGCCATATAACAACAGTGCGTGTATGGAAGCGTAATGTTAAAAGCCCAGTGCCAACCAATAACGATACTGTTTTTGTCCTGGCGATTCAACAGCGTATTAGATCACGTGGGTGACAGCTAACCAGAACGCTCTCTAGAGAGGGTTTTTGTGTAAAGTTGTTGTAATAGTATCCTTAATACTGCCTCGTCCCATTGCCCTATTCAACTTGTACTTTATGATGATTCCACGTCATATTGGAACGCTTTTTTGTGTATTTTTACCACCCCCAGTAACCGGAGCAGTGTCGCCGCCACCCGCCAACCACATCCCACTGATCGCTGGAGTGACTGTCTCCGTGGTGGCCCTGGTTACCGTTGTCATCGTGGTACTCGTACTGTGGTCAGTGTACTTCATCATTGATTCACCTGCAATGCTTGCCATATGGAATCTAACGGCCTAACGGGTCAGCTTGGTAGTCCGTAGTCAACTGCCGTCTGTTTGATGGGGCAGATAGGAGTTGGATCCCGTTTTAAAATTACGGGCCTCTTAACCCAATAAAAAAAGGAAGAGTTGTAGAATTATCAATAGCATTATTGTAGTAGTGAGTATGATGTAACCCTGACAATAACATGACCTGACGAAATAAAATCATAACTGTTACAATCCCTGAATTCTGGAAGTATCCAACGTTTAGGCGGAGGAGGTCGACCAGCTCGCAAGGGGAGCCAGCGATCTCCGGCCCACAGTCTCAACCGGTCTCTAGCAGTGGGATATCCCAGGCCAGCTCTTCCGATAAGAATCAGGGTGAGCAATGACTTCGAAAGCCATCACGTTAACACGAAACTGGGGTAGTTGCGTCATATATTAATGAATACATGAAATAACAGACTTCTGATTAATGAGTATTCAATTCGTCGCCTAGCATTTATGTAAATATTATATGTGAGAGACTGGTTGATAATTTTGAGAATTTACCTAGTAACTTATGCAAGTCCCTTGAAATTCCAGGTGGTGAAAACGATGTTTCGGTCATCGGCGCTGTTGCTGTCGACGTGGGACCGCATGAAGTTGCACATACTGAAGAGGACGGTTACTATGACACCATCGCTCCTGTGACCTTGACTCCCACGGAGTACACCAGTCTGGATAATCACAAGGCTGTTCATCAAAATTGAAATCAGTTCGTATTGACCGTGTTCGTTTGAATCGTACGGACACCCGTACTGGTCACAATGTGTGGCACGATGCGAAATATATGTCACATAAATAATGCTTAATTCTCGAAGGTACTCACATAATACATATTTTATCAAAATTATAATATATGTTCAGGCTAGCTAGAAGATATCAGACTTAGCCCAGAACCTTTCATGGTTGTTAACGTACCCAGTATTGGAGCCACATTTAATTGAAAGAAGGCGGACCCAGAAGTTCGGATGGGAGAGTGCCCACCTAAGGTGGGGCCACTTTCCGCAAGAGGACCGGGGAAGGGAGGATGCCACAAGCAATTAGACCCAGTGCACAATAAGTGAATTTGAATTATAATATAATGTCTTGCAGCACAAGTAATTATGTACCAATATTGATTGGACGCAGCGGTTGGTGGCATATATATTTTGTCGATCATTGGCGATAATAGTTCAGTGTTCTCTCCTGGAATTGCTGAGAGTGATTAATCCATCTGCTTCCACATTTGCAGGACGTCATACATGTATATGGTATATTACAATCAGACGTGAGTCCCTACCTAATATCTGTAAACAAATAGGCGTGATTCCGTCTTTGGGGTTATTTATGCGTGACTTTGATTTAGCAGTGATGCGCTCTGCTTGTCTCTTTGTCATTTATTTTGCAAATAAAGGTGAAATTAAGTCAAGTAAATATATATATATCAGTGGTAAAGGGTTTTCTAACATTAGCTTTGATTTTATTAAATTGAGACGTAGTAAATTTTGACCGCTTTCTTGTATAATGTATGTTTTTTTTCTCGATAAAATTACGCTTAGCGTAAGGCCTGTGTTACTTTTCGATCACCATAAGGAACGACTAAAGTGCCAATGGACATGTCAGAAGATGCCCCGCACACAACAGCGAAAAATAATGAAGATTTTTAAATGGAACGTGACTGAAAGGAAACTTTATCTGGCAAATTGGTGTCCAATCAACTTTAACCATTACCATTCAGGTTGAGCTGATACTGTGCTCCTCGGTAGATTGGTTCCTTTTGAAAGGCCAGGATGCTCAAGTGGTTGCGAAATGATGCTTAACGATGAGCAGGATGAAAACTGCAAACTGGCATACACACCCCTGTACTAACAGTGATCTTTGGATATGCTGTAACATCCCACAAAGCATCAATAACCATACCGTAAAGATGATATTATGAAAATACAATTAATGACGACAACAGGATGGTACGGTCTGAGAATTATGAATTATGTTCCTATCCGTTACCCGAAATATCCCCTCTCGCCCTACAAACCACCGTAAATGCGCTCACATCGCGTGTCATGTGGGTCCTGGTCCTTGAGTAAAACTATGCATTACTCACCTTCTTTTGCACATGACCTTCGGGTGCCCCGTCGAATGAATCATAGGCTAACACATGTTTCGCTTTTGCTCTTCATCTCCTTGACCTGTGCTATTATATCTGTGAAGATTTTCTGATTAATTTGGGTTCTCTCGCCGCCATTGGCGTCACGCAATCTCCGGGGTACCATGTAATATCATCAGGTAAATCTCCTAATAATATCATTATACCGGGGTGCCGGTTTGATGGTCATTGAAATTAAAGATACACGATTATGACGACAAGGTCTTCCAGATAAATACATAAGAATACATTCGTAAATAAACATCATAAATACATGCGTTAAACAAACTTCATACATACATTCGTTAAATAAACATCATAAAATGACTTAAATACATTCTTTTGATAACAACAGTATTGAAGATTGCGAGTGCACATTTCAGGCAATTAAGTATGGGAGACCCAGGTTAGATGTTTTGGGGAGTGAGGTCTTTCCATACTGGACTCGCTATCTTGATTGATGTTATATAGTAGCAGACTTGGGCTGTCAAAGGTCCATTGATGGTATCTCATAGTACGAATTTTTCCTGCGTTTTTCTTGGTTTTACATATAATAGGGCTCGACAGTTCTCGCGGATTCTATTTCCGGTTTAGGTCTTTTGGGGACCAACAAAAAAACACGTGCTCTTAGAACGAGTGCGCATCACGCTGGTGCCTTGCTGCAACTGCGTGACTCGCACTCATTGTAGTCAACGTTTTAGTGTTGGGAACTGGCCGGCTGCGCGGTTTGTGCGTAAAGAATCGAGTGGGTGTGAAACTATTTTTTGTTTGCTTTGGTCCAGGCATGGCTAACTATAAAACCATAATATAATTAAAGATATTACTTTTATCTCTCCATAATGCATGTGGTCCGTTCAATGAGACTGTTGGAAGCGTTGTATTTTGAACCAAATCATCGATGTTTACAGCTTTACGACAAACGGAGCACCATTGTCCTCACCTGCTCAGTCCATATAAGGAGCGTTGTTGCGTAACCATAGATACCGCGCGCAGACACGCGCGTCATGATGATTATTACGTCATACGACATGGAAAACCCCGAGCAGCACGTTAGATCGCCTGACAAAAGAAGTCACTCATGAGACAACCGCATTCTGGTTTATCAACTGCCTAACCGCTCATACATTACATAAATCTACTCGAATGGATATAATTCGGATATGCACATAACTTCAGTGGTTATTTGTGCTTCCAAGGACAGCTTTAGCCGATCTTGTGTGTGAGGTTAGTGAAGGCAAACAACCGGAAGGTAGGCAGCACGTACAGGCCGTTGATGCTAGGCATTGACGTAGAGCATAGGTATCCCTGTCTCATGGCTTCTCGATAAGATCCCGAAGTGACTGTACAGCAAGAGACCCGGTACGTGCACCTTGGCGGGCCGTTATTGTGTGACGTCATGTTTCATTGTTCTACGTAATGTCACCATAGAAACAGTAGTATAATCAAGGGGTCGCACGGCCGTTCAGGTGAGCCTACACGATTTATCCGCCTTCAGATCTAACGTATAGGAAGGGATATACGTCATGACCTAGGCGGGTAGAACGTCAGATTCTTCGCGGTGCTCTCGCAAGCCTTTTGAAGCGGTTTATGTTGAAGCCCACGCCCAATAATGTACCAGAAGTAAGCTAAAGCAACATAGATTACTATGGAATGATATTTGAAAGCAAAGAGAGGTGAAAACGTCGAGAACTATTGAAATGCAACTTTCTTTTTGCCGTGTGGTAAAGTTGTCGACATAACGAGGCCGAGTGAGAGGCCCGGCAGTGCAAGGGGCTGTCTCAAAGTGGATTATGGAAAGAAAGAAAAACGAGAAACGAAGATGGACCAGCAGTGGTGACACGCCGCCAGCAAAACAAGGTGATAAGAAACAGAAGACAATATCAGAGTGTTACCAAAGCGCTCAACGTCTATTAGAATTTCCTGAAGAACCAGCCGAGGGTCAGCTGACCGCTCCCATGGCAACAACTAGCATGACAAACATGGACGAGTTGAAGGATACTCTGCGTGTTATTCTTGAGAAAGTAGCTGTCCTGCCGGATATGCAGAGTGATATGCGTGTAATGAAGAAGGAGATAGAGACGTTAAAAGAATCATCGGAGTTTAATAATACCAAGCCTTGTGGAATTGGAGAAGGAAAACAGAAAACTCAAGGACAGAATAAAGAAACTGGAAAAGTGAGACCCAGAGCCAAGAGTAGGACACCTTGACCAACAGACAGGCAAACTGAAAAAGGACCTTCTGGCTCTCGAATCCTACGGCAGAAAAGAAAACCTTGTCTTTTACGGCCTTGGAGAAGACGTTGACCAGAAGTTGACCAGAAGTTGACCAATCATCGCGCGTTTGGCTTTTTATCCGGACAGAGACAAAGTGTGGAAAAGTAAGCAGGCTCTACGGGGGAGCAGATTATTCATTGAGGAGGACTTCCCGAGGGACATCTAAGATCGTTGCAGGACTCTGATCCCGATCATGAGAGCTGCAAGGCGGGACGGGAAACGAGCAACTGTGCAAGGGGACAGGCTTCTGGTGGACGGACAATTTCACACAATGGATAGCATTGACTCTCTTCCGGATAACTGGTTGTATGAATAACATCTGTGCTGATACAGGTATGTCGGGCCACCATTTATCGTGTAAGATGTCGATATATGGCTTTTGAGACGATCCCTGACCGGGACACCTAAATGGCCTGTATGTAAATAGCTTATAATTATGTGGTTTCGAATACAAGTCACCGTAGGATAAACGCACGGCCCCCGTAACAGATGGATATAGTTGAATGCATGATTATACTTAGCAATTACAAGGTATGTGCAGTGAATGTCTTCAGGGTGTGAACAGTCGCATTAACTTTATTCACATAAACAGTGTGTTTCCTTCATTATACTTGTTAACCCACATTTGGTGTACGATATTGAATACATTGTACACCATCCCCTTGCATTGATACCGTGTATCGTAAGTAAGCTCTGTATGAGTATTCATGTGTGTGCGTAATAACACGTGTGATTTTAGAACAAAGGACATTGCAAAAGGTAAATCACTTGTGTTTTTCCTAACGTATACCGTTAATTTTATGACGCATCAGAACGCTAGTCTTTCGAAATCACAATACCTACCGTCGACCGTTTCTGACATTATAACACGTATACCACTTCACCATTGCATGTATAAATTCTTCACAAACAAGCAAACAAACAAAAGGTTATATGTATCAATAACTTGAGTCATCACAAACAAACATAGAACATAGGTCACAACTTCTCACAAGATAAACATTATTCACATTTAGCCCCTATGATTCCAAACCTCTTCTCTCCCTTTCACACCTGTTCATCAAAATATACAAAGTATATATTAAAAATATACAAAGTATATGTATCACTATAAGTTATGTATGACCCTGCATTTTATTAAATGTTACTCGTGTAGATAAAGACAACAGTGTCTTATGTATAAGTAAATAAAACCGTACATGTCATGTAAACCAGGTGCCGTGTCACGCAATGGTTGTTTAGTACATGTCAATGTATGTCCGTGTAGAATGAAACATCTTAAAACAGTCCAATGAAAATTCTTCTTCCGCTCATAATCCCAGTACATACACGACAATTATGTAAATAAGTAAAACGACACAGTTTTATACCTTAACACTTTCAATCATAGTATCTTGAGAGTTACCACATCCCCCTTTATTATCTCTCAAAATAGAGCATACGTATATGTATCCACTCCCCCCAAGCGGCTGAGTTTCTCACAACCAACGTGTTGGGTCATCACAATCGGAATCTTTAGACAGCTATCGGAGTAATATCGTATAAACTCATAAAAATCATGTGTCAACAACAGTAACGTTGATGTCCGCGTGTGTCCCTCAACCTGTGGTAAGCCAAGCGTCACGGTCTTGACGCAGGGGTGGGGGGGGGGTGGGTGCGGGATAGAGCATCATCCAGAGGAGGGTGGCGGGGGGCGTGGGAGCGGAGCGGTATATAGCATACATGTCAAGTAAACGGGTAGCGTTATTCCTTTCGTGTGTGTGTTTGTGGACAAAGTTAGTACTACCGTCATGTCAGGTATTACGAAGGCTTGGAGATGACTGGTGGGAGAATGGATGGGAGGGGGGACTGGGTGGTATTGGAGAAGACAGCGCGAGAGGGTAGGGGCGGAGGGGATACCGCTGGGTGACCCAGCTGGGAGAATGAATAGAGCCTGATAACGTGGTCCATAGAGTTCAACCACAGCGGTTAAGCGCGCGATATTTAACAGTTTTACCTCTGAAACATTGAGACCCACATGGAATGATATCTTATAACCGCTAAGTTATAAGATATCATTCCATGTGGTCCATGTGATTGGCGCAGTGACACGGGAAAGACAGCCGGGGCCGAAGTTACATTCTGAAACGCGAATGGAAATCTATTCGTCAGGCTCCGAATAGATTTGCTTCAGCTGATTCACATTTAACGTTGGTTCATGAACGTTTTTCATCGTTACTGTGGTTTGGCGCAAAACCATCGGATTCATCAGATATCCATCATAAAAGTAAACATTTTTGTCCGATCAAAAATGTTATATAACTCCAGGCCAGCTTTCTGGTGCCGAAATTTCCGAGGGTTACGTTAACCGAATAGATATTTACCTGTGCTTGTCGCGACTGAGAGCAGTGCTTGTTGCAGCAGGCACAATAGGGGGCTTAGTTTCAGGGGATGGGTCATCATTGAATGACAGCTGGCGCGAGGTCTTTACTGACTGGATGAGTCTTAACCGGTCATTACATTTGTCGACGTATGTTAGAACCCAAAACGTCATAGTGACCAAAACTTCATTCTTTGGTAGAATGAACTATACAGTTTAAAGTTTAATTTCAACCATCCCGGTTATCGCTCACACAACCCTGCGTGGCGTTTCTGAAGGAGACAGGGAGGGGCCACTCGGGGCTAAAGGATTGATTGATTGACAATTAGATACCTCTTGGAGGCCGAAATTGGCGAATTAAGGCGCAGGAAAATAAGGAAATCTAAGGTTTCTTGGAATAGAAGGTTCCGAGGGATGGACCCGGAGGGAAGGGGGGCGAAGGGCGATACCCATATTCCATCGTTTATAAATGCCCCTAAATATATCTGAAACTGAAGTTACTGCCTCATATATTCATAGCCCCCGTCAACAGACACTGCGATCGAGGTGTAGTATCTCGGCCCAGGCCCAGTGGATAAAACACACCAAGCGCCTCGGGCCAAATGGGAATTTCCCTTTGGCCTAACGTGTAAGGTGTTCGCTCGGGATGCGGAAGGTCGCCGGTTCGAAACCCGCCTGGGTAGAAAGTTCTAGCCAGACGGGTAGAACTTTCGGCGTCCTTTCGGGCCTGGGACCAGAAATATCACAGTGGTGCCGATGGAAAACGAACCTGGGGCCACCCTTTCAAACGGTCGCCTACTGGGCCGGGTGAAACAAAGGAAACGTAGATCTCCGCTTAGTGCGGCAAGACGCGGTCCTTGTCACTCCCCGGATACCTGTAGGAGCCGTAGGCTTGGATTCACACGCAGGGCGTGGTGGATAGACCGCGAGGGCGCGGTCCAATGGGAAAGGGTGGTATGTAGTATCTCGGCCCAGGCCCGGTGGATAAAACACACCAAGCGCCTCGGGCCAAATGGGAATTTCCCTTTGGCCTAACGTGTAAGGTGTTCGCTCGGGATGCGGAAGGTCGCCGGTTCGAAACCCGCCTGGGTAGAAAGTTCTAGCCAGACGGGTAGAACTTTCGGCGTCCTTTCGGGCCTGGGACCAGAAATATCACAGTCGCCCTCTCCCTACCATCAAGTAACCTCAGGGACAGAGCCTACACCCCAGACCCCAATATCGTCAGCCGCATTGAAAAATCGGCTATGGCGGGCAGGACTAGAGAAGTGTCCACGGGTCCCGACCTTTACAGGCAAGGCTGACGAGGGGGGTGTGCGGGATTTCCTACACAGGTTTGAAACGATTGGTAACCTCTGTGGGTGGACTGGTAAGCAAAGCGCCATTAACCTTGAAATGGCTTTGCAAGGTGAGGCGCATCGGTTGGTAGTCATGGGCACATCTAGCCGGGATTACGCAACCCTGCGGGCGAGTTTGCTCGACCAATATGGCCAGCCAGAGGGCACAGGTGGTGCTCTGAGGCAATTTCGAGCCAGAACTCAGAGACAGGGGGAATCGCTGCGCGCATATGCACGCGCCCTAAGTGACTTGGTCCGGCAGGTATATCCTGGGACCGATGAAACCTGTCGGGTTATGAATGTCCGAGAGCAGTTCATCAATGGCTTGGCGGATGAAAGTACCAAACGAGCGTGTTACTTAGTGGGTGACGTGTCTCTGGGAAAATTAGTAGAGATAGCCGAGCGGAGCGAGGAGTACTCTAACCCTGACCCCGGTCGGAGTAAGCCACAGGTGCGTCGGGTAGAGACCGCTCCTGCTTGTGCAGTGTCAGCTGATGACGAGGGAGCTGACCGCAGCATGGACGTGTTGGTAGCTCGTGTTGTTGAAGCCCTTAAGTGCGATAATACCCAATCGGGTAAAACCGAAAGGGGGGGTCGCTCGAGAGGGAATGGTAATGGACAGGGCACTCGCAGTGGCAGGCCAGATTGGCTAGCCTCCATACAATGTTACAATTGTGCAGAGTATGGACACATGGCTCGGGAATGCTCGCAACCTCGTAGAGCGGGTCAATCGACCCGGGGAGGTAGAGGTAGGGGTGGCAGGGGAAGATATTCCCCAAACGAATAGGGGCTAGTGAAAATCCGGTGGTAGCTAGCCCGCTTCACCACCCTGAGAGAGAAGGGAGACCGGGGGGCGAGGAAACTCAGCCCAAATCTGTCAAATCAGATAACGACGCAGATGGTCAGATCACACCCCGTGTTTATAGGGTGAAACCAGCGAGGGGTTGGATCATACATGCCCAGCTGCATGGTGTAGATTGCCCTTTGTTGGTGGATACTGGCGCATCTGTGTCTATCATTGACCATCAGACCTACATGTCAATCCCGACCAGCCACCGGCCCCCATTACAAGCAGCGCAGCTGCCGCTGACCACTGCTGATGAGGAGCAGATGAAGCTGGAAGGAGAGACGTGTGTGGAGATCATGCTGGATGGCATGTGCCTGTCCCAAGACGTCGTAGTGGCAAAGTTACAGGATCGTGGGGGGATATTGGGACTGGATTTCCTTCAGGAGCATGGGTGTGAAATGTCACTGCGTGATGGCCTCCTCAGAATAGGTAAATCGACCTTTGCACTGGGGCGTGAAGGCAAGCAGGACAGAGTAGCCCGTGTTCGCCTGACGGAATCAGTAGCAGTTCTCCCCGGTACTGAGGTGGTGGTTACAGGCAGAGCGGAGAATAAGCTCCAGTATGCTCATGGGGGCAATGCCCTATTGACTCCTGTCCGTAGTGTGGGCAATAGCACTGGTGTGGTGGTCGCCTCGGCCCTTGTGGCGCATGGAACGAAGCACATCCCGGTCGTTTTGCTAAACGCATCGGATGAGACTGCGTACTTACGTAAGGGCGGCACTGTTGGGATCCTTGAGGCCCTACCCAATCACACCGTGTTAGAAGTACCAGACGAGGACACGGAGGTCAGCCAGCACCAACCGGCGACCAAACCATCTCACGTGCCTGGGGCCCTGCCACAAGCTCTCGAGCAGCTGTGTGATAATCTTTCACCAGAGCTGACATTGCCACAGCGACAGACGGTGCAGGCAGTAGTCCGTGAATACACTGACGTATTTGCAGAGAGCACGGAGGAGCTCGGAAGAACCGGTCTGGTGAAGCACCGAATTGACACTGGGGGCGCGTACCCCATACGTCAACGAGCTCGCCACCTCCCGGTAGCGCAGCAGGCCGTGGAGTCTGCCGAAATAGAGTCCATGTTGGAGCGAGGGGTAATCGAACCTAGCACCAGTTCATGGAGCAGTCCGGTAGTGTTGGTGAAGAAGAAGGATGGGAGTACCCGGTTCTGTGTAGACTATCGTAAGCTTAACGATGTCACACGCAAGGACGCGTACCCCCTACCCTTAATCTCCGACACGCTGGATGCCTTGACTGGGGCTCAGTGGTTTTGTACCCTCGACCTGGCCTCTGGCTACTGGCAAGTAGAGATGGACGAGCGTGATAAGGAGAAGACCGCCTTCATCACCCGTCAAGGTCTCTTCCAGTGGAAGGTGATGAGCTTCGGGCTGTGTAACGCGCCGGCCACTTTTGAGAGGCTGATGGAGCTAGTTCTCCGTGGTCTCTGCTGGCGTAGTTGCCTGGTGTATCTCGATGACGTCATCGTCTTCGGGAAGACCTTTGAGGAGACGTTGAGCCGTCTCACCATTGTGTGGGACAGATTCAGAGAGGCAGGCCTGAGGATGAAGGCCTCGAAATGTCGACTCTTCCAGACCGAGGTGCTGTACCTAGGTCACCTGGTTTCGCGTCACGGCATCTCGACGGACCCTGCGAAGGTGTCGGCGGTGCGTGATTGGCCAACACCCGTGACCGTCAAAGAGGTGCGGAGTTTTCTGGGACTGGCCTCATACTACCGGCGATTCATACCTGGGTTCGCTCAGGTCGCTGGCCCTATGACGGCAATGACCCGGAAGAACGTGCCCTTTGTCTGGGATGACGACAAGGAGAGGGCCTTTCGAGCCCTTCAGACAGCCCTCTGTGAAGCTCCGATCCTCGGGTATCCCACGAGAGAAGACCGGTTCGTGCTGTACAGCGATGCGAGCGGCGATGCCATGGGCTGTGTGCTGGCTCAGCAGCAGGAGGATGGTGAAAAGGTCATCGCGTATGCGTCCAAGACCTTCAGTCGCACTCAGCGGCGCTACTGCACCACTCACCGAGAGTTGCTGGCCGTGGTGACGTTTGTGAAGCAATTCCGTCACTACCTGTGGGGTCGACCGTTCACCGTTGTGACAGACCATGCGTCACTCACGTGGCTCTTGAACATCCGGGAGGCGGAAAACATGGTCGCGCGCTGGTTGGCTACGTTGGGCACTTACGACTTCAAAGTGATCCACAGGCCCGGCTCGAAGATCGGCCATGCCGATGCCCTCTCCCGGAAGGTGACGCGTCCCTGCAAGCGCATGGAGTGCGAAGACTGCCTGCCGCTCAGGGGGCGCGTGGAGAGGAAGGAAGACGAGGGGACCCCAGGGCTAGTCCAGGGGTCGCAGGCTGTCCTCACTGGATCAGTGGAAGGACAGTCTGACGAGGTGAAGGCGATAGCCTTAACAGCCTTAACAGCCCCGGTACAGGTCGGTGACCCTGTTGTCGCTGGTGATACTGACGGTACGCAGACGGAAGGGAAGGTGGCTACCGCCATAGTGCGTGAGCTGCGATGGGTCCCGGATGTGGCATTGACGGATATCCGTCGCTGGCAGAGCGAGGATGAGAGCATAGAGTGTATGCTCAGCCACTTAAAGACTCGGGTCCATAAACCCCCGTTTGCCGAGGTCAGGAGCCAGAGTGGGGTGACGAAGTGCCTCTGGCAACAGTGGGACAATCTGGTCGTTGATGATGACATCCTGTACCGGAAGAAGCAAGCCAGCTGTGACACCGGGGTGGTGCAACAGTTGGTAGTGCCGCCGCCACTGCGCAAACGATTGTTTGATGCAGTGCATCGTGACCGATTGGGAGGTCATATGGGTCATTCCAAGTCCTTGGCGTCCCTGAAGCGGAGCTACTATTGGCCAAGAATGTCTGCTGATGTAAGTCGGTGGCTGACGTTGTGCAGGGATTGCGGGCAGAGGAAGCCTGCGTCCGCTCCACATAGAGCCCCGCTAACGCAGATGCCAGTAGGAGAACCGTAGGAGCGTATAGCCATGGATCTGGTTGGCCCGATGCCGGAGTCTGGGGGTGGCCGGAAGTACGTGCTGGTGGTGGAGGACTACTTCACCAAGTGGGTGGAGGGCTTCGCGATAGCGAACAAGGAAGCTCAGACTGTGGCGGACAAACTGGTGACCGAAGTGTTCTGCCGGTTTGGCTGCCCGAGGCAGTTGCACTCGGATAGGGGGAGAGAGTTTGACAACCAACTCCTGCAGGAGGTGTGTCGGCTGATGCGGATTGAGAGGACACTCACAACCCCGTATCGGCCTCAGTCGGACGGCTTGGTTGAACATTTCAACAGAGTCCTCCAAGACATGATCTTGACGTATGCACGATTGCATCCGCAGGATTGGGAAGATCACCTCCCGTACGCCTTGTGTGCCTATCGGTCGTCCGAGCATCGGAGCACGAAGGTCTCCCCTTACCGACTGCTATTCGGTCGTGAGATAACCCTCCCACTCGACCTGCAGGTTGAAGGTCCCCCACGCGAGCGCGCTCCCGCATGCGTGACCGCCTACGGAGAGTGGTTGCGTGATGCGATGGAGATTGGCCATCACATTGCCCGTCGGGAGAGCTGCAAGGCAGCGGTCCGGCAGAAGACCGGCTACGACATGAGGGCAACCCCAGTGAACTTCCCGGTAGGAAGTTGGGTGTGGCGCTACTGTACAGCCACAGCCAGAATCAAGGGGGGGATCCGCTGGGCAGGCCCATTCCTGGTGGTGAGGAGACCATCGGCCGTCAATGTGTCCATCCAGCGCTCCGCTGTCGACAGGACCATTGTGGAGCACGTGGACCACCTGAAGGAGTATGTGGAGGACCCGGACGATCCCTTGGTTAGTTGGTTGACACCTCCTGCGATGCAGGAGCCGGCTGTGCAGGAGAGCGAGGCCACTGAGACCCCCGCAGCCGCCGAGGCCCCAGGGTTGACCCCGGACGGTAGTGACGAGGAGGGGGTAGACGAGAGACCTGACCCAACGTCCCACCAGTCAGACGCTTCCAACGTACCGGAAGTACTGGTGGGGACGCCCAACACGGAAGAGAGCGCCCCAAGTCCACGCCGTGGCCAGCGAGTAAGGCGGCCCCCAGTGAGGCTGGATTGGTAAGTGACCCAGTTGACACAGCGATATGGCAGAAGCCATCGAGCGGCCATGGAAGGAGTCAGCGCTGCAGTGGGAAAGGTGTGAGGTTGGCAGGCCCAGCCGGCCGATTGGCCGGAGTCGTCACTCTGGTTGGTCGTGCTGAGGAGACTGTAGGATGGACCTGATGCCCTACAGTAGGCTGGTCCGAGGTGGCCGTGAACTAGGCAGCGGTGTCTCAGAAGCAACGGGTGATACATCGTCAATGCAGATCCCTGTTCCGCAGCCGGACGCAGGGCGGTGTCACTCCCCGCTTGTGAGGAAGATAGGTCATTCACGCTGTAGCTGGACGGCCTCAGCTCTCTTGACGAGGAGGGTTGTTGCCCCCAGCACGGTAGTATGATGAGTAGTAGCCGTCTGCTGATGTTCATTGCCACGCCAGCCCGTTAATCACACAAGTACCAGCAGTCAGCGCAGAGGAGGGCTCTGGGCCGTAGGCTCGATCGGGGCCGTAGCGTGTGTCCTGGGTGCAATGGCGTAAAATGTGTTGTCAAAATATCAGGGTCTCGTCTAATCGTTGATGTTGTTGCTCCCCTTCTTGACAGATGGACGCCGGAAAGGAACCTCCGGACAAAAGGGAGACGGCCCCCGAAGTGACAGGGGCAACAACAGGACTAGACGAAGCCGTCGAGGAAGTGCTGGGGGACAGTTTGTCCACGGATGACCTCGAGGAGATGACCGTTGGCCTGGGGGCCCTGTGCGCAGCCGAATCGGTTGTGAAAGCCGAGCCGATGGAGGTGGTGGAAACACCTCCCTCTACCGGCCCGGTGGGCGCCGCCTTCACGGTTGTCGGACCGGCGGGTATCATGATTGATATCCCGAACGGAGCGACATGTGAGGACGAGGGTCCCATGTCGACGGTCCCCTCGAGCCCACCCGGGCTTCCCGAAAAGGTAATCGCGCTGATGTGCGCACAGGCCCAGATGTTCAAGGGAGTGTCGCAGCCCGCCGACCAGAAGGGTCGGGATAGAATGGTCAACAGGGCCATAGAATCCCGGGGTGTGGTACTGCCCCTCGAGAGATGGCGCCAGGGGACGAGGTTCGTGTGCCGGGTGAAGGGGTGCCGTCAGGAGGGGGAGGTGTTCCCTCATCAGCGGTTGCTCAATGACCACTGGCGGGCGAAGCACATGAGCCTCGTCACCTACCACGTCTGTCCCTTTGGGGACTACTGGTACCGGAGGGCAGTCGCGGCCCGGAAGCATATCGCCCGGAGGCACGCTGAGCACGCTCAGCCGGTTGAATCGTGCGCCGTCCTAGGCCGCAATCCCGGTTGTGTCGAGGCCGACGTGCGTCCTCCGGGCGTGGCACTGGTGACCCAGGGAGACGGGACCGCTAACCGGAAGCGCGGGCGACGGTTGTTCGCCTCGCCGCAGGGTGAGCGCCGGGAACGGATACGTTCCCCGCCCCCTGCGACGCGCGCCGCGGTTGCCGGAGAGAGTGCCAGACCGGCGGAGACTCGGGATACCGAGAACTCATGGGACGACATGGATGAGGGAGAGGGGACGGATTTCGTCAACTACGCCGCTCAGTTGAGCGAGCGACCGGAGACGTTTATCAGAACGGCTTCCGGGGTGTACCTGTACAGCCCTCTGTTCCCGGGCGGCGTGTTGTACGACCACCTCCCCTCTACTAATGGGCCTCACAAGTACGACCAAATGGGCAGGCCGATGGCCTCGATCAGTGTGCCATCGGGCCGCGGTCGCGTCCTGGTAACATGCTTGGTGAAGGGCATGTTTCGCCTCCACCAGGGCGAGGTAAGGGCGCGTTGCAACGACTCTTGTCGGCGTCAGTCGTTGCCCCTGTTGTTTAACGGAACCCACACTCGGGCGACCGAGGCCGAGATAATGGCACATGCCGCTCCCCCCGGCTACCTCCAGGTCTGGAAGCAATACCAGCGTGACAAGGGCACCGGGGTGGAGACGGAGCCGCCGGCCCGTCCGACGGGGGTGAAGCGTGCGAGGGCAGGGGCCTGCGCGCGTACCGTTACACAAACAGCCTCTGGCCCCTTCGCCTCTCGGGACGTTCGCTATTATGCAACGACCAAGGAGGAGGGCGCCGAGGGGGCGACTGCTGACTTGGAAACGGCTACCCAGGCTGCTAGCCCGAAGGTGGCCGCCAAGGCAACCGCCCCATAGCCTCTGGTGGAGGTTACTAATAAGCTGCCGGCCCCGCCGCGAAGTTTTGCGGCTGTGGCGTCGGGAGTCTCTCCTTTGACTTTGCAGGTGGAGCTGCCGGGCCGCCGGAAGAAGCCAAGGAAGCGTCAACGACGTCGGACGGTGCGGGCGGCCTACCCGGACCTGAGCGCTGCGACCGTCTCGGACGCTGCTGCCGTCTCGGAACCTGCTGCCGCCCCGGAACCCACGGCCGTCCCCCCCGCCGCGCCGGGGGCTACGTCGGAGCTAGGGGAGGACCTGCTGGCCGTGGTCCAGCGGTACTATCATCGCGGGTACGAGGAGGCGGCCGCACGCTACCAGGAGACGGTCGCACGCTACGAGAGGGAGAACGCCGCCCTAGCCTCAGGCGGCGACGGAGAGGCGAGCTGCGTCGATGGCGCCAGTGGGCTCGTCGACACCGCCGGAGACAGGAGGGGCCCCAAGGACGCTGGAACCCATCCAGTTGGCGTACCGGGCGATGGGGGTCCACCGCGATGGTGTACCCCCCTTCCCTGTGCCGCGTTGGACCGTAGACGGCGGCTTACTGAACAATGACGCGTTCGACCGGCTGGAGGCGGACTACTCGATGATGCGCCGCCTCTGGGACTGTGTCGTCGGCATGCGGCGTACCGACTCGTAGTCGGGACGCCGGCCCGGGAGGTGCCACCCCTGGACTGGCCGCCCGGGTGCTCGCGATGTCGCTCAGGACAATACGACGTCGCGGGCCGCCCTCACATCCCTGCCGGTCGATCTGCAGCCGACAACCCAGGATCGTCGGCCGGCACAGCGTCCTGGCAGCCTGTCAGGATGCTGGGCTGGGTTTGGCCGCCACACCCCGTGGTGGCTGCCCAGTCGCCGGTCGGCGCGAGCCGCCGGCAACATCCGCCCCCGAGGGCCGTCCATTGACATTGACATTTGTAGATACGTTCTAGAACATTCCTTTAGTCTCACATTCCACTAGTTTAAGGGTAAATTAGTCTGTAGTAGAGTAGCGGCGTTCGGGGACGAACGTCTTGAAGGGAGGGGGAATGTAGTATTTTGGGAATCTAGACCGTCATAACGGCCAGTTCAGAGCGCCTCGGTTCCCCGTATGGGTGTCCTTATCGGGAGGAACAGCCTGGCGTGCCCTCGGGCGATGCCCGGGGGGACGCCAGGCTTCGGGATCTGGCTGGCCTAAGGCCGGCAGATCCAAGGAGGCAGCCGGACACGCCGGACGTATCGGACGCGTGGTCTGTGGATCGGATTATTAACGCAGAACAGCCCGAAAGTAAGTGCAGACTTCGCCAGTGTTCACCAACTGGTGAAGTCGAGCCACGGGATCTGGGAATACCCAGGCCCTATACTATCTGATTTTAACCTGTTCCTGCAGTCATAATCAGCTGTCTTGTGACGGGTCTCAGTGTATAATATGTACATTATATGTTAAGTCGATTTTAGAGACCTCGTGTATAAATAAACCCAATCGAACTGGTATCCCCGTTGTTGTTGCCTCTGTGTCCCCCACGCCACCGATCGAGTGATAACCTGGGAAGCAACGAGAAGTACGATAGTATTTTCTCTTGTGTACTAGAGAAATACCACAGAGGCATAGTGTGAAACTGTACATTTGTTCCTAGATGGCTCAGACCATGTGATCTGACGTTTTCATCCCTATGACATTTTGGGCCCTAACACTGCGATCCAATGGCGAACGCAGTGACTATTGCAGAAGTTATGCGATGTGTGCAAATGTTTAGTTTTCCGGGTACAACACCAGTTTTGTTTGCGCAGTACGTCTGCTCTTACTGTAGCGAGTGAAGGATGTCTTTCGCCCATGTTTGTCGCTGCGCAGTTTCAGACTGTTCCTGGTCACCCCCGAAGTGGCACTTAAGGTCTGTGGAGAAAACAGTTTGTCAGACTTTCTAGAAAGTCTAGTCTCTGGCCCCTCGGTCACTAACAACTGTCGGTTGTGTCGGTACCAACTCCGCCTCCAATCTGCGATGGTGGATCCATGATGAAAAACAATAGTATACTTATATGGTGGTTTTATGCAGACCGCGTCTTCGAGCTGCGGACAAAAAGTCTCTAGAAATATTGTATCAAGTCGGTAAATCGATATTTAAGGAGCTTATGTTGTTGACGCGCGATGAAATTCAAACCTTGCAAACCTTTTTTTATTATAAGCTACATAATAAAATGTTACCATATTAGGCTACTACTCCCAGTTACCAATTGTTCATGATTATCAAATACTCCAGCAAGCGCACAACGTTTGCACAACGTTGGTTTTCGGTAGTAATCACGTCGTCTGAAAGTTAACATTAGGACAACGTTGTTACCTTTGTCATCTGTAATGATTAATGAAAATTGGCAGGATGTGGCAGTTGTAATAAATACAAAATGGTCAGTCAAAGGATGGACGTTTTCACAACGATAGGAAAACGTTACTTGAAAAATGCAATTGATTGTCTTTGACAGTCACGCTTCGAATTATTTTATCTTATACGTATTTTGTTTTCACTGGAGGCACAGTTTTAATAGTGGCCTGAATGTTTACTACAACGTGTCTGCCACGTTGTGGAACGTTTTTCGAATTTTCTTGGTTCCCTGGCCATGCTCCTGTATACGCAGCGGTACCCGCTTAATGAGCCGGTAAGCATACGTAAGCATAACGCCACAGCGCCACCTATTGGAAAAGATTCATACCGATGTCTCGTTTTGAAATTTAGCCGCGTCACCGTCGGACCGTAGGACCGTCGGACCGTCGGATCGTCGGTCACAGTCGGTCACCGTCGGACCGTTGATCCACTGCGAGCACAAGAATGTTGATAATGTGTCGCCTGTAGCAGCTGCATCTTCTGCAAGGTGTATTTCTACCTGCAAGCTTGATAAAATATATGTTGAGAAACTGAACACTGCAATTTACAAAATGTTAAAGCCGCCATGACGTTAACCAGTTTTCTGGGACATCATCACGACACGTGATACAAGTCTCTGCTGTCTTCTTCTCTGGTATCCTAATTAATGCGCCCAATGTGGTCTTATAATGGTTGCAAGGTACATCAAAGACAACTCAATGAAAAATTACATTTTTGAGTGTCATATTGAATGAATATTCGTATATCTGCCGTAGTTAAAAATTAACTCTCAACCGCTATATAGAGTGCAACTGTTTGCATACGTTTTTTTTTGTTTCTTTCCTCAAACATAACGGGTTATTTTGTAAATATATTGTTGTTCTATTTTAGATGTTACAACATTATGCGTTGTATATCATACTCTTGTGTGGTTCCAGTGCCAGCGACCTTAGTGTCTGGGCTCGAGTCTCCCGGCCAATTGTGGTCCTTGTTATATTGCGCTTTGGTCTAGGGGTAGCCACAGGGTGAAATAAGTAAATTTTGATTTAACTTGCAACTATACACGCTTAAAGAAGTCCGATCCCATTGACATAGCCTGGACCCGCCATTGACTATATTGCTTCACCAGAGAAAGAAGTCGCATTGAGTGCTCTGGCCACCTGAGAGTCTAACGAACGTGGATCGGTGGTTCGGGCCCCGCTGTGGCCATGTCTGTGTTTTCCCAGGATAAGGTGCCATGTCCTTCGCAAAGAATATAGGGTTACCCCGGGGACATGGCTCCACTCTCTCTTCTAGACGCGATATGATCAAAGTGGTTAAAGCGTCCTGAATATAAAACCAACCAACCAACCGAAAACGAGGAGCTGTATAAACGAACTATATGCTAAGTCTTATATAGTTAGCGTTTGGGGAGATAATGCATAAATTCAACCGAAGTTCGAATATTACTACAGGTCGATCTCTCTAAAAGTTTCTAGATACAATACGCTTATCCATCGTCAACACCACCATCTCCATCATCAACCCCATCATTGAAAATTTACTATCGTTGCAGGTGTCGACGGTCTATTCATTAATTTCGGCAAATAGGGTATTATGCAATGTGCAACACATCTCCCACCCCATCCATTCATTATGCCATTTACTGGGATATTTAGTTGTGTCTCCTCGACCGGTTCCCTTCGCAATTATCTTAACGATGCTGATTATGCCCGGAAAAAGCGTTTGCACGCGTAGGGCACATTCGACCTTTACTTTCGATATCGTTTCAGGGTAAAGGACAGTTCTTTTGTTCTGTAAGTCACAACTTTCAAGTCCTGTTCAATTGATATCCTTTTCATTTCAAATATTTCATTCGCAAGGAGACTGCAAAGTACCACGTTATGATCGCCAAGCTGTCACGAATACGAAAGCTTGAAGAAACCGATGCGTCACTGTTCTTCATGTGAAGTTTCATGTTCATATCAGCTACAGACGTCTTATTGTTAAAGGACCTAAATATTGACTGGGTCTTGGCCTCTCGACGCCAACTTTTCTCGGGTATTGGGTAAGGTATTGATGTTTACACAAAAACACAAGTTGGTCATGTTTTCTCCAATCGAGCCTCACTTTTATCAGGTATGGAAACGCATGTACAATTAACCTCATTGAATGACTCGACAAAACCTTTATGCCTTGGTCTAATGAAATGAATTCCTGAAAGGTGGACTCTTCAATACTGTTGTTCATTTAACGAATGTATTGATGATGTTTACTTAAAGAATGCATCGATTGAATGTATTTATATGTATTTACCTGGAGGGCCTTGTCGTCATGATCCCGTATCTTCAATTTGAATGACCATCAAACCTGCACCCCGGTATAATGATATTATTAGGAGATTTACCAGATGATATTACTTTATACCCCGGCGAGTGCTTGCATGACGCCAATGGCGGCGAAAAAAACAAAATTAATTATAAATTCTTTACCGATACAATAGCACAGGTCCAAGAAGATGAAAAGCTAACGAAACATGTGTTAATCTATGTATCCTTCAACGGGTGCCCGAAGGTCATGTTCAAAAAAAGGTGAGTAATGCGTAGTTTTATTCCAGGACCAGGACCCACATGACACGCGATGGAAACGCCTTTACGGTGGTTTGTAGGGCGAGAGGGGATATTCCGGGTAACGGAGAAGAACAGAAGTCATAATTCCCAGACCGTACCATCTTGTTGTCGCCATTAATTATATCTTCATAATACCATCTTTACGGTATGGTTATTGATGCTTTGTGAATGTTACAGCAAGAACACTGTTAGTACAGGGGTGTGTATGCCAGTTTGCAATTTTCATCCTGCTCATCGATAAGCATAATTTCGCAACAACTTGAGCATCCTGGCCTTTGAGAAAGAACCAATACCAATCTACCGAGGAGCACAGTATCAGCTCAACCTGGGCGGTGACGGTAGTGCCTTCTAGTTCATTGGAAACCATTTTGTCTGGCGTCATAACAGGCACTATTTCGAATGAAATTCCATTTCATCCGTTATATAACAGACATTCCTTTCAATCACGTTCCATTTGAACATCGCCATTATTTTTCTGTTGTATGCATGGTATTTTCTGACCTGTCCATTGCGGATTCTTTGCTCTTTGATGTTATGAAATGCGTACGATTGGGTCTCGACCCATACATGAAGCTGAGAAAGGGATTGTCACAACAGAGTGATACTTCTCTGGCCTGCTTGTACCAAGAGCCCCTCGGTTCAATTCAATATAGCTGGTATTCTTGTTTTCAAGTCCGGGTAATGCGGTACAAATATTGTTTCTTGAAAATCCTGGTCTAATCAGAGCCTGTAAAGCAATACATCTTTTATTATTACCCTCACATAACTTCGTAACCACTCAGTAATATTGCTTTATGTAACGCGCTTCGATTGTATTTGTAGATGAACTAGATTACCTGGCAGTTTGGTCTTTCCTTATAGTGATCAACAAGTAACACACTGTCACAATATTAATATTCTTAGTGTGAGAACGGCTTCCCATACTTTTGAGCAATGCCAGATCACGTGAGCATGCGTACACACACGGAGAGATGTTGATGTTAGGTGTGAAAGCCGGTAGAGAGAGATCGAGGGACAGAGAGACGGAGAGAGAGTTGAATTAATGTTTGTACGGGAGAAGAAGTTTATGGAAGAGGTTTGATGAGTTTATACAGAAGTTGGAAGACACTGGAGAAGAATTGCTGATACGAAGTTTTATATATTTGAAAACCCAAGTCAGGAAATATGAGTCCCCGGCCTAATGCAATCACTCAGGTGTACACTTATATCGTTGAAGATATCTGTTTTGTTTCTTATGTGATAGACTCTTTGTTTAACGACAGGAGATTTATGAAATGTAATTTTTAAGGTTCGTTTATTATAACCCGTGTAATAGATAGGGAAATCCTTTTTTGAGTAGATACTTTAATTAGTTCGAGCATTTGGTATTTAAGGTATGGAAAGCCAATGGCATCATATGCCACAGCGACAGTCTGGAGGCGAACTATTGTGGCTGAACAGAAGCAAAGCTGTTTCAATACGTCGTTTTAATCCGTTTATTGGTCACACGTGCCATCCACTCACCGGCATCTACATTCTACTGTCATGAACATTCGACAGGAACTTGTCATAAACCTCTGACCCCTGACCCAACCAATCGAAATTAACAAAGATATGAGTGCCACACAATCTCGGACAGTTTATCATAACGCACCCTTGCATATCGTAACATCCTTTTTTTTTCTTTTTTTTTTTTTTTTTCAAAGTTAAGACAAAATTAACAGTTCATTATAGACAAGCTATCCCAAAGGAACTAAATCATCAGTTAGATGTATCATATCAACAAATAACACAACCGCGTGATTAGCAACAGAGATCTTGAGAAAACTCTAAGAAAGTCTCTCGCAGCTCATTGAAATTAGCTTCAGTTGAAGAAATCAAAAGTGAACATAGTAAGCTTAATACCATTAAAAGGTAAGTCCACAAGATGATTACTTATACATGACAAAGTCTTTGAACTTGGCTGGCATCTGCCTGGATCGACGAGGGCGCGCATCACACGAAGTCTCACTCGGCGTTTGGATTGACGATCGCGGTGAAAGGGTCACAGCCACTGGTTGGGCTGCTGATCGTGATCGCGTTGTCATGGTAGGATGAGACGGAGAAGCCTCAGAAACTGCAGCATCTAACACATCAGGTTGATCTCTAGCCCTAGGACTCAACGAAGGTGCGTCGGCCTCAGTCAACTGCTCTGGATCAGCACCAGGTTGAGGTTGTGAAGATTGTTTACGGATGTCAACGCGATTTCGACGGTACAATCCACGCTCATTGGCCAATTCATAAGACCTTTCATCAAGTCTACGATTGACTGTGGCAGGGTCCCACAGCCGTTGACCTAAGACGAATGGTCTCATACGGACAGTGTCACCAGCTTCCAGTGGAGTTAAATCCTTTGCAGACTTGTTATGGTACCATGCACTCCGTTGCTGACTCTGAAGTTGCCTTCTGACCTCACGATGGTGATCAGAGTTCGTAGGTGTCAGCAACTTGGCGGTCATAGGCAAGAGACTGCGTGTACGTCGGCCAAGAAATCGTTGGACCGGACTGGACCGGCAAAGCCAGGTAAGGATCTTTCTTTGACATCATTGCTTTCTTTATCAGACGCTTGGCAGTCTTCACTGCTGATTCAACTTTGCCATTGGATTTTGCATATCCAGGACTGGATGTACAATGTTCGATGTCCCATTTGGTTGTAAAGGTCTTAAACTCTGAACTCGAAAACTGAGGTCCGTTGTCACTCATTATCATACTGGGGGATCCGTAACGAGCGAAATGAATTTTCAGTTTTCGGATGACAGTAGAGCTCTTGGTGTCTTCTAATTTGTCAACTTCCCAGTAGTTGCTATAGTAGTCAGCCGTGATTAAGTAGCTTTGGTTGGCCAACTCCATCAAATCTACTCCAACCTTCTCCCATGGTCGGTCTGTCACCTCGTGGCTCATGAGTGTTTCTTTAGGTTGAGCGATGTTATACGAACTGCAAACATCACAAGCAGCGATGAAAGTTTTTAGGTCTGCATTCATCCCAGGCCAGTAAACACATTCCCTGGCACGTCGCAGTGAACTTTCTATGCCAAGATGGGATGAATGGACTGCTTCCATTACTTCACGACGCATGCCTTGAGGAATCACAACCCTTTCCCCTTTAAAGACAAGTCCATCTTGTATGGTTAGCTCGTCTCTGATGTGGAAGTACAGCATTCCAAGGTTTGACACCTCGCTCTTGTCATCTGGCCAACCTCTCAAGATGATCTCCTTGAGGGCTGACATGGTCTCATCACTTTCCGTTGCCTGTCGGATCTTCTTTAGGCGTTCTTCTCGAATAGGAAGAAATTTTACCATGTTGACAGACTCCAGCAGATCACCACCTTCTGTATCCGTCAGATGAACCCTGGATAACGCATCAGCTATGTGCATTTGCTTCCCAGGTTTGTAGGTGAGAGTGAAATCATACTGCTGTGCGCGAAGCAGCATCCCCTGGAGTCGCCTAGGTGCTTTACAAAGCGGCTTGTTTATGATGGTCTGTAGTGGCTTATGGTCAGAAACCACTAGAGTCAGACGTCCAAACGTGTACTGGTGAAACTTGTTCAATGAGAACAGAACAGCTAACATCTCCTTCTCGATTTGTGCGTAACGCTGTTCAGTGTTGGTCAGTGCACGGCTCGCATAGCTAATCGGCTTGCCCTCTTGTAGCAATACACACCCTAGTCCAGTACTACTGGCGTCACACTGGATGGTCAGTGGCTTCTCGACGTCATAGTAAGCAAGCACAGGGGTGGCTGTCACCATCTGTTTAATCTTCTTGAACGCAACCTCCTGTTCCTCTCCCCAACTCCATGGCATGTCATTGATGGCCAGCTTTCTGATGGGTTTCATCACATCTGTCAGAGCAGGCAAAAACTTGGCCAGGTAGTTAATCATGCCGGACAGACTCAACACCTCAGTTGTTGTTGTTGGTGGTTGCATATTTACTATGGCAACTATCTTCTTACTATCAGGCTTGAGTCCATCCTTTGTGATCACATGGCCGTGAAAAGAAATCTCTGTCTTTTTCAGCTCAGTTTTCTTATTGTTAAGTCTGATGCCATGCTGTTTACACCTGTCAAGTAATTTCTTTATGTTTTCGTCATGGTCTTTTAGAGCACTATCCATGTCCTCACCGCTCCCACACACCAAAATGTCATCTGCTATGCAGAAGATCCCAGGGAGGTTTTCTAAGGCCACTTGTAATCTCTTTTGAAAGATCTCGCTGCTTACAGCAAGTCCAAATGGTAGTCTCTTCCACCTGTACCTGCCAAATAGTGTCTGAAATGTCGTCAGATAGCTAGATTCTTCATCAAGAATACAATGCCAGTATCCGTTTCTCAGGTCAAAAGTTGAGAAAACTTTAGCTTTCCGAAGCTCGGGTAATATATCATCGAGAACCTTGAGGGGATGTAATTCTCTTCTAAGAGCCTTATTTAGGTCGTGTGGGTCTATACAGATTCTCAGTTCCCCACTCTTCTTCGTGCCTATCGCCATGCGACTAACCCACTCTGTAGGCTCGTCCACACGGGTGATCACATCTCTATTTTCTAATTTCTTCAGTGTTTCTTCCAGCTGTTTCTTCAGGCTCACTGGGACACGGGATGAAGAAATGGCAACAGGCTTGACTCCTTCAGTCACTGAGAGATGCACTGTGCCAGGCAGGGTACCTAATTCTTCAGTGAATACCTCCTCATTGTCTTTCATAGCTTCCTTCATTCCCTGGATATTCTCATAGTGTACAGTAATCAAACCCATCTGTTCGCTGGCGCGCTTGCCCAGAAGTGGAACGAAGGGCTGATCCACCACTAGGAACTCTATGTTATATTTTCTTCGGGTCTTGACGTTGCGTATCACTGTGCGACACTTTCCAATTGGGGTTAATTCAGATGAATTCCACATCTTCAGTGAGGTATCACATTTAATAAGCTCGGCATTTTTTACCACATGTGCAGGAACTACATTCACACTGGCTCCGCTGTCTACCTGAAAGGATACCGTTGTACCTTCCACCTCCATGTCTGCCATGATGTCTTTGTTACCTCCTTGTGCACTAATCTTCAGTATCATTTCCACCTCTGAATCATCTGTTTCCTCTTCTCTCAAAGTATGAACTCTTCTTTTGGGTTTTATATGACACTTCGACTTGCACTTGACTGCGAAGTGGTTGGTCAATCCACACTTCGAGCACCGTTTTCCATATGCAGGGCATTTTTCTTTACTCCACACATGTCTCTGTCCACAGAATTTACATTCTTTCAATTGATCGCGACTCATTTCCTTCTTTTTATACTTCTCATCTTGTTTGTGCTTTACCCACTGCACTGTTTCTTCTCCATCTTCTTTGAAGATATTCATCTGCTTCTTTGACATCTGGTGTGCGACACAAAACTGAATCGCTCTCTCCATAGTCAATTCATCAGCTTTCAGAAGTTTCTCTCTTAAATGATCATCAGCACATCCAAATACAATTTGGTCTCTGATAAGTTTCTCTCGCTGACCTTCAAAGTTGCAGTCCTTGGATAGAATCTTCAGACGAGTGATAAAAGCGTCTAACAGTTCTCCTGGTCTCTGTTTACTTTCATGAAACTTGAACCGGGCTGCAATCTCATTTTTTCGTGGCGTGAAGTATGTGTCAAATCTAAGCAATACTGAAGCGAGGACGTTGGCTTGGTTTGGTTGATCCACTTCAGGTATAGGAAACTCAAACGAGTTGTACAGCTCTAGCAAGTCATCACCACCACAGGTAAGTAAAATAGCCACTTTTTCTTCTTCTGTTTTACCTGCAGCTCCACTGGCTAACAGGTATAAGTTAAACTTCTGTTTAAACAATTTCCAGCTATGCTCAGCATCGCCGGTCAGTGACATTTTACCTGGTGGGTTTATGCTAGACTGTGAAAATTGAGCCATCTTCTATCTCCTTTTCTGCTTTATTTAACTTCTTTCTTTATCTTCTTTCTCTTCTTTCTTTATCTTCTTTATTCACCTCTCTTCATTCTTCTTGCTAATTTGACTTTACCACGCTGCCACCATGTTTCAATACGTCGTTTTAATCCGTTTATTGGTCACACGTGCCATCCACTCACCGGCATCTACATTCTACTGTCATGAACATTCGACAGGAACTTGTCATAAACCTCTGACCCCTGACCCAACCAATCGAAATTAACAAAGATATGAGTGCTACACAATCTCGGACAGTTTATCATAACGCACCCTTGCATATCGTAACAAAAGCCAAGTGTTTTTTTTATACTTGATGACATACCACCATTGTATTATAATTTTCACACCCTGTGTCATTCGTATATAGTTTATATATATTTGTATAAAGGTTTATTAGTGTACATGTGATTTTGATTGCTATTTTGATCGACTGACCCAACCGTCGGCAATCCTGTGACACACACTCTTGTCGCAAGCGTAATTTTATTGCCCCAAATAAGCATACATTATACAAGAAAGCGGTCAAAATTCGCTACGTCTCAAATTGAATAAAATCAAAGCTAATGTCAGAAAACCCTTTACCACTGATATATATATATATATACTTGACTTAATTTCACCTTTATTTGCAAAAATAAATGACAAAGAGACAAGCAGAGCGCATCGCTGCTAAATCAAAGACACGCATGAACGACCCCAAAGACGGAATCACGCCTATTTATCTGTTTACAGATATTACGTAGGGACTCCCGTCTGATTGTAATACCCCATATACATGTATGACGTCCTGCAAATGTGGAAGCAGATGGATTAATCACTCTCAGCAATTCCAGGAGAGAACACTGAACTATTATCGCCAATGATCGACAAAATATATATGCCACCAACCGCTGCGTCCAATCAATATTGGTACATGATTATTTGTGCTGAACGAGATTATATTAGAATTCAAATTCACTTATTGTGCGCTGGGTTTAATTGTGCCATCCTCCCTTCCCAGGTCCTCTTGCGGAAGGTTGCCCCACCTTAGGTGGGCCCTCTCCCACCGGAACGTCTGGGTCCGCCTTCTTTCAATTAAATGAGGCTCAAATATTGGGTACGTTAACAACCATTAAAGGTTCTGGGCTAAGTCTGATATCTTCTAGCCAGCCTGAACATATATCCTAATTTTGATAAAATATGTAATATTGGAGTAGATCTACCTTCGTAAATTTATGTGACATATATTTCGCATCGTGCCACACATTGTGACCAGTACGGATGTCCGTACGATTCGAGCTAAAACGGTCAATACGAACTTATTTCAATTTTGATAAATAGCCTTGTGATTATCCAGACTGGTGTACTCCGCGGGAGTCACGGCCACAGGAGCGATGGTGTCATAGTAACCGTCCTCTTCAGTATGTGCAACTTCAGGCGGTCCCGCGTCGACTCCAACAGCGCCGATGACCGAAACATCGTTTTCACCACCTGGAATTTCAAGGGCCTTGCATAAGGTACTAGGTAAATTCTCAAAATTCTCAACCAGTCTCTCACATATAATTTTCACATCAATGCTAGGCGACGAATTGGATATTCTCATTAATTAGAAGTTTGTTATTTAATGTATTCACCAATATATGACGCAACTATCCCCGGATCGTGTTAACGTGATGGCTTTCCAAGTCATTGCTCACCCTGATTCTCATCGGAAGAGCTGGCCTTGGATATCCCACTGCTAGAGACCGGTTGCAATTTTGGGCCGGACATCGCTGGCTCCCCTCGCGCGCTGGTCGACCGCCTCCGCCTAAACGTTGGATACTTCAAGAATTCAGGGATTGTAACAGTAATTGATTAGCCAGCAATATTCCGGAAGGAATAAAGTCCATACAACGTGCGACAGCGAGAAAACACATACAGTTGAACAATTGTATGATTTTATTTTGTCATATCCTGTTATTGTCAGGGCTACATCATATTAATTACTACAATAACGCTATTGATAATTCTACCCATCTTCCTTGGCCTATTGGGTTGAAAGGCCGGTGAGTTTATCACGGGATCCAACCCCTATCTGCCCCATCAAACAGACGGCAGTTGACTACGGACTACCAAGCTGGTCCGTTAGGCCGTTAGATTCCATATGGCGAGCATTACATGTGAATCAATGATGAAGTACACTGACCACAGTACCACGATGACAACGGTAACCAGGGCCACCACGGGGACAGTCACTCCAGCGATCAGTGGGATGTATTTGGCGGGTGGCGGCGACACTGCTCCGGTTATTGGGGGTGGTAAAAACACCAAATACGATTTCGGATCGTATGGATCGTTAGTATTCAGAATTGAAATATACATATTATCGGTTACTTCGGCATCATTTTGAAATCAGGTTATTAATCGCCGATTGCATTCCAATATGACGAGGAAGCATCATAAAGTACAAGTTGAATAGGGCAATGGGACGAGGCAGTATTAACGATACTATTACAACAAATGTACTTTTAATAAAAGTAAATGGTATTTAACATTACCCTTCTATAAATGCACTGTTATTATATGGCTTACGTTGCTCGGCAGTAGATTTATGTAAATTCTCGTTGTTTATTGCTGTCACGGTGATGACGTTCGTGGTGGCGACGTGTTCCTGCAGCAGGTAGGACGTCGTCCTGTTGTCCAGTGTCACTTCGGCAACGTTTCCGTCATCGTAATAATTGGCGAAGACATAATTCTTGACGAAGTCGCATCCACTGTCGGCTGGCGCCTTGAGAGATACACCGGGGAGAGACGAAAGAGGTACACATTTGCTTGGGAGCTTCATCAGTTATATCGTCGAGTCAAGTCAAGTTAAATCGTTTATTTAAAGTGTACAAAGAACTAGATGATATACATCAAACCATGAAAGTAAAGAACAGCACACGGCATATGAGACTAAATACTAAAAGAAGAGCGTAAGAGCCATCCTAATATTGAAATCAGTGTGTATTTTCGTACGTATCTTAAGGTGAAAGATGTTTTAAAAATTAAATTAAAGGTCAGACGGACAGACGAACTCGATGCTGATTTGTAACCCATATTCAATACATTTATAGCCAAGTTACATAGTGTACAATAAAAAGGTCATGCTGTACCCACAATCGCATCCCACGTCACGTTCGCTGCTTTGATGACTTCATCACCGTTGCCGATATTCACCAGCTGCAGATACACCTGCAGAGCACGTGGAGCTGAAAAAACATTGACAGCAAAATGTATACAAGCCAATCATCAGTAATTTATGTAATTATGTAAATCTATTAGAGGCACTCCAAATAGTGTCGACAAACCTCTAATAACTGGTTTCATCGGATTATTGTCATAAGAAATGTATCTCCCGTGCATGTTTTAAAAGAGACCCCCCCCCCCCCTAGCCTTCCAGGCCAAATTTTTACTGGTTTGCTAAAAACCAGGCCGTAAGATAAGTGGCTGTAATTAGTTGTACATTTCCGATAGCGAGCAACTTTCGTTTGAAGGCCTGAATAATCCAGGCAAAACGTAATAATGCACACGATTATCTTAACGTGCGGTTCTATTATTATGCGCAACTTACCTATGCACGATGTCTTTACGCTAACTTCACCGTCCTGTTCATCTCTCTGGGTTAAATCCCTATGTTGTCGGTACACCTGAAGCCGGAATCCATACCGGGAGTTGAAGTGTAACCCCCTAACGGTGAGCGACTCCTTGGCTACCGGCCTGTAGGTGACCCACTCGATGTCCATCCATGGCCCTTCGGTCTCTAAAGGGAGGTCCATCTGACCGATGACGTAACCGTAATGGGGTTCCAGCTCTGGTGGCACGGCGTCTAGCGGGTCCCACGTCAGGGTGATGGACCCGGAAGTGACGTCAGTGGCTTCCAAAGTGCGAACCACGTCACCCTGAGGTAAATCTAAACAGACACAAAACATTGGAAAGGAGATAGCTATAATTTGTTTATGAACTTCAGAGGTTCTGTCAACAGAGTCAAAGCATTGTTGTCCTTAAATTATTTTTATCTGCAGGCCACAGTGAATGTTGTAGGTTCGCAACGGCCCAAGGCAAGCCTCATCTTATGGAAACATTAGTTGGATAACATATAATATATGCTGGTCAAAAACGAAAAAAAAATAGTGTAAAGTAATATTAATGTCACCTTCAGTTAGTACTGAGAACGAGAAAGATATTAGAACATTATTTAAATAAGATACACATGCACGGATACTAGGAGACATTAGTAAATACAACGCTTCCATCCGTGTGGTAAATATCATTTAGGTTTTTCTATCACGCGCGGACGCCACTTTTCAACGATAGTGCTGACCGCCACCAATGATATGATAATCACAGTTTTGTTTGAGCTATCGAAGATACCGCCATGTTTCATTTGTAGACTGACGGTTCAAGGCTTTATCTTAAGTTTTAGGTATGAATTGTGAACGCGTCTAGCTGGCCAGGAAAACACGGCATGGTGGCTATATCAGACATGGATATTGCCTTAGAGCTCAGAAGAAGGATGAGTTTACCAATTTGTGTGCCACAAATTGAGTCACCCCACCACAGTTCACATCCACCAGGACAAGACCCGTCTGTCCTCTCACAAGCGGCGCCATTAGCACAATGGCCACTGCAGATCTCACCACAGTTAACACCAAAAGTGCCATCGCCGCAATCTGCAACAATCGGTTACATATTACAATTACGTTAAAACCATGTTGATGCATATATGCAAAGTGGAAAAATAGTGATGCGGAGACGACGTGTTGGATTCGGTTGCCTAGTTATTAGTTAACGATCCTTCGATCATGTTCAGCCTCGATACAAGTACCTTCTGAGCAGAACGTTGTTTGGTTCTTGCCAGCCGGGCAGTTTGCCATACAGCCGTATGTCGGGTTACATTCCGTGGAGCACGAGGTGCACTCTGAGGGTACGACAAAATATATATTAATACCAGATGTGATCGTTAACTGTAATGTTTTCATTAATGTGTTCGCCGCCATCCCGTGTTATATGCGCCTTCCACGACTCCAAATGTTTACGGTATATAAACCTCGTATTATGCCAAACTATGTTCTACGCGTGTCGAAATTACTACATGATTATTTTTAGGTCATCATTTCCTAACTGCGATGTTATTTCGATTTAATGTGTAGCCAATCAACCTATTAAATGACATCTTATATGTATAAACGCGCATAAAATCGCACGTTACCAGCACGAACCAGCACCTGTTATGTCCCGGTGACGGTTATAAGTCCTACCAAGAGACTCTTGGGGGGGGGGGGGGAGGGCGGGGCCGGGGGGTAATTTTTTGTTCAACTAGTGTATTGGCCCTGCACAACTAGCTTGTTTTGTAGCTCCTTCTTCTGGCATCCGGGGGTGATGCCTACTCTGGGACGAAAACTAACATAGTAAAATTATCCCGTTGTATAGTGTCGCAAGCCGTATTACCTTGGTATGGATGTCCTAGGATTGTCACCTCGGACGTGATGAAGGAACTTTGTACATCACCCCCACGTGACGAATTTCCGTACTTCCAGAGGAGGACATATCTGCCGACCAGAGGCTGTTCACACACCAGCTCGCCGTCCTCTCCCTGCGGTACTGTATCAGGGTGTTCCCCACAAGTCACGAAGTCCCCGTAATCCACAATGTCGGCCGTGGCATTGAGGGTGGCGTTGTTGTCAGGGATGGACGAGTTGCTCACGTACACACGGATGTGGTTCAAATAGAACCAACCTCCTAATGAATAAATAAATAAATAAATACTTAATTTCCGTACTTCTAGAGGACCAGAGGCTGTCCGCACACCACCTCGCCGTCCTCTCCCTGCGGTACTGTATCAGGGTGTTCCCCACAAGTCACGAAGTCCCCGTAATCCACAATGTCGGCCGTGGCATTGAGGGTGGCGTTGTTTTCAGGGATGAACGAGTTGCTCACGTACACGCGAATGTGGTTCAAATAGAAGTAACCTAATTATAATACAGATATACGCACATGTTTATGTAAATATGTATATATACTCATTAATCAAAGAGGCACAACAACAATATAGGTACTGGGTGAGAGGAAATGACATAACATACTTTAAGTATCAGTGCATAAGGACATTGGTTCATAAGTTCTATGGTTATTTGTCATTGAACATGGGGCAGAACGTCTATATAGGCTTGTCCTATCTTTGCTGCGGTCATGGGGCTGTACAGTTCTCGCGGGTTCTATTTCCGGTTTAGGTCTGTAGGCTTGTCCTCGGTCATATAACCATGGCTTGACAAATGCAACATCGTGTGGGTAGGGCGAATGGGTAAGGCCCAATTGGTACAACACGTGACCACTGAGACCGATATCAATTCCTTACCTCCAAGGTCGGCGTTCATCATTCTGACCGAGTAGACGGTGTGGAGAGCCCCCAGGTCCACGGTCCACCACGCCCCGCCGCCGCCAGCAAGAGAAGGCTGCGAGACACCGTTAGCGCCCCTGTCCACCACCCCGTCCACCGCCCGTGAGGCCACTCGATCCAGGAACGAGTGATACTGCCAGGCTCTCTTGTTGTAGGCCACGTTACCTGTAATAATGAACCTAACATGTTAGCTTAGTGTTGCCGCTATTATATAGGCCTACATTGTCGTTAATTTGATCGCTACACGCGTGATACTTTCACCGATGTGTCTTTACCATTATAGAACACCGGAGAGTGACAACAAAGCACAGGATACACATAGTCAACTTTATTTTGTCAAAAAAGTATATACAGTGTACATTCCGATTACTTGGATGATTATATGATACTTATATATATTTCAAAGGGCAAACTAGCTTATTACTCATGCAGTAAGACGTGTTAACCCATTTGTTCGTAGCGTCCTATATATAGGACCATCAAGTTTGACCTACGTGATGAAATGTAACACATATATACATCTCGTCATGTTTATTTATCGGACAAAAATCCTAAAAGATTTTCGTTTTAAAAAGCTTTCAGATTGCAGACATGTCTTATTGTCGTTCTTTATGATAATAAACAGCAACAAAATTAAAACTTTGCCGATGCGGTCTATGCCTGGGCATCAATGGATTATTTTTAATTGGAGGGTTGTCTTACCTGTCTGACACCCGTCGCCCCCCCAGCCGGCCTGACTGGGTGTATAGTCCGGTAAGTTCACCCCACATCCTGTGTCACAATGACCTGTCAGTGGGTCGCATACGTCATCCTGATCGGCGCAGTGACACAGGAAAGGACAGCCCGAGCCGAAGTTACATTCTGAAACGCGAATGGAAATCTTTTCGTCAGGCTTCGAATTGATTTGCTTTACATGCTGATTGCTGATTCACATTTAATGTTACTGGGGTTTGGCACAAACCGTCGGATTCATCAGATATCCATCATAAAAGTTAACATGTTAGCTATCGGCTGTCCAATCAAAAATGTAATATCACTCCAGGCCAGTCTGATGCCGAAATTTCCTAGGGTTACGTTAACCGCTTGGATATTTACCTGTGCTGGTCTCGACTGAGAGCAGTGCTTGTTGCAGCAGGCACAACAGGGGGCCTAGTTTCAGGAGATACGTCATCATTATCCGAAGATGATTATTAACCGCTAGTTATTGATTGAATGACGGCCGGCGCGAGGTCTTTACTGACTGGATGAGTCGCAACCGGTCATTACATATGTCGACGTCCACTGCGATCCAATGGTGAATTACGCCACCCTGCCTCTCTTTCGGCTTCTCGCGTTCACGCAGTGACTATAGCGGAAGTAATGCCGTGTGTACAAATTTCAGCATTCCAGGTACAATACCAGTTTTGTTAGCGCAGTATGTGTTCTCTTACTGTAGCGAGTGAAGGTCTTTCGCCCATTTGTGTCGCCTCGCAGTTTTTAGGCTGTTCCTGGTCACGCCTGAAGTGGCACTCAACGCATGTGGAGAAGTTTGCCAGATTGTCCAGAAAGTTTAGTCTCTGACCCCTAGGTCACTAACAAGTGTCGGTTGTGTCGGTACCCACTCCGTCTCCGATCTGCAATGGTAGATCCATGATGTAAAACAATGATGTATACTTATATGGTGGTGTTATGCACACCACGTCTTTAAGCTGCGAGTAGTAGAGAGGGGCCCAAACGAATGTAACTTTTTCCTGGGGCTAACGTTCTTGGGGGGTAACGCTTTTTGTGGGCGCGCATGCGCGCCGGTCTCCCATCGCCACCTGACGCGTGAATGGCAACTCTCCCCCGCCCCCCCCCCCACCTATGCACATCACCCCTTCCTCCCCACCCCTGTTCACGCCCCCCCCCTCATCCATTGCCCCCCCCCCCTCAACTAGCTAGGCACCTTACTACACCCTCCCTACCATGACAGTGAACGGTATTTCACAATCACGGACTGACGTCATGGATGAGTCATCGCGGGTTAACTGCAGTAGTTCCATAATTATCTTGTCAAATCAGTCGCGCTCTCTCAGCCCCGATACCCCTTTCTCCCCCTCCCTCCGACCGTTATCCCTACACCTATAGCTACCATGGAAGGAGCGGTTAGAGAAGACAATTAATACTTGACAGCTGGTTGCTTATGTTGTAGAGCTCAACCCATTGACCTTTCTGGTCGACGGATTAATTGCTTGCAGATGAAAAACTACCTGAGGAGGAGAGCATACAGGCGCTTATTAGTATTGAAATAATAGACTGACTCATCCAACAACTGTCATAACTCTTTTCTTTCACAATAAGAGGGCGCCAACCCTCTGCTCCTCATCCACCGACCAACTCCCGATATTACTGCCCCCGCCCCTCCCTCCCCGAAAGCCGATCCCCTCCTACCCTCACCCAACCATGACGGTGAACGGTATTCACAATCATGTAGTGACGTTAAGATGTGTCATCGGCAGATAACTGCAAGGACAGCAGTTATCATGTAAAATTAGTCACCCTCCCTCTGCTCCTTTTTCCCCCTCCCTCCTAGTCCGACCGTTTTTCCTACACCTCTTCCGCATTTACCACTTCACCGCGTCCCACCCTTATTTAGCATGTCGCCCCTCCGTTACTACCACCTATGAGTGATGGACGTACTCTAGCCGCCCACCCGCCTCCCCCACGCCCGCACCCCAAGGACACCAATACATTAATTTGAGAGGCTACCCAGACCGGTGGAGTCATCGAAGCGTGTCGCCAGGAAAAGCCAGCTGCACTACTAGTCACCACTGAGCGTGTTCAGACTTGTCTCTTTTTGGGGGTGGGGTGGATGTGATGGGGGTGTGCGCAGTTCACCCCAGCTGACTGTTCATCGGATTTCGAGATGGGGGTGAACGGCCGATAATGTAAAAACAATATTGAATTCAGTTCCCCGTTTTCGATTGAGAACATAAGGTCTGGCGTTTATAAGTTCTTCTCTGTGTAGTTGGGATTTTTAAATGTATCTCTTTAATAGGAAGTGATAGGCTCGTTTTATTTATAACTAATTGTTTTGTCAGGCATCACGTACGTTGGATGAGATATGGAGACATTTAATCTAAAGATTACGCTGTAGTAGCCTTTCGAAGGGATTGAGTGTTTAATCAGACTACTTTGAGGGTTTGTCGGAGATTTATGTAGCCGTTATTTTATACTCGATCCTCTTGTACGATGCATGCGGGCCGTTCTTCGACTACAATAATGCGAATGACGAGGTAACTGAAGTTTTTGCACACAGTGAGGGTGCTGTGTGATCAATATCAGTCAGTAGCATTTACTGACGGAACATTTCTACCAAAGACAGATGAAATGAGTCGGATCCCCACCATTTTTTTTTTACCACCGCTTCCTACGTTGAGTTGGCTAGGGTCAATTAAGTTTCAATGTCACTCTTTCTACATCGCCGTTGTTGTAATCGGCTAAGGGAACAGATGGTGAGAGACGCAGCCCGCTTCGGGGAGGGTGGAGTGGTTATGCACGCCTGCTCTATTTTTAGTGATGACGTGACGAGGAAAGGGCTAGAGGGTTCGAGAACAGGCGGTTGACTGAGGGGGTTGAGGCGCGTATGCACTATTTTTAGCAATGACGCCAATGTTTGGCTAAAGCAGGGTGGGTGAAGCGTTGAGGGGGATATGGGAGGGAGATGCCCGCGTGCTCTATTTTTAGAAATTATGTCAGCGTGGTGATGACGCGGACGGAGGAGGTGTTGCATGTTTGAGAGCCAACGAGGGAATGAGCGGATGACTAAGAATGTTTTCAGAGGCAGAGAATACTTTTAGCCAATCAGAGAAGGGGAACTGAGGGGCGGTGAGAATTCTGATATAAAAAGGATGCTAATACCGGCGTTGTAATCATATCGACCACGACAACGGAATGGATAGCTTCAGATGTCAACAGTGTGCACTCCAATGCCGCAATGGTGCTAATCTGGCAGCCCACATGCAGGTGCACGACGTGGGACTAGGTCCGGTGTATGCTTGCCGTATATGTCAGTGTCCCTTCAAGACAGCAGCGCAGAAAAGACGTCACGAAAGAAGACATGACGATCCGCCGGCACTGTCATGCCCACAATGTGACGCCACTTGTTACACTGAGCAGGCGTTACGTATCCACAAGAAAAAACATCGCAGTTACGTATGTCCCAAGTGCGACGTAGAATTCGGCAACAAGTTGTGTCTTAAAAGGCATATGAAGACGCATCAAGATACACATTATCGATGCCCAGTGTGTGACAAGGTGATTAATGGGACACGCAACTATCAGAGACATATGGCCATGCACGCACGACAGAAGACATGTCCGCAATGCAAACGTACGTTCCACACTGGAAGTGAGTTGCCACGTCATAAATGTCAGGCGAGGCAGATACCAGCGGCAAAGAAAGTGAGATGCCGAGAATGTAATCACACCTACAATAGCTGGCGTGAGTTTTATCTTCATAGACAAGAGAAACACCAGACGGGGGCAGGTGTGCCCCAAGCCCAACCATTTCTCACTGGCAACGAACCATGGGTGGGACAAGACGGTCGAGTGGATGAAGCCGTGCACGCGGCGTATACGAAACATTCGCGTGTCGTGTTGGGCGGACATCAGACTCGCCCGAGCAAGTTAACGGGTCGATATAACTTTCCCGTTGACCCTAAGCAACCAATTGACATGATGAGCCACCTCCGGAACATTGTGGAGCAGGAAGGGAACGCATTCAAAGTCAATGTGTCGCCTGGGATGTTTCTCCACAACGGGGAAGAAGTGAGATATTTTTATCCCCATCAGAACAATTATCTGTTTGACAAACCCCTCATCATTAGTCGGCCCTCAGATATGGATCATATCAAGAAACGATTGGATAGACTAGATGTCAACGAGCGAGTCAGCAATGAGCGTCCCAACACCAAATGGCGACTATCCTTCCTATCCAACCTCCAGTACGATATCACCAGAACAAGTTACACCATGGGCGAGGGAGAGGTGGACCTTCCCGACTATCTACTAGACAAGACACATCTGATCACATTCCAGAAAAATGCGTCGCGTCGACTACATCGCGACAGATTATGTTTTTTCCGATGTCTCGCCTATTTTAGGGGTCGGAAAGATAAACTGGAAGATAGCGCCATTACTCTTTTGCACGAGTGGTGTACATACCACGAGGAGCACACTGTCCCCACCAATCCTCCTAAGAGGGAAGACTTCGAAGGGGTTGACATGCATGACCTTCCTTACTTGGAAGCATGTTTTAATGTAAACATACACGTGTACCACTTAACGGAAGAAGGAGTGGCGGAATCCATCTACAGATCTTGTGGACGGCATGCGGAGGGAGACGAGAGCCAGGATATGTATCTCAATGAATATGAAAATCATCTCTCATATATTACGAACATACAATCTTTTACGGAGAAATACCAATGTCAAACGTGTCAACGACATTTCAAGACCGCAAGGAAAATGATTAAACATCAACGGGTATGTTCCAACAAGACCCAGTATGTCATGAAAGGGGGATTTGCCGCCCCTCCCAAAACAATATTTGATGAACTGGCGGAACTAAACATTCAAGTGGATACCAAAGATCGTTTTTATCCCTGGTTTGCCACGTATGACATGGAAGCACTCCTCACCAAAGACACTTCGGATAACCCTGGAAAGTTGCAGTGGGATTACACTCATAAACCCATATCGGTCTCTATCTGTTCCAATGTGCCAGGATTTCTGTCTCCTCACTGTTTTATCGACGAATGCGAAGAACAATTGGTACGGCAGATGATTGATTATTTGCACAAAATTCAATCTCATGCCCACGCCTTGGCTTCTGAAAAATGGGGCTCTGTGGTACAACAACTGGAAGATCTAAAAGAAAAATGGAACACCACAGTACAAGAGGAGGACAACCAGAAACATATGGAAGTGGAAGAAAACTCATATTATCGGTTTAAATCCTCACTGCAACGAGATAACGAGTGGAACGTTGCATACAATGACTATTCTTCAGGGGATGAACATATGGACGAGGAAGAAGAAACCGCGCGAGTGTTGGGCATGGAAGACACAGGAGAGGAAGCGAATGAGTCTGGCAGGAAGAAAATGTACCAGTATATATGTCGTATAAAAGCAAAATTTGCAATGTATATGCAGCAAATGATAGTCATAGGTTACAATTCAGGTAGCTACGACCTAAATTTGATCAAACAAACCATTACCAAAGCTATGGAGATGCACGAAGAGAAGAATGCCTTCGTTATCAAGAAGGCAAATCAATATTTATGTGTGGCCAATAGCAAGTTTAAATTACTTGATGTCATGAATTATGTTCCCATGGGTACGACATACGCAGCCTTTCTGAGAGCATTTGAAGTGGAAGAGCAGAAAGGCACATTTCCATATGAATGGTTTTCAAGCATAGAACAGTTGAATGAAACACACATACCACCCTCGGAAGCATTTTATTCCTCACTGAAGGGTTTGAATACCCTTGGGAATACATCGCAGGAAATAGAACAGGAGTATAAACGTTTGCAAGATGTATGGCAAAAAGAGAACATGTCTACAATGCGTGATTATCTCGTGTGGTATAATAATCTTGACGTGGCACCCATGGTGACAGCAGTCACTAACTTGCGAGAGTTGTTTGTAGAGCAAGGGGTCGATTGTTTTAAAGAATGCTTTTCCACTGCTGGGGTAGCGCGATGTCTCTTAGCGAGATGCGCGCAAAAGCAGAAAGCGGCTATACCTTTAATTGGTCAGAGAGATGAAGATTTACATCACACCATGAAGGCAAATCTCATGGGTGGTCCTTCCATTATCTTCACCCGTCATCATGAGGTAGACAAAACAAACCTCCGTAATGATCCCATGTACCCGTGTAAAGCCATCGCAGGTTGGGATGCCAATGCTTTGTATTTATATTGTCTACAACAGGAATTTCCCGTGGGAGCATTCATTAGAAGACGTGCAAAAGATAAGTTCAAAGCTCAGAAATCCTCCCTCTCTCAACATTCGTTTGATTGGATGGAGTGGTTGATGACTAAAGACCTTCAGTTAACGATTCGTCATCAGTTAAACCAAGGAGTAGAAACAAGAATAGGACGATACATAGTTGACGGGTTTGATTCAGCATCACAGACTGTTTATGAATTTCAAGGATGTTATTACCACGGATGTGACTGCATGTCCCCTAAAACAGAAAAAAATAAGACTGTTAGAACAAAGACGTAAACGTACAGACGATCGTACTTCGTATTTAAAGCAGTGTGGCTACAGAGTGGTGGAAATGTGGGAATGTGAGTTCAAACGACAAATCAAAACGCAACCAGAATTGCAAGAATTCATCCGCATGCGTAGACCTCAGTTTACACAGAAGCAAGGTTTAGGAGAAGTCAGTGAAAACACTATCCTTGATGGAGTGAGAGATGGATCACTATTTGGAATGATAGAAGTAGACATCGAGGTCCCAGAAGTGTGGGAAGATGCAGAGATGAGGGCCAAGGCTGGGGGTCTGTCCCCCAAAGAATATTATGAGGATTATCCCCCACTGTTTTGTACGATGGACATACCCTTCGATAAATGGGGAAGCCATATGCAAGAATGGGTAGAATCCCGGGGGTTATCTCAAGCCCCCAAAAGACTGCTCGTAAGTGGCCTTCAAGCTAAGAAAGTACTGTTATCAACTCCTATATTACGGTGGTATCTTCAACACGGATTGGTAGTTACTCGAGTATATCAGACGGTGGAAAATATGAAGCAGAAATGTTTTTTACCGTTCACTCGATATGTGACAGACACTAGACGTAATGCGTAACTTAGTTATTTTAGTATTACATTTAATTGAATCTATGCTATAACCGTGCGCGTTTCGACTCCTTTTTGTATAAATATACTTGATGCATTGCATGCATCAAGTATAAAGAGAATCGAAACGCGCACGGTTATAGCATAGATTCAATTAAATGTAATACTAAAAAAACTAAGTTACGCACAACGAATCACACGCAACATAAAAATAACTTCATCAAAAATAAATTGATTACAAATGAAATTACATATTTTCACATTACTTACAGCGTCAACTGTTCGTCAAGTGCCATTTCTGTTTCTGTTTCTTTCGTAAACATCCTACATATTGACTCGATGTTACTTAGTAATGGTATGTGTGTTTCAAAACCGATTTACATCACTTACAAAAATATATTTCTGTCAATCTTACATATCAAACGTGTTAGACGTTCAGTATTTAAATCATTGTTTCACTTGAAAGTGTCGCATACATATTTTTCTTACTACACAACAATAAATAATACTATCCCAATATTCCAGTGTTATATTCATACGTCACCCGTTTGTTTTCTTGTCGTATCTTTATATTTGTGGTCAATGTTTACTTGTAATTCTATGTTGTCTCGTTCTGAACTGTATACATTTTTGTTGTTGAGCAGCGTGTTTATAACTACATCAATCACAAGATGCAATAAAACAAACACATATCTTGTTAAAAAGAATGCAAAACTTTAAATGGTATGTCCAAATGCGTCAATGCGTTTAATTCTTTACACTAAACATAGTGATTGCGATGAATGGTACTGCAATGATATAAACACGACACTGTTTCATATCAATGGGACTATATGTATTGACGTATCATAAGTTGCGATAAAATGGCTCATGATATCATTTTTTTTTTACGAAGAAGATCTCAAATAGGTTACCAACGACTTAAACACATCAGGGCGCACTGGTATATTTATTTCGTTCTTGCATTTTCGCGTGTGTCTAAACACGTAATGGCTAGCTGCGTTTCGGTGCACGAGTGAGTTATAGGGTGTATAAATAGGCTATGTTACTACAAAGAATCAATGGGATGAATAAATTGATATCTTGATCGTTCGTTTTGATATACTCCTAGTACAAACGTGACATGTCCGGTTCATCGCGCGATATTTCATCAACGTTTAAGGGGTGTATCGTTAATATTCTACACGTATCGAATAGTGAGCGTGGTGCAAACTATTTACATCAAAAACTCGATGATATGTGCCAACAGAGTCTAATGTTGTTACATCATTTCCAATTACCTCGCACAATACTATGTTTATTCAACTGATGGCTTCGATGGATGTACAACAAGTTGGACATTCAGAATAAGTAAATGCACGAACCACAAAGCACGGAGTTTTTTTCCTTCATTTATTACATACATGAATATTAAATACAACACACAAACACACTTAATTTTGTACACAAACATACATGAACACTAAATTCTAGACATAGTTACATGAACACACATTTCTAGATATATTTACATAAACACATCATTCATTATACGGACAGAGGATCATATCTAACGGTTTGGTATGTATTCCGTCGCTTTGCACCACCCTCTTTACGTAAAAATATGAAAAGCCAACTTTTTCTTGGCTATACGTACACATGCGATTGTTTCGCATTCGAAACCCTCTATTGATAACACTCTTCGTGTTCTTTGACTCTAATACCCCTTCGAATATGGTACGTGGATTCTGAACCCTGTGTTTTTGTACACCTTTGGACGTGAGCTTTGTTGTGTCGGGAGAGTCTAAAACATAACACTTGCTGCTAAGCCCCGAAAAATATGTCCCATGTCCCTCTGCTTTGAATAGACCTGGGGTCCTAGCATCTCTGGTTCTATGATCCGAACAACATTCCCTGGGGAAAAAATGTTCTTGTGGGTCAATATCTTCTTGATGACATGATCCCAACACCCTCTTATCATGTTCTCTCCTAGCTGCGTCTGTCATTGCTTCTCGAAGTGTTGGGGTGGCCATGGCAAAGTACATACTATCTGTGTCTGTTGTCAAAGGGACAGTCTTTTGAATTGGAATGTCTCTTCTGATACAATCGTAATAAAATTGGAGCATCCGCAGTTTGGCCAGAGATAGTATGAAAAATCCCGTGGTGATTGGTATATCAAATACTATTCGTTTTTTCTCGCTTTCAATCTCATAATAGTCTGGTGCAACTTCTGTAGCTCTTTGGAATCTTGGATCATTGATCTTGGCACATGCCTTGGCACGGCTTTGTACGTAACAAATATCACGGAAGCGTTCTTTCGACATGAGACTGGATCCGTAAGCTGAGTTACCAATATTTTTGGCGATGAAAGCCCTGACGGAATGAGCGGCATTGCCGTCAGCATTACGTCTAGTGTCTGTCACATATCGAGTGAACGGTAAAAAACATTTCTGCTTCATATTTTCCACCGTCTGATATACTCGAGTAACTACCAATCCGTGTTGAAGATACCACCGTAATATAGGAGTTGATAACAGTACTTTCTTAGCTTGAAGGCCACTTACGAGCAGTCTTTTGGGGGCTTGAGATAACCCCCGGGATTCTACCCATTCTTGCATATGGCTACCCCATTTATCGAAAGGTATGTCCATCGTACAAAACAGTGGGGGATAATCCTCATAATATTCTTTGGGGGACAGACCCCCAGCCTTGGCCCTCATCTCTGCATCTTCCCACACTTCTGGGACCTCGATGTCTACTTGCAAGATGAATTCTTGCAATTCTGGTTGCGTTTTGATTTGTCGTTTGAACTCACATTCCCACATTTCCACCACTCTGTAGCCACGCTGCTTTAAATACGAAGTACGATCGTCTGTACGTTTACGTCTTTGTTCTAACAGAGTCTTATTTTTTTCTGTTTTAGGGGACATGCAGTCACATCCGTGGTAATAACATCCTTGAAATTCATAAACAGTCTGTGATGCTGAATCAAACCCGTCAACTATGTATCGTCCTATTCTTGTTTCTACTCCTTGGTTTAACTGATGACGAATCGTTAACTGAAGGTCTTTAGTCATCAACCACTCCATCCAATCAAACGAATGTTGAGAGAGGGAGGATTTCTGAGCTTTGAACTTATCTTTTGCACGTCTTCTAATGAATGCTCCCACGGGAAATACCTGTTGTAGACAATATAAATACAAAGCATTGGCATCCCAACCTGCGATGGCTTTACACGGGTACATGGGATCATTACGGAGGTTTGTTTTGTCTACCTCATGATGACGGGTGAAGATAATGGAAGGACCACCCATGAGATTTGCCTTCATGGTGTGATGTAAATCTTCATCTCTCTGACCAATTAAAGGTATAGCCGCTTTTTGCTTTTGCGCGCATCTCGCTAAGAGACATCGCGCTACCCCAGCAGTGGAAAAGCATTCTTTAAAACAATCGACCCCTTGCTCTACAAACAACTCTCGCAAGTTAGTGACTGCTGTCACCATGGGTGCCACGTCAAGATTATTATACCACACGAGATAATCACGCATTGTAGACATGTTCTCTTTTTGCCATACATCTTGCAAACGTTTATACTCCTGTTCTATTTCCTGCGATGTATTCCCAAGGGTATTCAAACCCTTCAGTGAGGAATAAAATGCTTCCGAGGGTGGTATGTGTGTTTCATTCAACTGTTCTATGCTTGAAAACCATTCATATGGAAATGTGCCTTTCTGCTCTTCCACTTCAAATGCTCTCAGAAAGGCTGCGTATGTCGTACCCATGGGAACATAATTCATGACATCAAGTAATTTAAACTTGCTATTGGCCACACATAAATATTGATTTGCCTTCTTGATAACGAAGGCATTCTTCTCTTCGTGCATCTCCATAGCTTTGGTAATGGTTTGTTTGATCAAATTTAGGTCGTAGCTACCTGAATTGTAACCTATGACTATCATTTGCTGCATATACATTGCAAATTTTGCTTTTATACGACATATATACTGGTACATTTTCTTCCTGCCAGACTCATTCGCTTCCTCTCCTGTGTCTTCCATGCCCAACACTCGCGCGGTTTCTTCTTCCTCGTCCATATGTTCATCCCCTGAAGAATAGTCATTGTATGCAACGTTCCACTCGTTATCTCGTTGCAGTGAGGATTGAAACCGATAATATGAGTTTTCTTCCACTTCCATATGTTTCTGGTTGTCCTCCTCTTGTACTGTGGTGTTCCATTTTTCTTTTAGATCTTCCAGTTGTTGTACCACAGAGCCCCATTTTTCAGAAGCCAAGGCGTGGGCATGAGATTGAATTTTGTGCAAATAATCAATCATTTGCCGTACCAATTGTTCTTCGCATTCGTCGATAAAACAGTGAGGAGACAGAAATCCTGGCACATTGGAACAGATAGAGACCGATATGGGTTTATGAGTGTAATCCCACTGCAACTTTCCAGGGTTATCCGAAGTGTCTTTGGTGAGGAGTGCTTCCATGTCATACGTGGCAAACCAGGGATAAAAACGATCTTTGGTATCCACTTGAATGTTTAGTTCCGCCAGTTCATCAAATATTGTTTTGGGAGGGGCGGCAAATCCCCCTTTCATGACATACTGGGTCTTGTTGGAACATACCCGTTGATGTTTAATCATTTTCCTTGCGGTCTTGAAATGTCGTTGACACGTTTGACATTGGTATTTCTCCGTAAAAGATTGTATGTTCGTAATATATGAGAGATGATTTTCATATTCATTGAGATACATATCCTGGCTCTCGTCTCCCTCCGCATGCCGTCCACAAGATCTGTAGATGGATTCCGCCACTCCTTCTTCCGTTAAGTGGTACACGTGTATGTTTACATTAAAACATGCTTCCAAGTAAGGAAGGTCATGCATGTCAACCCCTTCGAAGTCTTCCCTCTTAGGAGGATTGGTGGGGACAGTGTGCTCCTCGTGGTATGTACACCACTCGTGCAAAAGAGTAAAGGCGCTATCTTCCAGTTTATCTTTCCGACCCCTAAAATAGGCGAGACATCGGAAAAAACATAATCTGTCGCGATGTAGTCGACGCGACGCATTTTTCTGGAATGTGATCAGATGTGTCTTGTCTAGTAGATAGTCGGGAAGATCCACCTCTCCCTCGCCCATGGTGTAACTTGTTCTGGTGACATCGTACTGGAGGTTGGATAGGAAGGATAGTCGCCATTTGGTGTTGGGGCGCTCATTGCTGACTCGCTCGTTGACATCTAGTCTATCCAATCGTTTCTTGATATGATCCATATCTGAGGGCCGACTAATGATGAGGGGTTTGTCAAACAGATAATTGTTCTGATGGGGATAAAAATATCTCACTTCTTCCCCGTTGTGGAGAAACATCCCAGGCGACACATTGACTTTGAATGCGTTCCCTTCCTGCTCCACAATGTTCCGGAGGTGGCTCATCATGTCAATTGGTTGCTTAGGGTCAACGGGAAAGTTATATCGACCCGTTAACTTGCTCGGGCGAGTCTGATGTCCGCCCAACACGACACGCGAATGTTTCGTATACGCCGCGTGCACGGCTTCATCCACTCGACCGTCTTGTCCCACCCATGGTTCGTTGCCAGTGAGAAATGGTTGGGCTTGGGGCACACCTGCCCCCGTCTGGTGTTTCTCTTGTCTATGAAGATAAAACTCACGCCAGCTATTGTAGGTGTGATTACATTCTCGGCATCTCACTTTCTTTGCCGCTGGTATCTGCCTCGCCTGACATTTATGAAATGGCAACTCACTTCCAGTGTGGAACGTACGTTTGCATTGCGGACATGTCTTCTGTCGTGCGTGCATGGCCATATGTCTCTGATAGTTGCGTGTCCCATTAATCACCTTGTCACACACTGGGCATCGATAGTGTGTATCTTGATGCGTCTTCATATGCCTTTTAAGACACAACTTGTTGCCGAATTCTACGTCGCACTTGGGACATACGTAACTGCGATGTTTTTTCTTGTGGATACGTAACGCCTGCTCAGCGTAACAAGTGGCGTCACATTGTGGGCATGACAGTGCCGGCGGATCGTCATGTCTTCTTTCGTGACGTCTTTTCTGCGCTGCTGTCTTGAAGGGACACTGACATATACGGCAAGCATACCCCGGACCTAGTCCCACATCGTGCACCTGCATGTGGGCTGCCAGATTAGTATCATTGCGACATTGGAGTGCACACTGTTGACATCTGAAGCTATCCATTCCGTTGTCGTGGTCGATATGATTACAACGCCGGTATTAGCATCCTTTTTATATCAGAATTCTCACCGCCCCTCAGTTCCCCTTCTCTGATTGGCTAAAAGTATTCTCTGCCTCTGAAAACATTCTTAGTCATCCGCTCATTCCCTCGTTGGCTCTCAAACATGCAACACCTCCTCCGTCCGCGTCATCACCACGCTGACATAATTTCTAAAAATAGAGCACGCGGGCATCTCCCTCCCATATCCCCCTCAACGCTTCACCCACCCTGCTTTAGCCAAACATTGGCGTCATTGCTAAAAATAGTGCATACGCGCCCCAACCCCCTCAGTCAACCGCCTGTTCTCGAACCCTCTAGCCCTTTCCTCGTCACGTCATCACTAAAAATAGAGCAGGCGTGCATAACCACTCCACCCTCCCCGAAGCGGGCTGCGTCTCTCACCATCTGTTCCCTTAGCCGATTACAACAACGGCGATGTAGAAAGAGTGACATTGAAACTTAATTGACCCTAGCCAACTCAACGTAGGAAGCGGTGGTAAAAAAAAAATGGTGGGGATCCGACTCATTTCATCTGTCTTTGGTAGAAATGTTCCGTCAGTAAATGCTACTGACTGATATTGATCACACAGCACCCTCACTGTGTGCAAAAACTTCAGTTACCTCGTCATTCGCATTATTGTAGTCGAAGAACGGCCCGCATGCATCGTACAAGAGGATCGAGTATAAAATAACGGCTACATAAATCCCCGACAAACCCTCAAAGTAGTCTGATTAAACACTCAATCCCTTCGAAAGGCTACTACAGCGTAATCTTTAGATTAAATGTCTCCATATCTCATCCAACGTACGTGATGCCTGACAAAACAATTAGTTATAAATAAAACGAGCCTATCACTTCCTATTAAAGAGATACATTTAAAAATCCCAACTACACAGAGAAGAACTTATAAACGCCAGACCTTATGTTCTCAATCGAAAACGGGGAACTGAATTCAATATTGTTTTTACATTATCGGCCGTTCACCCCCATCTCGAAATCCGATGAACAGTCAGCTGGGGTGAACTGCGCACACCCCCATCACATCCACCCCACCCCCAAAAAGAGACAAGTCTGAACACGCTCAGTGGTGACTAGTAGTGCAGCTGGCTTTTCCTGGCGACACGCTTCGATGACTCCACCAGTCTGGGTAGCCTCTCAAATTAATGTATTGGTGTCCTTGGGGTGCGGGCGTGGGGGAGGCGGGTGGGCGGCTAGAGTACGTCCATCACTCATAGGTGGTAGTAACGGAGGGGCGACATGCTAAATAAGGGTGGGACGCGGTGAAGTGGTAAATGCGGAAGAGGTGTAGGAAAAACGGTCGGACTAGGAGGGAGGGGGAAAAAGGAGCAGAGGGAGGGTGACTAATTTTACATGATAACTGCTGTCCTTGCAGTTATCTGCCGATGACACATCTTAACGTCACTACATGATTGTGAATACCGTTCACCGTAATGGTTGGGTGAGGGTAGGAGGGGATCGGCTTTCGGGGAGGGAGGGGCGGGGGCAGTAATATCGGGAGTTGGTCGGTGGATGAGGAGCAGAGGGTTGGCGCCCTCTTATTGTGAAAGAAAAGAGTTATGACAGTTGTTGGATGAGTCAGTCTATTATTTCAATACTAATAAGCGCCTGTATGCTCTCCTCCTCAGGTAGTTTTTCATCTGCAAGCAATTAATCCGTCGACCAGAAAGGTCAATGGGTTGAGCTCTACAACATAAGCAACCAGCTGTCAAGTATTAATTGTCTTCTCTAACCGCTCCTCCCATGGTAGCTATAGGTGTAGGGATAACGGTCGGAGGGAGGGGGAGAAAGGGGTATCGGGGCTGAGAGAGCGCGACTGATTTGACAAGATAATTATGGAACTACTGTCCTTGCAGTTAACCCGCGATGACTCATCCATGACGTCAGTCCGTGATTGTGAAATACCGTTCACTGTCATGGTAGGGAGGGTGTAGTAAGGTGCCTAGCTAGTTGAGGGGGGGGGGGCAATGGATGAGGGGGGGGGCGTGAACAGGGGTGGGGAGGAAGGGGTGATGTGCGTAGGTGGGGGGGGGGGCGGGGGAGAGTTGCCATTCACGCGTCAGGTGGCGATGGGAGACCGGCGCGCATGCGCGCCCACAAAAAGCGTTACCCCCCAAGAACGTTAGCCCCAGGAAAAAGTTACATTCGTTTGGGCCCCTCTCTACTACTGCTGCGGACAAAAAGTCTCTAGAAATATTATATCAAGTCGGTGAAACGATATTTAAGGAGCTTATGTTGTTGAAGTGGGATGAAATTCACAGCTTGCAAACCCTTTTTTATTATAAGCTACACAATAATATCTTTACCATATTACTACTCCCAGTTACCAATTGTTCATGATTATCAAATACTCCATCAAGCGCACAACGTTTGCCCAACGTTGGTGTTTGGTAGTAATCACGTCGTCTCAAAGCTAACATTAGGGCAACGTTGTTACCTTTGCTATGTGTAATGACAATTGGCAGCGTGTAGCAGTTCTAATAAATAGAAAATGGTCAGTCAGAAATGGACGTTTTCACAACGATAGGAAAACGTTACCTGAAAATTGCAATTGATTGTCTTTGACAGTCACGCTTCGAATTAATTTATCATAAACATCTTTTGTTTTCACTAAAGGCATAGTTTTAATAGCGGCCTGAATGTTTACTACAACGTGTCTCCCACGTGGTAGGACGTTTTTCGAATGTTCCTGGTTACCTGGCCATGCTCATGTGTACGCAGCGGTACCCGCTTAATGAGCCGGCAAGCATACGTAAGCGTAACGCCACAGCGCTAATATAAAAGATTATAACCGATGTGTCGTTTTAGCCGAGTCACCGTCGGACCGTTGATCCACTGCGAGCACAAGAATGTTGATACTGTGTCGCCTGTAGCAGTTGCATCTTCTGCAAGGTGTATTTCTACCTACAAGCTTGATAAAATATATGTTTTTAACCTGTTTTTTGGGACATCATCACTAAACTTGATAAAAGTATCTTCTGTCTTCTTCTGTGGTATCTCACGACTTCGCCACTCAATGCGTCCGACGTGGTCTTATAAGGGTTGTTAACTCCCGAAAATATTTAAAACAAAATAATTACACATAACTAGCCTGGATTTGCAAGGTACATCAAAAGCCAACTTATATTGTTTGATGTTGTATATTAGATATTACAATATTCTGCGTTGTATATCATACTCCTGGGTGGTTCCAGTGCCACCGACCTTAACCGTAAGGATGTGGTATTGGTCTCAGTGGTCACGTGTTATGCCACTTGTGCCCTACCCACTCTCAGCCTGCCCGATGCTCTTCAATAGACCGATTAAGGCTGTCAATCATTCACTGACGTCACTGCTGCTTTTATCCAATCATGTGCCGCAAAAAGCTCTTCCACAGGCATTAGGTCGGACAAACAATTCGGGCTAACAAAGCAGCATGTCGTTTTGTTGTCGGTTTCAGAGATGAGTACTTCTCACTTGTACCTACCATCAGCTATGATTGTCAATTTCATACACACGACTGAAGAAAAAGGACTCAAGCGTGGGCGGGGCTTAGTGTCAGGGCCTGGATCGGCCTATTGCCTTTATGCTGCACGTGGCACGTTTGTGAGAACCCGAAACGTACGACTGCCCAAAAGGGGCCAGGATCAGGACTTTCACACCTATAACATAATGCACAGTTAGACTCCGATTTTTGTCCAAGCACAACACGATCCTCAAAGAATAAATATGTCCCCAGATTTGTTTCATTCCCTCCTAATCCTAATAAATATTGTTTTAATAGATAGATCTAGGTGCGGAGGGTGCGACAAGTCCCATAACGAGCAAAGAGGCCAAGGCTGTAAAGTACTGCTAAACTTTTCTCCGTGCCTTGCTACGTACCGTTCCCATACTGAAGCTCACACGTCTCCCCGCCCCCCTCCCCAGCTTCTCCTGAAACCTCAATGTTATTTGACTTCATATTGGCAGACGGTGTAGGGTTGCAACGTCAAATGTAACTGTTAGTTTCTTCTTAGTTATGCAGGACGTTTTAGGCAGTCGGACGTTTTGGGCCCCAACACACGTTCGGGGATGAAACTGTCCTTAAATCTGGGCATGACTCTATTAATGACGTGTTTATGATCTCCACGGTCAATAGTCCTATAATGTATGCTAACCTTCTCCCCAGGTTACCGCCTCTCGAGGACATGACTGTCAGGGGCCTGTGCAGAAATCCTTGAAAGGGGGGGGGGGGACAATAAAAATAATTGACGACCGGGCGGGAGGGGGGGGGGGGGAGGGGGCGCAAACTGATGCAAACTTCCGACCGGGGGGGATGAACAAAATTGCGACCAATTTTGGGTCCCATTATTTTTTTGACGACCGGGGGGTGAGGGGCGGGGCACAGAATTTGAAACGGGGGAGCACAGATATACGTTGGGGTCTGAAAGGGGGGGGGGGCACGTGCCCCCTGTGCTCCCCCCCCCTTCACCATGGACATGCCCATGGCTGTAACATGGTGGTACGTGGCACGTGGCAGTATCAAGTCTCCTAACATGCAGGTGCATCAACAGGCAGATATGTGAGCGATGGGCGCGTGGGGCAGGAACAGAGGGCACCCTGATCACACAACACTCAAAACCGACAATTAATAATATTTACGTGTCTTAAATAATCACCACCTGAGTGATGAATCTTTATAATCTAGTAACTACTTGGATACCATATAAAAACTAGGTTACATTTTCTACATATGCTTTAATTATTTCAATTAATTTAATTTAATTATAGTTATTTAAATGTACGTTACCTACGTCATAAATACACCCTCGGCCTTTTGCACTTTGTTCGCCAGGGTCGGCGATCTCCCGGCAGAGGGTGTTACGCTTACGCCATAGTCCCTCTGCCCGACGTCAAATTTAACCATCACAATTATCCTTTATACGCAAAAATTTAAATAAATCTAATCGAACATGTAAGATTCGCAGTTTGCCATCAAATATACCACTGTTTAGCATTTACTGTGCTGCTGGTACCGTAGGGGACGAATTCATTCGAGTTTGATTAGTTAGAAGCCATGTTACTTTCGACCTTTAGTTTCGAGTTCGATTGAGGTCAAAGGCCACTCTCTGCCTTCGACTCACTCCGCTAGCTTGCGTAGCGCCACCGTGCGGGAAGCTTGGTCAAAGGCGTGAAGCGTTTTGAACTCTGACCCCGTGTTATGTTGAAATATTGTTTCGCTTAACTCTTCCATAGTGATCATTCGACAACGGAATGTTCATATTTTTTTTAATTATGCATAGAAAATACAATATTCAATCCAAAATATCCTCTAAAATCATTCGTGACCCCAACACCGTTGAGGTCAACCGTGAGGTTGGGCAGAGGTTATGTGCCTGTGCTGGCAGGGTGCAGGGTCGGGTGCGCGCGCATCCATTCGGTATGCCGATGTACTCCGTTCAAAACAGCACGCGACATTCGAGAGAAGATTGCAGCTGATTCACATTCGGGGTAGCCATACCGGCAAGTCGGAAAGATATAGGTTGTTTGGGCGGCCTACCGGTCCTGGCCCAAAGAAATGCGCCCTTTGAGACGCCCTCTGACAAAATAGTAGAGTACTGAATAAATAGGTGGCTGATGGTGCATCTCGCAGGTCAACTTCCTATTTCAACTTTGATTTCTTATGCTGCAGCCAATCTGTATGCCTGTTTGTTCACTCCTGTAAATGATGCGTACATTGTAAAGGAGACAGCTTGTGGTTTGGTTTTGTGGGCCCCGTAACATCGTCAAGGCGCTTCACTGGGTTAACGATCCGCTTCAAACTCAAGAGACTATAATATTCGTACCAGGGGTCAAAACTGCAGGGGTGGTGCATCCCTGGTGTAGGAGGGGTCTGGCAGTGGGGGGTTCAGTGTCCAGTGTCGATTTTGTAAAGTTCTCAGTGTCGAATATCGACTTTTCACGACGTTTCATGTCGCTTTTTGGCTAAATTCACTGTCGTTTGTTTCTAAAATCTGTGTCGATGTCGCTTTTTCAGATCTTCAGTGTCGGAATTTGGGGGTCAATGTCGAGTTTTCAAATATCCCTGTGTCGCTATGTACCCCTTCCAGACCCGTTTGTAGTGGTTAGCACACTTGACCGCGGATCAATGAGTCTTCCTGAATATACAGCCAATCATTTCGCCAGTTACTATGCAATCTGCAGTGTCACTTCAGTCACACAGAGACTTACCCAGGGTTTCATGTCGTGCATCAGCCTTGTTTAGCTTAAGTCCCTCGCATGGCGGTCGATCGTGCTCCGCAACTCAACGCAGTTTTTATTACTCAAAACAACAGTTACCAAGTACAGGGCTTTGGTTCGACCGGCAACAGATTAATTCGTGCTTTAAAATATACTTTCTAGACCCTGATATCATCTTAATGTGCCCCCAAATGCTGAGGTAGCAATAACAGTTATTCAAATGTTCGTCATGAGTTTTATTTGTCTGTCGAACCCGACAAATAATTTTAATTTTCGCTCAAAGTTGATTCCATAAGTGTTCCATTGTGAAAAAAGGCTTCTAGAGTTGGATATTTTCTTCTCGACCCCACCCCGCTCCGCGCCCCGAAGCAAGTTCAGGTTCAGGGAAGTTAAAAGAAATGAACAAGACGACAAGAGCATAGTTCTGCTGATAAATGCATAACATTTACTTACAACATGCAAATTTCAACAGCGAACAATTACAACGAATTTATGAATAGCATAGGAAATTAATGTACACAGTTTGTACATGAATCATGACTGGAGATGCGACGGCAATGTACACTAAGCGTGTACACCGCGTTCACCGATACTGACATTCGGGGGCCAGTTTCGCGTCCACGGGGCACCTCCCCGAAGGTCAAGGTCAGAGACAGTTAAAGCAGAATACAGCGACATCGCGGCATCTATTGATATACAGATAGCGTCAATACAAACAAATAAATCTGTCCTCGATGGCAAACTTGAAGTGGCTGGGGAAGTCTCTCGCCGATCCCGTGATGGCAGTGAACTCTCGGTCGAGATAGGGCCTGTCCCCCGATGTTACGAAGGGCCGGGTGTGAACATCCGGGTGTCTTGACAGATCTGGGTTGTTTAAAGCCAGAGGATGGTCTCGAGCCAGCAGTCGCGTGACGGCTGGCCACTGCCGCTTAGCTTTGACAATCTCAATCTAGACCGAAGTATTGTTTTACCACCAGGCGGCGCTAGTGGAGCACGCTAGGGGTGTAAGCGTTATCATTCCATGCACAATAGTTCAGGCGTCTGTGAACGTGAATGAGAGCGCCTGTCACCCCCACTAACAGGTTTCTTCTAGCTAAGCGGATGACTTTCCCACCTCCAATATGGTGGACATTTCAAGAAACAAGGAAAAGAAGGTGAGGACAGGATGAACGAGGCGAGGTTTGAATGAAATATGGCACAATGTGGGGTGGAGTTTGAACTGCGAGGCCGAAAGCGTGGCTCGCCACGTGCTGACGACTCCTCGCCAAGGTCAGCGTCTCCCATCGCGAAGGTCAGCGCCTCCTTAACAACTGTCAACGTACGTGGAGGGGTGGCGGGGGGTGGCGGGGTGCGCTAAACACAGCGGTAATAATAATATCAAGCAAGCTGGGTGGCTACAGGTGTGCAGCTAGGCGAGCGGTCAGGATAAATACAACAGCTGTCTATCTAGTCCCCCTAGTACATGCCGTCCCTGGATACACAGTGAAGCGGCTACATTACGCGGCAGTAATACTGAGCATGTTATTTTTTAGACATGCGGGTTGGATTTCTCGGGGTTGCGTTGGTTGTTGTTAGCAGTCCAGGCACAAGCTGTGCTTGTACCGTTTAAAGAGGTACCTCCGACAGTACAATGGAGTAATCATTCGATGTCTGTCTATCGAGCCAAAGACGAGAGTTTGATTGCACCATCGGCCAGAAATAAAAATACACGCCGTGACGTCATGATAGGCGGGGGTCACGTGGGCGCCGTGACGTCATAAGAGGCGGGGGTGACATGGATCGCCTTGACGTCACTTGAGGTTGCGGTCGTAGATGACGTTGTGTCGCTCCATCCATATCGGCGTTGGGAGGATGTCATGCTGTACCTCACGCTGTTTGGCTTTCAACTTCTGGAGATACGTGGAGCAGGTCCGCGTAGGCTGAGCTCCGTGGCGGGCTGGGGCGGGGGCGGGGACAAGAGCGGGGTCCTGCCCCCTGGACTGCTGCTGCTGTGGGCGGACAGGAACAGGGGCGGGTGCGGGTGTGCGGTCCGGTCCCCCAGGTCCAGGTCGCGTGGCGCGCACGGGGAAAGGGTCAGACCGGGCGGGCCTGGACGCCGACGCCAAGGTGACGTCACTTCCGCCGTGACGCGGGACGGAAGGTATGGCCGCCGCCGCCCGCTCCGCCCGCCGCCCCCCGGGGTCGCCAGGCTGGCTACGGGAAGACGTCGGCGTGTCTCGGCTTGTCGGCTCGACGTGGGTGGTGGCGGCGGCCGGGGATGACGTCACGCGCTGGCGACGCCGTCGTCGGGTTTCAATCACGTGTGCCGCGTGCGTCGGTCGAGATTCCCGCCGCGACTCTTCCGCCACCGACGCGGGACCGCCGCCATCTTGGTTCCTCCGGCCTGCACTCTCCGCGCCGGAAGTGCGCGTGCGGGTTCTATCCGGTTTCTGAAGCTTTAGAGCATCCAACAATCGCCGTAAGCTGGAGGACCGCTTCACGACGCGTTCCTCGGTATCGGGCGGGGCCGTCGATGGAGAGGTCCCGCCTCTGACGTCATCGCCACACGTCCGGGACCTTCCGCGGGACTTCCGGGCAGACGAAGCAATTGACCCGTCGGCATCGGGAGCCAACCAAGTCGCCCGGAGCGCGCCGTGAGTCGACTTCAGCTTCTTCGGCGACCACTCCGAGCAGTCCATCGGTTGCATAGCAACCTGAAGCGTCGCCTCTTTATCATTAATTATCGTCGCCCGCGGGTCCGTCGCGTTGTTGTTGTTGTTAGGCTGAGAGGTGGCGCTTCGCGAGCGTCGCCTCCGGGATTCGCGCTGGCTCGCTGCGCTAGGCGACGCTGTGTTGTGTTTATTGTTGTTGTGGCGGGCCGACGCCAGGTGGCTCTCGCTGCGACTGGACCCCTTTACGGGGTCTGTAGTACGGCCATCGGGGTTCGTGATCCCGGCGTCATCACGATCGTCTGTAAGAAGAATTAAAACCGTAAATATCCCAGTCACTCATGGCCGAGGGTTTACAATACACAGAGATGGATTGGTCGTTTGGGCCACCTTTGTGAACACATGGACTAAATAAACCGGACCAAACCCTTGGAAACATTAACAATGGAAGATTACCAGCGGATCCAACACGAAATGTACTTAAATACGACAAAAAAATGCACACAAAGAGCACATTCCTTACTATATGATCAGGTCTCAGAACAGACTGGAACACGTTTTAGTCTACCGCAAACAACGAAAGCCATTCTAGTCGATACTTCTCACAACTAAGCATACATCATAAAGGCTACGCAAAATCAAAGGAAAACTACACAACGTCTATTGAGGCAACAAATACAAATGTCTCCATAAGCAAATATGACATGTAACATATACTTCACCACCACAATTGCTAGATTCTGGTAGAAAATGTGAGCTTTCTAAGGGTTAGTTAAGCTTTCAGGCACCTTTGAATTAAAATAACGTGCATTGTGCATAAAAGAGAAAAGTGCGACAAGTGATTACATATAAAGTATAAATATGTATATAACACAGGTTACGGGTTTTCCATTCCGTAAGTTAGCTGTACAATAAGTTATTACATTGTGAAGGATTAATTGTGTACTATGGTTGTTACGTGTGTTAGCTAAACAGCGACACATTAAAAGCGATTTGTCCTGACTGTGTCAATAGGACAGACATCAATAGCGGTTGGTTATATAGTGCAGACGGTGCAGCCCCGCCAACGGGTGCTATACAGTGCAGTGCAGTGCCAATAAAGGCTGAGAGAGAGAGAGAGAGAGAGAGAGAGAGAGAGAGAGAGAGCAATGCCACCATCACCCATCCGCCCCACGGGTACGATAACCACATCCATGCCTAGAAGTTCCAATCTGGTCCAAACCTGCACTGATTTTGGGGCCTTGTTAAAGGTTCTGGTGATAGGGGAGATAAAGGCCGTGGGTTTTTCGAAGCGATGGTCGGGAGTGGCCAGCACGGGCGACTTAGACGTCTGCCGGGGCGGCTTCCGTCGGCCCGACGTGGCGCCGACGTGGCCCCCCAGGGAGGGGTGGAGCAGTACCCGCCCGGCCCCCAGCGTCTGGTCGCGCTCCCGGAGGGGTGTAGCCCCTCCCGCCGCGGCCGCCGCGGCCTCGGCCGCGCCGCTGCCTGCAGGGGCTGCCGTTAGGTGGCGGTAGTGGTAGGAGGCCCTGGCGGATCGCCTGGCGTCCGGCGTGTCCCTACCAGGCTCCTTGCGCTTGCGGCACGAGGCCGAGAGACTCTTGGACATCATGGCGGCGACACACGCAGGCTCCTTGTTCTCCTTCATGTCCACGATGTGCACGCGAGAGTTGGACGGCTGCAGGGTCAAAGGTCAAGTTCACGTATGAATAACCCAGATACACACAAACATATAATATATATATATATATATATATATATAACCAACAGATATCGAAGACGAACAATTGTTATCAATATTTGATATTTGTAATCTCGTTGAAATATATATTTTTTAGCGATATTTAGCATACACGTACTAAAGATAAAATACCGTTTAATAAAGAATAACCCTTTTACAGGTCATTCAAACGAATAATAAACAAAACACAATATAATGTAAGAAGTTATTAGACATTTTGGTGAAAGCTGTCGACTGGAGCGCCACCTGACGACGTGAACCGAGACTTCCTGTCCTGTGGATTGGACGGCACCAGCCAATGAGAGCTAGGCGCGATGGTGGGGGGTTAGTAGTCAGCACGGGGCAGTAGTAGCAGTAACACACAGTGAGACTTACGTAGGAGCGAATGGTCTCGGTCTTAAATAACTGCATCACAGGAGTGGTAGCGTCGGGTGAGACAGCCTCCATAGAAGGCCGTTTAATCACAGGGGTATTCTGTGGCGGGAAACAGGCGTAAGCCAAACGATAAGTAGGGGGCGAGCCAAGCACTACACGCAACACGCAGCGCCATGCAGCGGGTGAAATGAACAACACTCAGCAGCGAGAAAATGTGGGAAATAGTTCATAAAAAATAATGGGCACTAATTTATAGAATAACAGCACATACTAGTGAATAAAAAAGAAACTAATGGTAAAGGAAATGAAACCATCAGCAAAACGAACGGGATTTCAAAAACTTAGGATTTAAATACTGAGGTAACAATTCTTTAGATGATAAATAAAGGGTTCGGACTTAAATAAATGATATAACAAAGAAACGACGAGGTAACGAAAAAGCAGAAAACTGTCAGAAGGTTAGGAATAATAACAATTCCTTGGAATATTGTTTGCCAAGGACAGGTTCTCCCGTTTATTTATTACAATAATAAGAACTGACTGGATCTAAGCATCAACAGATGTATTCGTTCCAACGTCATATATGATCCCCACTTTTTCCTTAAATATAGCCAAAGGGAGAACGTATCCTTGCACCTTGTGATTGAATGCATAATGGAATATAGGTATTAGTAAAGCATTACCGGATCAGCGTATTTCAGTGTGTATATAATGTAAGGATATAGATGTATCTATGCAGCTATAGGACGTCCCGATAGGGAACAAGGAAGGACCAGTGCTGCCGCGAGGCGGCCAGAAGGTCAAACCTTACCTCGACAGTGGCGCCGGCGAGCGGCGAGTCCACACACTTGTGGTGAATGTGTCTGGGAGTGTCTTGAGAGGTCACTGAGTGCACCTGCCCTGAGTGACCGGAATCACGTCGTCGGTGGTTTCGATGAACTATCTTCTGCAACAGAGGGAACGGAACACGTGTTACTTACATTTAAGTGAAAGGACATTTTTGTTAAAAATCTGCTTTAAATTTGGATCGCTTTGATGACACACACATGCAGCCTTTGTTCGCTATTAAATATAGTTGCAGAATAAATTTAACTCTTTGTATATATTACTTATTTTAAGAATGCTACAAAGCTGTTAACAACAAGAACGGTTTTTACCTTTAATGAGTCTCCTAATGACTTTGTTCTCTTGTGTTTATCGTGCATTCCCGATGCCGGGGTCCCCAAACCGTTGGCTTTGTTAAACTGAAAGACACAAGAGGCAAGATGTCAGCATACATTATTACATAGATAAACCTGTCAAATGACACAAGTAAGTAATTATGTACATCTCTGGCGACTATCTTTGACCCAATCTTTAACTTCAAGAATTAAATTACATTTAAACAGATTTAATGAATTAATGAATGAATATATCGGTAACCTGGCATTAATATTATTCAGTAGGATTTAGTCGCACAGGAACCAGAGTAGAGGTGGAGAGTGTAAAGCGTCGCCCAGGGGGCAGCACCTACCTGCTTGAGGAGCCGCCTCTTCTTGGAAGAGTCCGGCATGGAAGACACGTGCGCGTAGAGATGCGCGAGCGCCACCTGGGTGTCAGTCTTGGCCGCCGCCTGTTGCGACGCCTGGCGGTCGGCGAAGGAAACGTTGGTGTTGATGGCCAAGTCCGCAGTGGTCACTCGTTTCTGAGGTCAACCAAGGAGACGATAAGGTTAGGCATATACATCGTTGTTGTTTATAGGATTATCTTTTATTTAACGCTACTGTGCAATTATCACGTATCAGTTCCATAGATGGAAATAATTTATCAAAAAAGTGTGATCTTATCCCAAGGTCGTGGTAGCGTGCTCTGATCATAATGTCCCCAGTCGTTGAGTGGGTTAAATGACATGTTAGGGTTTTTAAAGGCCTAGACAGACGGGACACTCTGCTCACCTTGTATCTGGTCCGGAGCGATTCGCTCTCATCCTCAGACTTCCCGGATCCCCGGTCGTCCGAAGACTCTTCCATCTGTTGCCAATAGGTGGCGATATCCCGAACCAGCGGATCCGGAACCTGAGGAGAAGGACAAGTGTTGTGAAGATAAATAAATTTGCCGCCAAAAAAAATGTCACAAAGTAGACCTTATATTAAAGGGCGCACACCGACAAAAATGAAGTGTGATCGCGAAGTTTAAGGGTGCCCACTACAAAAAATTAATATGCAATCCTGCAATTAAGGTTACCCACCATAAAAAAAGTTGAGAACTCATATTTTAGGTTACCCACCACAAAAAAAAGAAGTCACACCAATATATAAAGGGTACCTACCACAAAGAGTTCCGGCCCCTTTTCGATCATAAAGGCGGCTGTCTTAGTGATGTTGCCAGCGACTGCCTGCAGTTCGCTGGCGGCCATCTTGCGCGGGACCAGGATGTGGGGCGCGAAGAGCATGCCCAGCGTCTCGGCTGTCATCTTGTTGCCCTCGACGTTAGACACGCGGTTCAACAGCTCCAGCAAACAGTGCAGCAGGAAAAAGTTCTCCGATGGTAACAGCTGCACCAGCAGCTGTACAGTCTGCAGCTGTTTCGTCTCCAGCACCATTTCTGCAACATTAACCGCATCCAATGAATACCAATGATTGCATGTTAATTAGTAATCATAATAATAATAGTTTTCGAATATATACGGACTGCATCCTACACTTGATGTAGGTTTGCCTTTAAGAGGCAAGTGAGTGCCATAAACTTTTACTTGAATCAAAATAGTTATTGAAAATTTCTTTGGGGTCATATTATATATAGAATTAATTACTCCGTCCCAGCCAAAAGTAGGAATGGAGGTGGAGATGGGGTGGGGGAGGGGAGGGAGGGTTACTAACCGGGGACCTGGCAGTGGGCCATGTAGTGTTTCTCGGTGAGTACGGGTTCCGTGAGCTCGCTGAGGTAGACCTTGAGCACGCTGGCAGAGTCGTGGGCGCTGTAGATCCCGCTATCCAGCTCTAGCTGGATGTCCTCCCCGCTCACCAGCTTCTCCCGCAACAGCTTCTGGCGCCCGATGTGACCGTTCTTCCGGAAGAGACCCTCCTGGCGCACGTCTGTGGGCGATAAAACAGGTCATTGGTCGCTCTGCACAGGTCACAACACGTGGTAATCATTCAACACGTGACATGAGAGATGGCATATAAAGAATATATATATTTGCACCGAAGAACTACAAGTTGTTTCTCATGAAGCCAAAATTAGATGTAACACTGCATAAATAAAGCAGTATTTTTTTTGACTTGAGGCAAAAATATAAATGAAATGATTAATGTGCTAATGTTTAAATTATATGTAATTGAAATTTGACTCACTTTCTTCCTTTCCAAGGAATTCGATTAAGGGCAGAATATTTTCGACGAACTCGTGTGTAATGCCGACTTCGGATTTGATATCTGTGGAAAAGAAAACATCTTCATGTAAACAAAATTGTAACGGCACTTCTCTTCAAAATTTATCAAGGGCCTCCCCACACAAACTCACAGGCCAAGTAGAAATCACTTATTTCGCTTCATAAACTGTTGCTTGTTATTCGATAAATAACAGTGCCTACCCTGCGGCAATCTGGTGGGAGAGGAGGAGATGGGAGGGGTAGTGTTGGTGGTGGTCACCCAAGTTAATCCCGCCAAATTACAGTAGCTTACAGTAGTAACAAGGGGGAGCGCCACAGATTAATTTGCGCGCTCTCTGTTGGGTTAAATTGCGATAGCCCGGGGCTCGTGTTTGTTTGCGCGCCGCCGGTGCTGCCATCTCGTGGACGCGGTGAGAGAGATATAACCAGCGGTCACGACGGGCAATAAATACAACAGCGCCAAGCGGGTCTCGCTGGGTGTATTAACAAGCCAAGATCCTCGGACGAGCCAGCGGGGTTACGTAACCTCATCTAATAGGTCACCCCACACTGAGATTTGTTATGAAGGGCCCGGCGGGTGGTAGGGGGTGGGGTTGAGGCGGAAGGAAAGGAGTCGGGGGTCGGGTGTGGATGGAGAGGAAGGGGTTGACTAAGCCCGTAAGTATCATATGAAGGGTGGGACGGTGGGGGGTGGGGGTGAAGGGGCTCAGGGTAATCGAGGCAAATCGGTAAATTACCCCCTGGCCGTGGCATGTACCCCGGTCAGGGGTAAGTAATCACGGGGTAGACTCGACCGGGAGACGGATATTGGACCCAGGTCGCTGGGGGTAAGTAACACGCCGGCCCCGCCCCACCCCGCCCAGTCTCGCCACGTCACGGCGACCGGCTCATGTATTGTGGCCCACGCAATGACTGACCACTATGGCATACATAGATACGTCCATTCCAGGCCCAGGCTTAGGCCGTGTTACATAGACAGACATATATTATAGAGGTGGTAGCACTGATAAGCCCTCCCGGTGGGCGGGACGTTGGAGACGTGTGTGGTAGAGGTGACCGCGCGTACGTAACAAACAACTTGCCCACCGTTTAGGTCCACAACCGACGTGTCACATCGTAATAACATGTATTTTTTCCGGGATGTACCAAGTTAAGTTACAGATACTTTCGGAGTGGGGAGGGGGGAGGGGGGATAGAGGAGATCGGATTGCCGCAGCCGAAAGAAAGAACGGTCATAGGCACCGGTTATTAGATTACTAAGGGGTGTGTTTTTAAACGTGTCCGTTGGTTGCAGACACGGTCACATATACATACATGCACACACACACACGGTGAAGTTATATAACATGTCAGTCATTATGTAGGACGAAACAGGAAGCGGAGATGCGAGTGTTAATAACCACTCTTTATCCACATTACCAGAACCCGCCCCCCACCCCCACCTCTCTCTCTACGCGTAGCAACTCTTGTAGACTTGTTACAGAGCCTCGACGTGCCGCTACCGTATTGAATATTCAAACAAAGGAAAATCAGAGTTGAAACACCGGCACCCACTGTTAAAGGTTTCACAATGACAAAGATGCCGCGGCATCAAGCCACACACACAAAAGGCAGAGGGCAGCTGCAGATTTAAATAACATCAAGTATTTCACGCATGATTCGGAGCCTTTACAGTTGGGTTAATCCCCTTCCAACCCCCGACCACCACCCCCCATCCTTCGCCCTCAGTAAGCGCAGTTGAACAAAGCATGGTGAAGGGAAGGGGGTGAGAGATGGGGGTGTACGGAGGGTTATCCCTCCACAAATAACGATGGAGGTGGACAGGTGTGGGGGGAAGACTACCCGCGGTGAGTCGTGAACCCATGTCCTCTCACCCCCCTTTCATTTCAAGGCCTATCGTTGTCTCGGTCCTCGCTGCTTGGCAGGTCATGGCGTGCCATTGTCGATGTGGAAGGCCGAGGGGAAGGCGTTCTGACAAGGGACTGAGGTATCCTCTCTCGAAAGGGGGGTCAAAAGGGGAGGAGGGGGAAACCGCTGTGGGGTCAAAGGGGAGAGACAGGGGGTACCCGTCAGGTCAAAGGGAAACGGTGGAGGGGGTGGGGGGGGGCAGGTCAAAGGGAAGTGGGGGGAAAGCTGCCGGGTCAGGCAATGGTCAATAATCGAGGCCAGTTGACCATCTGCCTGACGCCCATATACCGAACAGCTATGATAGAAAACTTTATTTTACATCTTTTCAAGTGAGATGTACAGAGTAATGTAATGCAATTTTGAGTAAAATATATGGTAAAACGTAGATATTTCGCCATGATTTGACCCAAGCAGGGCATGCTGCGGATGTATTTATACAGGAAAGTGCATTTAGTGGAGACTTTAATTCAGGAGGAAACTGCATTCAGTGGAGACTTTTAATGCAGTATAAAACTGCAATTAGTGGAGACTTCAATGCAGGAGGAAACTGCTTATAGTGGAAATTTCAATGCATCAGGCAACTTTATTTGGCGTTGTACCAATGGTCAAGAAACAAAGTGGCAAAAGAACGTCGAAAACTTTCAATGTATCTGATTCAAAGCGTCCGTCAGTTCCCACAAGGAGTACACGCGAAATCACCGCGGAAAACTGCTATGTAATCGTGGGAAAGCCCAAGAGTAAACAGGTCGCACACGCTGTGCGGCGAGGCAGCTGGGTCATCGTCGTCTTCGTCGTCCTGGAGGTGTTCAAAGTGAAAGGCCGGCGCTATGGCTTCTGACCGTGGGGCTTTGATAATCCACACCCCGCTGGTAGGGGGACGGGGGGCCAGTTCAAAGCTCTAGCAACCTCAAGGACCAAAGGGCTACAACTGGCTACACAGAGCCCCCCCCCCCCCACTGGCTTCAGAAACCCCAGTTTCTTCTCTCACCTGGGCCCCTCCTAAGGCTAAGTTTGTTAACTAATGGACACAGTAGCCCTCTTTGAAGACATAATTGCTGATAATGGCCCACCCACGATTGGCAATCGGAAGGCGTGCATTGGCTGTCTTCTGTGGCTACAGGGGGAGTGGTCGGGGTATTACGGGGAGAGGGTGGGGGGGGGGGGCTAAGGAGAGAGGGAGGGTGGGGGTGGCCTCTGGCGGGTATTTTTCACGGTACAGCTGCTTAGAGACTTAGATTCAGTAGTGAAATAAAGCGTTTGATACAGTAATGAAATAAAGCGTTTGATACAGTAATAAAATAAAGCGTTTGGTACAGTAATGAAATAAAGCGTTTGATACATTAGTGAAAGAGGCTAAACATTCAGTAGCGAAACGAAACAGCGGGGGAAATTAGGAGACCTAGTGAAGACTCGCTTTATCACCTGTGTGCATAAAGATGGCATCAACATTCATTCATTCATTCAATCCTTTACCTGTCGCTGCATTTAACCATGACATATTGTGAAGCTTGTCATCACATTCATCTCCCTTGCCAATTAACGAAGAAACAAAAAACCTTTGAGACTCACACACCGCTCAATGACGTCTATGCTATGCACGTCAGCAACGACGGGGCTTTTGTCTATTACCTAACGAAGAACCGAACGTGAACAGGTTCTCCTCGCGTGGCAGCCTAAGAGCCGGGCATGTCAACACCAGGGTTGACGCCCTTCAGCTGGCAGCAGCATCTCATGTGACTTGATGAGTGTGCCTCCCCACACCCTGACTAGCTAGTGCTTAATTAACCCACATCATTCATTTTAAAATGGTTCGTTCCCCGACTTCGGAAGTAAGTAAGTAAATAGGTACGTCTGAAAGTCAGGACGGTGAGAGGGTGACGTTACTTCACACCTTCACTGTGGAGCGCACAATAAAGTTCGTTAAAGGGGGATTGTGACAGCGAGTTTATTTACATACGGCCCCAAGCCTATGGCATGTATATTAGTGTAGTATATAGTGTCTGTACATATATATATACACACACCAAGTGTATATTAGTGTACATCTGTATCTATATAAACCAAGTGTATATTGTAACCAAGCGTAAACTGAATATATATACAGTCTTGGTTACGTCCAAGAAAGAAATATGTGATATTAGGATTTTAGTTAGATATGGTGAGAGACAAACAGGATATATACATAATTAAGAAATTATTCTAAGCATATGGGCATCGGGCCGGGTTAGGCGGGAAAGACAGTGTGACGCATGGGAAGCTAGTTCGGTTGGTGGGTTACTTTGAGATGGTTACTTTCTTGGTGAGGAACATTTGAAGGGGTGAGTGACCGTTTGAGGCCCACGCTCGGAGGGGAGTATGGAGGGAAGGGGGGGGGGGAACAAGGCGGAAGAGCGTGTATGCATGCATGGATGTATTAATGGGAGGGGGGGGGGGGGGGGGGGCGGGGGGTGGTGGAGGCACCAATCCTAATAATTATCACCCCTAGCTAGCGTCACGCGAAGTAACGGAAAGAAACTAGAAACAATTATGGGGAAGAGATACTGGTATATAAATGTAGATTTACTATTGTATATATAAATAGGCGCGGCGGGCGGGTGGGAGGGATTGGGGTCTAGTGGGTCGTGAAACGGGGCGGGAGGGAGGAAGGTGTGGGGGTATTACGTTATCACCGGGACTACAGCGGTCTGTCATTAGCTGGGCCCCCGCCCTCACCCGCGGAAATCTTGGAGCGGAGAGCTCCTTTGATGTGGAGGGCCAGGGGAGCCCCCCCCCCCTCCACCCCCGCTCCCCTCCCCTCCCCTCCATTTGAACGAGAGGGTGTGTCACTTCCGCGAACAAGAGGCGTAGCGACGATGAGCGTAGTAAATTATGGCGGCCACGAAATGTTCAAGTTTTCAAATCTCTTCACGCTAAAATTGCTCGTTGGGCATTCGATGACATCTCATTACGGAAGGAGGGCGACAGCGTCGTAAAAGTCCGATCATCTTCGAGCAAGTGAAGTGATTAGATGACCAAGTCGGAATGATACAATCACAATGCAATTGTCCTCGGTAACCTTGGAAACGGAGGGGGAGTTGGGTTGGGGGGATTTTATGACCAAGCAGGTGTCGCGTATAACAAAAAAAAAAATCACTCTGCGACACAAATCCATACATTCCTCACAGGATGATAATAACATTGTCACTAAGATTAATCTACGGGAAACCAGCTGTCACCCCCACTCCCCCACCCCCTCTGGTCCAGTCTCTAGCCACCACGCATTCATTGTCTGTCGATGTCAACGATGTTGCCCCAACAAGGCCGTTCACAATATTAATTAATAATACAATCGGTTGAACAAGTCTACCTTGCTTTAAATAATGGTTACCCCCCCCCCCCTACCACCAACATGCTGCATAACAATCAGGCCGGCGCGAGCTGGGATGGTGGGTGTGGGGGGTGTGGGGGGGGGGGGGGGAGGAGGCATGGGGGAGGGAAGGTTAAATGAGGGTTTGTTAAGCGGCAGTCCTCTCTCTCATCACCGATAGCAAGATAGAAGATGGTTATCTCGCAGGACAGTGTGTGGTCAATGCCGTGTCTTTCATCACCAGGTCGGCATTGTGTCGAACAACGCTTGTCCTTGGGGGCCACGAGCGCACATACGGGGAAGAGGGAGAGGGGAGGGGGGAGGGGGAGAAGGGGGGGAGAGAGGGGAGCAAGACGTGATGGCCTGATCAGATAGGACCGGGCCCTGTAATGGCATGTTTGGCGCTGAAGGGAGACCATGAGAGAGAGGGTGGGGGTGTGCTTGTGTGTATGTGTCTGCATATAGGAAGAGGAGGGCGGGAGGGGTGGGGTGAGGAGGGGTGAGGAGGGGTGGGATAGGGTTAGGGCTGGGGAGATGTTTGTGTAGCTTGAGCAAGTGGCGGGTGGCAAAGGCTCATGGTCCAAGTTCATTACGGATCCTGTAATTACGCGAAATGAAGAAATATATATATATGTATATATAAAGTTGGGTCGGAGGATGGGGGGGGGGGGGTAATTAGTAAAGAGTGGGGGTCGTGTCAGTGAGTACGTGTCGGGGAGGGGTTAAGGGTGGAGGATGCAGGGTATGAGGTGAGGGGGTGGAGGCAAGTGATTATTCAGACCCCCCAGCGAAAGCTCGACAGACTAAACCTGAGTGGTTATCAGAACGTTTGACCCCCATCACCCGCAACCCCCCCCCCCCCCCTACCACTCCCCCCCCCCCCACCCACCCACCCCAACATCACGTGAGGGAAAAGACCGGAAAACAGGGGAATTGCTGCACAAAAAGAAAAAAAGAATGCAACAGAAGATCATGGGAGGGTGTGTATAGGGGGGAGGGGGAGGGGAGGAAAGGGAAGGGCAGTGCGGGGTGACTGAACAATACGGGGGCAGTCGACCGGGGGGTCAGAATGCACACCTCCGCCGCCCCGCCCCTTCCTCCCTGTTGTGTGTGGGACCCCCAGCTTCCCACTGAGGGCGCGACACCCCAGTGACACCCTCCCACAAATGACCCCCTGACCGCCCGTTCGCCCCCCCCCCCACCCACCTCCAAACCCCTCTACCAGACACAATAAGCCCAGTCAGTGATGCAGACCGCGCGCCGTGGCCTAATTTGAAAATGACCCCCATCAGCGGAGGAAAGGAGTGGGGGAAGGTGGGGGGGGGGGGGGGGGAGAAGAGAAGGGTCTGACATAGTTGTTAAATCATCACCCCCGTGAGTCCCTCGCCAGCGGGGTGTCATCGCGATGGAGGAGGGTGGGTGAGTTTGATTACCAGAGGAAAAGGAACTACTTATTGGGGGAGCCTAGGGGGACGCGGGGGGAGGGGGGAGATGTGTGAAAAAGAGAGGTTCATCAAATCTTCTTTTAAACAACTTAATATCGTGTATTGCATAATGAAGCCAATGCGGTATTGCCATCCCAACCATTTGTCCAATGGCATGTATATCCACCAACACTATTTCAACTGATGTGGAAATATAACAAAGAAACCTGGAGGTTTTCTGGCGCGCTGCTTGAAATTTAACCCCATATTTCTTATTGTCCACGCCCCCATGCTTGAGGGTGATGAGGGTTCACAGGTATATAGAGGTCTGAAATGGAGAAGCCTCCTCCGCCCCCCCCCCCCCCCGCCCCAACAACTGCTACCCCTGGGCGGCGAGGATCCCGGGGACATTGGGAACTGTTCAATTATAATAAACATAGACAATGTTTGACCGCCTCGGAATTAAAACTAAATCAACACTGACAGCTGGGGACCCCAAGTGGCCCACGCCGGGGGAAAGATTTAATTAATTCTTCACACTGGTAAATCTGTCTCAAGCCAGGTTCCAACGTCCAATCCGCGGCAGCTGGTGGTGGTGGGCTAGCTTTGGTCCAGACCATATATTAGACTCTTTGTTAAAGAGTGGTGGTGCCTGGGTTCATCACACAAAGAGCGGTTTGTTCGGCACACTGATCTTAGTTAGGGTTAAGCGTCTCGCGCATAGGGAACTGAAAATGAAAATGGTGTGCAGTGTTCGAGGTAGCTTTAGCACAGGAAGGCTAAATTGGGCCGAGGAAACCCTCCCCCCGGGGTGAAATGAAATGGGGTTGGGGGAAGCTTGCCCCACATGCGTGTGACAGGGTTCGTACCCACGGCATGTACACTGAGTTAGAGTTGGTTGGTTGTATATTCAAGACCCTTTAACCAATTCTGGTCATATCGGGTCAATGGGAGAGGGAAGAAAAGAGCGGAGCCATGTCCCCGGGGTAACCCCCTACTCTTTGCCAAGAAATGACATGGGATCTTTATCCTGCAACCACACAAGACACTGAGCAAGGAAAACATCCTATATATATATATATATGTGCTCGTGTATATGGCGGAGACACGCAGCGCACCCTATCGGCGTGGCTCGGTACTCGTATGTTGTAGAAGGGTTGTACACAAACACTTCTCGGATGAAGGTATGCTAATGATACGATACAACAGTCTCCACGGGCCAGGAGGGGGCAGGGGGGTGGGGGGACGGCACCCAGCTTGGCCATATCACAGGAAAGGGGAGGGGAAGATGGAGGATGGAGAGGGTAGAGGGCAGAGGGAGGGGTGAACTGCTCACTAGGGAGCGTTTAAACGGCGGCCGAAGTGACTGGATAGTGAGGGGGAAAGGGCTGGGGGGGGGGGGCGTGGAGTTGGAAAGAGGGAAGTTAAACAGGGTGGAGGTTGGAAAAGGGGGAGGGGGGAACCGTGCTAGGTTTTGTTTCGAAAACAGCCCAGCCGCCATGCGACAACCTTGAGCCGTAAAATAAAGTGCATACCTATTGCCAGGCATCGTCAGGATATAAAGCCATCGGGATAACGAATCGAAATCCTGACAACCCCGCCCCCCCCCCCCCCCACCTATGCGTCACATACCCCAAACACCCAAACACCGCGGGGAGGTGTAAATTTATTTTGAATGCCAGCCCTCCGACCCCCACCCAACCCCCCCCCCCCCCTCGCCCGACTCCTCTCACCACCCTGTTTGTTGCTGACGTCTCTGCCTGCCAGGCCGCCTAGCCAGGCTCCGGGCTCATTAAGGGCCTCATTAAGCCTGGGACTCGCTCCATTGACTGACATTTCACTGGAGTCTGGATCTGTGCCAGGCTGAGGGAGGGGGGATGCCTAGGAGAGGGAGGTGGGCGGGTGGGTACATGGACTGAAGGGATAATAGGGTTTGGAGCTCCATCGACAAAACTTGTTGTTGGATTTTAATTTTGCTGTAAATCATTCGGCTTGCAAGGGTGTCCATCCATTATACTGAAACCAATCTGTACATTCTTTGTTGACCGTTCGCGTGTTATCTGTCTGCTTACTATCTATATGTCAACCCCCCCCCCCCCCCCCTCCTCCATCGCTCGTCGACCCCTTGGCACTCGCCGCCCGCTGTCATCCCTCTTTTATTTACCAGACATGCCAAGTCTCGGGGTCTCGTGATTAGCCGCACGACGGCGCGAGAACTCACGGCATAACAGCCGGTGGGTCTACGCCCCCCCCCCCCCCCTTCTCCTCCTCCCCGTCCCAGCCACTGCAAGTCACCCTCCTCAACCACATATACATACCAACGCCCCCGCCCCCTCTACCAACCCACACTTCTGTAATGTCTAAGATTTGTTGGAGCAGGCGTAGGATTTGACTAGGGCGATACAGAACGGTTGGAAGTGAGATTTACATCACGATCCCAGAGACGAACCCGCAGAATTCTCAACCCAATTTTCAAATGGGGAGGGAGGGGGGTGTGGGGTTGGGAATGGGGGTATTAGTTAACCCGCAGTGACTTTCCACCAATGTGCCAGCCAGGGCTGCTGGACCTACACTTGATGACCTTCCAGTTGCCCCCCGCCCCCCACCCCCCCTAGTTTAAAATCCCTTCTCAGTTTTATTCTCAGTTTTATTACAGATAGCTTCAATGCGTTGCTTGGGAGTGGGCGGAGAGGGCGGAGGGCAAAGTACATGAAATTTTATTTAAATTCAAATGACATCCTACCCGTTAGACAAGCTTATGATAAGATACTACCGACCTCGTCAACTGCGGAACCAACAAAATCAAAAAGTGTTTCAGAATCTGACGAAGACCCCAATGAACAGGAAATGGTTAAAGAGAAAGTCATAAACTGCACGGGTTTTAAAAGGATCGTGTTACAATATGTTGATGTGGTATCCCGCAGAGGCGAGGGGACACATTCACCATCGAATTTCAACGTCTGAGACAGTCACCTCGGCTGGTTTGTCTACTGGGTCTATGGCCACTGCACGACGGGGGACCCCTCTCGAGATGTTGCCTCCGGGGCATGAGGCCTTTGACTGGGTGCGGGGAACGTAAACCAACAGATTTCTTTATGACGAGAAGCTTTTCAATACAACTGGAGTGGGATTTCATTTGGGGGGGGGGGGGGGGTTCGTTAGCCGTCGTCGGGCTGTTTCTCTACTCAATTGGCCGGACCCTAGGGTTGTTCCACTGTGACCACCCGGTGCTGGTTAGTTAGTACACTGAGATTTCAACGAGGCTTTTGATACCGTTGACATACGTACATAAAACGGGGTGGGTGGTGAGTGGTGGTCGTGGCTGGTGCAGGCGCCCTGTCATATGAGTAATGTCTCCGCCCATTAACTTATAATGTTTATATCGCTGGCCCAATTAAGTCCCGGTCTGGGGGCTGGACCCTTGGGATTTCAGCTCACCACCCCAGTGACAAATGTTCCGACCTTTTACCCCCAGGGGCGCGAGCTTCACCCATGACTCCACCCCCCCACCCCTCACACCTCTCACCGCCCACCAGTCCGGCCCTCGAGAGCCCGAATGCTTCCAAGGTGCGATTTCTCACCGAGCTTTGATGACGTGGTGGCTGCCAAGAGAGCCCAGCTGAGCCCAACAGAGCTTCAAAACTAACTCCTATAATTTGTGCAAGCTGTGTCGGTGCCTACGATGCAGCGTGGGCATATGACATGCAGACCCGGAAAAAAAGAGCATGGTTTCTGTTAAAGACCCCCTGCCCTCCTCCTCCCCCTTCCCGTCCATCTCATCCCGCAGCTCAAGAGGGACCGGGGTTTACTCCATTGACTCCACGTGATGGGGGATACCTTCGTTTCATCCCACCCACCTCGGCCGTCAAAGTGATGACGCGCTCCGTTGAGGGCACATCTGGAATGAATTGTAGTCCCTCAGAACTCGAAGACAAACAGAATGGTACATCAAAGGCGCCACACTCAACCACGACCACCCGAACAGACATACAGACAGACCGGGTCAGTCAGTCAGTCGCATGCAAAGGAAAAAGCTAGCATGCTGAGAAATGCTGTGTAAAGTGTGAAACAGAGGATGGGGGAAGAAATCTCAGTATTATCTAAAGAAAACTCCGCTAGGTGAGGGGAACCCTGCCGGCAGTGTACACAGGGAGACGGGGATGGAGATCCCCCCTCGAGCCTCAATCACTATCAGCTCCCTCTGGGTCGATAGGAATTCTAGGCTTAGCACATTTGTGTAGCTTCCGGGGTTAGGTATACAGCTTGTTTAATTATACTTAGACAATTTACGCAAACTTTCAGGCTATACACATTTACAAGAAACTTAAGACATACGGCGTGCAATTATCTCGACTTTCTAGACTAAACACAGTTCTAGAACACAATGGGCATGCAATTTATATGACTTTCAGACCAAACACAGACGAGTAAATCGCATGGAACTATTATTACAACCACTAACACGAAAGCTGAAACTTAACACCTTGCCCAACGAGAGATTGGTAAACAATGTGCAAAATTAGGACCACCACACTCCAAACTAGACGTTGCAATTGACTTAGAGAAAGGTTAGGGACTATAGTAGGTGGCGCAAACAGGGATAAAACCTTCAGCAGCAATGTCAACAGGAATCATAAGGGCTGTCATCATAACATGCACTTGACGGGGGACCTCAATTGCTATATAGGAATTATGCCGCAGACTCCATCAGAACGTCGGCAAACAGCCCCAATCCGGTTATTTGTTAGGGTAGCCATCAACGTAACAACGTCAGTGTACAATACTGTTGTTATCCGAGGGCGGGGGTGGAGAGGTGGAGGTGGAGGAGTGCACTAAATTGCGAGTGTTTGCTAGCTGGGTTGGTGGGGGCTAGGGCGGCGGTGAGGGGAGGTCATTCTTCGGCAGACACTTAATTGCAATAACCGAAGTAGATGGGTAAAAGGGGCTACTTAATTGAAGGAGAGGCGCGATGAGCCTGTTGAATTTGTAGATTATAACTTTCAGGGGTCGAGTGGGGGAGCCAGCCGTCAGTGTTGACGGACACGAGTATGTGTGTGTGCGGGGCAAAGAACGACATCTTAGTTGTGTTAACACAAACAGATACGGGGTGGGGGGTGAGGCGGGGACAGACTCACAGTGCTTTAGTAGTAGACCAAACCGTCTAGGGGGGTAGGGCTGAGGGGAGGGAGGGGGCCAATGGAAAATGAGGCGGGAAAGGGGAAAACGTCCATCTCAAAAAGAATTTTTTTTTTTTACCTAGGGCTGATTTTTAAAAAACAAAACAACTTTTAATACACTTCATTTGGTTGCTAGAACTTCGCCATTTAGAGGACCTTCGGGGTCTCTTTTCACGGTTAATTCTGGGATTTCTTCTACCGGTTAATAGTGTAGTAGCATACCTCCCTAAGGTGCGTTATTTCACACAGCAGCCAGCCAGCATTACACAAGTAGAAGGCGGGATGGAATTCATTATGCGAGGCCAACAAGCCGTGCAAGTCCAACCGAAGCGAACAACCAGTGGGGTTAATAGAATTCCTTTGTCCCAGGTGCGGAAAGACTGGCGTATACGCTTAGACTTTTACTACCCAAGGAGGGATGAATTGAAATGGCAGAGCCATTTTATGACTGTCATTTAGCGCGATAGCCTGCGCGTAGCAGAAGTCACTGTCCCAAGGCATTGCATACGACCTTTGATGTTGGACGAGGCAACCCATTTGTGAGGTAGTGAGAGGATGGGGTTGAGCGGAGGGTGTGGGAGTGGGAAGAGATAGCCTCACCCATACCTAAATGGCCGTGGCATTCCTTTTCACACATCCACGGCCCGATAGTAATGTGAACTACGTGTGGAGAGCGTACGTCCAAGGCATTTATGATACCCCAGTTCGTTCGTTATACCATAGCATAGGATATATCCATGGAGGGGGATTTAAACTGCATCAGAAATACGTTACCCGGAAAGTGAGTTTGAAGCATCACTGCCATCATTATTACATACGGCCTACAAACCTAGCTAGACTTCAACTGAGATTAAAATCACGGTGACCATAGTCCTAATTATCTAGGCTTCTTCATGGCCTGTCAGTCAGACTCACATCAAAAGCTTGAATGAACCTGCTGCAGTGAAAGCTTAATGTAGCGAGCGAGAGATTTCCGAAAGCGGCTCCGTAGGGAACAATAACGCCACCACAATGGGAAGGAGTATTGTGTCCCGGCGACTGGCCCCAGTAACACTGATGGAATGGAAGGTGGGGGGGGGGGGGGGCGGCATTGACCACGGCGGGCAGACGCCAACAACAGCTGTCCTTGCCCCCGCAGGCCACCAGGCAGACAGGCATATGTCCACCACGCTCCCACCGTCGTTTATGCCGATCACCCCCCCCCACTCCCCTCCCTGTCTACTATCAACCAAAACAAAAACTTTCCATTTTGAATCTCAGCATAAACATAAACTGCACTCGCCACAGGGGCCACGCCACGCCGCCACACTACACAAAGCTCAATTTCTGCCTCCAACCCCGAGAAATGAAATGTCTTTAATTAGATGTTATCGGCTCCCATGTATACCACTATCCCCACCCCGAAATAATTAACAACATGGCAATGTTCCCACCCCGGCGTCTCCATTGCCGGTCAAACCAACAGCTGGCTGCCGGGGAAAAAGTCATCACCGTCATTACGGTATCCGTAACCGTTGGCATCGCGGCATTTTCTTCCTGGCAAGGAACGTGCCTTTGAGCAATAACCTATATACATATATATGTCTATACAGCATATAGACATGTCTAGGAAGTGGTTATCTCGGGCGGTGTCGGGCGGACGGGCAGTGGTGGCAGTTGGTATGCAGCGACACCCCCACCCCCCCCCCCCCCCACATAGGCACCACTGACATGATAACAGCCTGTTGCCCGGCCGCCCGCCCAGTTTGTTTCCATGGGGGCATTATTTGCCTTGGAGGTACTTTACCAAGCCTCCTCCTCCACCGCCTGCCAGCTTGCCATTTTTACTTGAATGCCCCGTGGTACCTCTGCTCTCTGGTATAGATGTATTTTACTTCAGAATACGATGGCCCTCTGCGCCCAAAGAACCCTCCACTCATTGTCCCGCATACGTAACCCTCACTTGTTGAGATTGGGGGCGGCGAATATACGTCTATATATAGACCAGCTAGCCAGCTAGCTGGTGATTGGCGGTATTAGGGAACATCGGGGCTATTGCAACTTTACAATGGGTGAGAGAGAAGATGGGAGGTTCTGACGTCACCTGAAGGACAACGGGGGGGGGGGGGGGGGACTGGCAGGCTGTTCTAGAGGGGGGGGGGGAGCACTCTTTAGCCACGTGTCATTTAGTCGACTGGTACGTCAGCCGGGTATACAGGTACATACTCAACGGATACTCCATTGCGAAACAAGTACCCAGCCCCCCCACTTCTTCTAGCCCGCCCTGAAGAGCCTGTAACCGTAACGCGACCATTAATGCAGTTTCGTGCCCCTAAACCGACATGTTGTACATGTAAATCTGTTGCATATATACCCACCCGCTTTTCTACCCGTCTCTTCCGCCTACCCCACTCTCAATGCCCCCTTCTGCTGACGACGAGCCGCCCAACGGGGGTTGGCGGGGAGGGAGGGAGGGGCGAGGGAGGCGAGGGTTCGATGTGAGTGTAGTGAAGGTGGTCAAAATGTCAGGGAGGTTTTGCCAAACCTCGGTATTAGCCCGGGTAGGTGGGTGTGGTCGGGTTCCATTCCCCGTGGGACCGCCGAGAAGTCACAGCTGCCAATGTCAGTACACAGGTTACAGGGTTGTGAAATTATCCGAGTTGCGTAATCCAAAGTCCCAAGAGCTTTGCCCCTCCCTTCCCCTGTCCACCCCTCACTGTGCTCTTACCCTGCCACCCCACCCTATACCCCCCTGCCTCCCCTATACATGTACTGCCTCGACCGGGGCCCTCACCCGGCGACCAGAAGCCACTCTCGCTGATTACACGCTTGATGAACCAGACATGTCCGCTCGGGGGGAAGCAAGTCCCCTGATTTGACAGCCTCTCGGGGGAAGAAGAGTCGCCGGACGTAATAACTGGCAACACAACCTAGCCTCTATTCCTTCAGACTCAGCCTCCCGGCACCAGACACTAATGCCCCCCACCCCACCCCCCGCATCACCCCCCCCCCCCTCGCGCCTTATTTACAAACTTGTCTTACACGGTCGATAAGCAAGATACACGACCCCCGGGATAAACAACGGAGACCACGCCGCAAATACGTTATATCAGATATGCGACAAATCTTATCTGGACAGAAAAAACGGCGGACAACCAATCTCGCATCGTCTTGCATCGTAACTGACATTACGTGGTATAACACTAGAACACAGTGGTGAAATGGATGAGAGCGTGCATGCACGCCAGATAGGGCGGCGAGGGGGGTGGGTGGGTGGGGGGAGAGTTTTTCCGCCAGCGCCGGCCACTCCACTCGAAACCCATTTCGCTTAATGGCGGGGCATTGTTGAGGACAATAACGGGCGACTTCAATGACGCAATGCGCCTGGGGGACCGCGGCGTGAGCCCGTAACGGTCACCGCCGACACGAAATCTGGCGAGAGGCATGGAAATGGACAAGACGTGGGGAAGGAGGCAGGCAGGCAATGAGCCATAGGCCCTATGCTTCAACCAACCAACCCCACCCCCATCCATCCATACTCAAGTCGCACATTATTCAAGAGCGGCATACGGCTGTAGTGGTACACGCCAAGCGCTTTTGCCTGTCTAAATTATGCGTCGACACACATCTCCCGGTCTTCTCCTCCAACGTTCCTCTTTCGCTTACTTCCTCATGGCCCTCCTATTCACCCTCCCCCCTCACATCTCACCCACCGAGCCATTGTCCCCAAGCCAAGGGGCCCCCACATCTCGTCTTACACCCAACTGCCGGCAAACCGGTCATCAGCACACAATAGCGATAAAGGTATCTATTGCATAGGCTGATTGTTTCCCAGGGAAGACGGGCCGGCCCACTCAAAGACAAGGGCGATCAAGGTGCGGGGGGCACATAGCGATGAAGAATTATGTGCCGTCATTTTAATTTGACTCGAGGACCCCTGGTTTGTTTAGCCCCCGGTTTAATGTTACTAGGTTATGTCGCCCCCTTTAATGAAAGCGCTGCGATGGGTATCTATTCCTCAGTGGAGAGGGGACATTGAATACGGCAACAAAGGGTGGAGGGGTATAATAAGCTATCACTGAACGCCCGTCGGCTCATTTTATATTGTAGTGAAGTATATATCCAATCTTGCTCGAACCACTGATGACGAATACAGCCAAAGTTCCAATCTTGCTCGAACCATGGCAATGATGATACATTTTTAATGGACACTGCTTCTTGCTCTTCATGAAACTTACCTGCATCTTTCAGCGATCATTCAATAATATCCTTCCCATGTCGCCGGGAACTGTTGCTTCATGTGTATGTAGCTCACGTATTACTCACTACTCTGCCAGTTGGCCTACAGGATTCTGTTACGTGGTCGCGTATAGTCACCGTGTATTAGTAGAGCAGGGGGTGGGAGGGGGCTGGGGGGGGGCGTAATCATGGTAACCTGTGGGGCGCGGCGCTTACCTTTCACGACCTTCTTCTTCTTGCCGAAGTTGAGATGCCAGAGCCCGCTGGCCTTGTCCGCGACCGGAGTCATCGGGAGGCAGGCGGGACCCCTGTAGCCGTCGTTCAGGAACTCGTCCAGACTGCTGCCGGGCAGATCCAGGAGGAAGCTGAGGTGCATCTTGCACATGGTGTGGAATTTCTCCAGGTTCGTGTTCTTCAGGCGGTTCGTCAGCCGGTCCGACTCGAAGGTCGACAGCTGCGACACACTCGTCGTCATCGTCGTCGTCATCCTCGAGGTCGTCACGGACGGGGAGGGGGACTCCAGCGGGGCGCACGGCGGGGTCCGGCACGGGTCAGCAGGCCCACCACCGCCCACCAGAGACGTCAGGCTGCTGGTTGTTCGGCTCATGAGGAAGCCAGGGCGGCCCTCTGAGCGACCTGGCGTCAAGAAAACAAAACCCAGAGCCAATGAAATAAATGAAGCGATAAGATTTCAAACTCGTTTTTGTTTAACAAAAAGAAAAAGGCATCGTTTGCGTTGCTTGCGTTATTACTCCCAGGAAGCAGTCAATCAAGATATGATATCCAAACCCCTGCAGCGTTTGACGGCGCATTTACCTGCCAATAACGGCTGACATACACCGTACCACTCCCCACCAGGGATCTGGTCTTGGTCTGAGTAACGGTTGATAACAAAGTCAACCAGAATTACCATTACCGAGTTGGTCGTAATTGGCTTATCCGGCACTCCCCCTCCTTCCTTCCCTCCCTTTCTTCCTCGCTGTCAGCCCAGCCTAGCCCAGCCCAGCTGACAACGACCCCCACCTCAACGCCTACTACAAACACATGCGTGCACAACACACACCTACGGTGAAGGAATGAATGAATGGAGATATCCTGCAACTAAACGCCCTGGCACTTTAAATAGAACCCCTCCCGTCCTATCTCGACGTGAATCAGCGGAACTGATTGGGGAACCAAGCCCCTGGCACAGTAGGAGTCTCACAGCCTCTAGAGGCTCAACCGCGGAAGGCGGCGATCACTGCAGATTACAGCAGACAAGCCTAATACCAGATCTCATTGCGTATGCAGTCAGGGGACACCGCGGGTGTCAGAAGAGAAGGAATTCTACAGGGGGGGGGGGGGGGGGGGGGGTGGTGCTTTGTCTAAACACCGCATGACCTCAGATAGGGAAACCAAAGCGGATTAAGTTGTCGACCTTGATAACTATGTAAGATAGGGACTTAAACGCTTAAACGGTATCTCGAGAAACCGACATATATTTTGCGTCTTAGTTGTAATAGGCAATGAATGTCAAGAGATAGCGGTCTTTCTCAGGTTGTTTCCAGACGTCGTTATCAGTACAGTATATGTACCAGGGTTGCTATGTTCAAGATTTCATGTTTTTTTTTAACATTTGTTTACTTTGAACCAGGCGAATATATTTTGGGGGTGTGGTGGGCGAATGGGGCTTAAATCTTACATGGTACCAAATATCAAACATATCTTGTCCAAACCTACATAGGAATAATAGTAATCCATGAAGAAAATACAGGAGTTTCCTACAAGTTTGTGTTATTACGAGGAGTTCGCTACAGAGGCGCGTCTAGACAAGCAAACGTTTGAACATACCAGACTGTGTTCAAAGTGTACACAATATTTCATGTCATGGTGTACACGATATTGGTATTTCATATGTACCACTTTATTATCCATGGTATTTATTCAATAGAGGCAAAAATTACACGCACAAACATGATATTGGCAGCGATATGAAGGACCAGCGAAAGGACAACCAGGAATACAAATGAACGCTGTCGAGTTCATTTCAAAAGGGCTCGTTTAGGTAAACGGCTTAGCCTAACACCTTAATTGGTACCAGCGGCGGGTCGGGTGGGGCGGTGTGGGGGATGATAGGGCCCATTGTCGTGTTCACAATAACGACCTTTGTTTCACTACGCGCACCGGTTCTTAACGAGCATAATTGCCTTGGACCAAAGCGGCTTTTGTCTTTTTTTTAGGCAGCTAGAGATGCGGGGCGGTGTGGTGGGGTGGAGGGGGGAGGGTGAAGGGCTTCTGATGGACACGTTTCGACACAATATTTGGCATCTTAAAAAGAGCTACTGTTGCCCTCTCTGGCGTAAGCCGGTGAAATTGGGTATAAGGAGGGGGGGGGGGGGGCGGTAAGGCGAAACAAGTGGGAAAAAAGAAATGGGGAGAGGGCTGGTGTGAAGGGCTTGTGATGGAACAAGTTTTGACACAATATTATAGCATCCCCGAAAAGCCCTCTGTCTGTAACCCTATGCTTACATACAGTGGCTGTGCGATTAAAACCCGTTTACACGTTATGAGTCGTCCAGCTGGCGTAATTCACATTATCCATTTAAAAAGGAACATAAAAAATTACGAAAAAGTATTGGAGCACCCGGGTACGGACTTAGCCGAGTGGCCCGCGCGGGATGGGGGGTACAAATCATTCATTCAAACTCCCCGACTAGTGGGCCGGCTGTGGGTAGTCAACTACCACCACAATGCGACAAACTTTAGACGCAGGATAATATTTTATTACGCCGGCCGCGCAGCGGATTGTCGGTGGGGTGGATGGGGAAGGGGGTGGGGGGCGGGTAGAAGCCGGGCCTGGAATTGAAAGGCAGGAGGGAGGGAGGGATGGCGGGCAGGATAATCGTTGCTGAGTTTTGAACACCTGCCCTCCCTCCGTCCAGTACTGAGACTGTCGTCTGGTGACATTCAATGTATCACGAAGTCAGTGAGGCTGAGCGAGGGGGGCAGAGTGTCAACCGCAAAGACACACATACACTCACACGCCAACGGCTCCCAGCCACCTAGTACTGTAAGCCATAGGAGGCCCCTACATCTGCATATCTATAGCTATATGCGGGCAGCGCGATAGGCTAAAAGAACTAACCAGTACCCCGTAGGGCGGGTGATACAAACTTCCCATGACACATGTAGACCTATAGTCGGAACCACATGTGTATAGTTATAAAAAAACTTGCTAGACGATATTAAACTTACTGTCTCTGTAGAGTGAATATAGATCTAGACGACTGATAACGAAAGAAACAAAAAATATCTTATCCTTTTTTTTGTTCAAGTTCATATAAACTCAAAAAAATCTTTCTTTTTTTTTGTTCCTAGTTCACATTTTTTTTCTGTAGTTATGAGATAAGATCTGCGTCTATGGCTGGAACAAAGGTCAGCTATAGACAGTATATGATATATATATAGGCTTATAGAGCTTACCCGAAAAGAACCCAGATCTGTGACGTACGGCGCTGAGGTAATCCTACTCGGACCGCGTTGGAGCAGTATATATATATATATATATATTATACACTGCTCGAATAAAATACTGTATCCGTGGTGATTGATAATAATCGGAAATCCGGAGAGTGTCACTCAACAAGAGAGCACGACGAGGACGCAGATGACAGTGGTGGTGATGGTCGTTGTGAGTCCGTGGTGGTGGGTGCTGACTGAGGCTGCTAGGCGAGTGGCCATAGCATTGTAACCGAGCAGGGAGAAGTGGAGGAGTCACTGCACTGTCCTCAACTGGGTACTGACTGTGTCACGGACGGCACAGCCACAGGGTTAAGAAGTCGAAATGATGATCGTGGTGGTAGTCCAGCTGAAGTGAAATCCTTATGTGTTGGCTGATCGGCGGTGGAGTCGGTTTTGATGTCGTTCCTCCGCGCCGGGGTGGGTATATGTTGGGCGGCTGTGGGTGGTGGTGTGATGGCTCGGCTGGCTTTTAGATGTGCAGTCAGACGTCGGGTTCAATCTACACGCTGGCGGCCGGGGTACTTGGTGTACTGTGTACGACTACTGTTGTCGGTTTGTTGGGGAAGACGGCGATGCAAGGTGCTTTTGACTGCGAGCAAAAGCCGGGCACAAATAGTAGTGTATTATACCAGCGACAGGCGGACAGGGCTGAGCGGCTGGTAGGCTGGACTGGGCTGGGGTTGGGGTAGGCTGGGTACACAGACAGTGGTGTTAACTGCTGGGCTGCATGTATTTCAACTTGAATCTAGCGCCTTCGAGCAATAGGCGGTGACGCCAGCCAATCAGCAAGCGGGATAGGCGGGGAGGGGTGGAGAGCGGTGGGGCACGGCGCGGTGTGAGAGAGAGCGAGGGAGGGAGGGTGAGAGTGAAGGCGGAAGGTGCGGGAGGGAGGGGCGGGGGGGTGATGGAGCCGTGGCGGCCGCAGTCACGCGGGTAGCAGCACCTGGTGGGGGTAGGGGTAGATGTGGGAGGGTGAGGCTGCGGGCGAAGGGTTGCACGTGTGATGTCTGCGTACGTAGGTTTGTCTACGTCAGAGGGTCAGACCTCAGACGGGGTCCTCCCTCCGCTCCCCCTCACCCTGGCCCGCTGGCCTGGCCTGGGGTCGCCGGGGGGTCGATCCCGTGAGGGGCAGAACACCACCGCGGGGGTGGGGTGATCTGTAATTTCACTCTCTGTTGTAGAGGGTGTGGGGTGCCTGTTGTAAGGATGTTCCCGGAGTAGTACCCGGCTGATGATATCACGGTCCCATTGTGGCTGGCTTGAGATTAAAGCGACGCCCCCCCCACCCCCCTCCCTCTCTTCCCCCATCCCCGATGGTCAGTCATCATTTATGACATTGACTTGCCCTTCAATTGAATATCAACTAATGTTTCTTGTCGCGAGGGGCGTGTTAACAACACAGTGGGCCTTTGAGGTAGCCCCCCCCCCCCCTATCCGTTATATGTATGTAACAGAGGGATACGTACTGATGCAGTTAGTGGGTGGTGAAAGCGGTACTTTACACCCATGGTAAAAAGACCGGATACGCTGAAAGACGAAAGCATCTGGTGGGCCCGAGCTATGTGCTGGGGAGACGGTTACGTGTTTGGACGTTTAAAACGTTAAAATTCCGTTATTTGGTCACGGACGCCTCCTTAGATCAAAAGCTAAGCAGACTGACCTGCAAATCAACGAGTGCAGATGCAGATCAACAGGAGATGTTTCTTAGCCAAATGCAAATGATATGTTCGATCCATAAAGAGGGTTATAGCTTGACTGGACAACCGTAAATGTATAATCGCTCGATCATCCAAAATGGCTTTGTCAATTTTTTGTGATTCTTGTCTTCTTAGATGAAGCCGCTTTTGTGCACACAAGCGACAAACTGGACCAAGGAACCTCCCACAACGATAAAGAATGGACGGCTGAAACATGCCCCAGATTTCCCGGGTCCGAAGCCCCCGGCCTGGACTCGAACCCAGGACCTCTAGATATGTGGTGGTCTAGGGCGCTATAACCACTACACCAGGGAGACCCCCCTGGTATTGTCGAATAAGCTCTGCCAGGCCAGCCATCGCACCAGAGTTCGGGAATTCACGTTCCATTTTGCGAATGCCTAACATCATCCAGGATACAAATCCAAGGTCCTTGGCTCTTTCCCATTGACGCGACATACATCTATGGACAAATAATGTCCCATCAAACCAACTGTGCGTTGTTTGGTGTTCCCCATCAGCAAAGTGTAATGTCTGTTCGTCGCCGAGAGCACACATAATCCAATATAGCCTATCAAATACACGAACTTAACTGGACGGCGGTAAAGACACAGTAAATGGCGAATGCGAAAGAGCACGCTCCCCATCCACTCACAAAGTTTTAATTTACATTCATTGTTTATTTAACTATGCTCGCATCAATCAATATGTAGCAATTATTAGTGGTATTAACGTTGTGGGATCGCCGTATGTCCTTGATCCCGCTAAACTCCACTGATCCCAACAGCAAACTCACGAAAATGGGGAGCAGTTATTTTTTAGGGCCTTCGGGTTAGAATTGACAAGGACGTCAGCGGAATCCCTTCAGAGTCGACAACAACATACGTTTGTTAGGACCCGCAACGTCATAGTGACGAAAACGTCAGACCACAGCCACTGTAGCCCCGAGTGGCCCCGCCCACTCTCATTCAGAAACGCCACGCAGGGATGTGTGAGCGATAACCGGTATGATTGCAGTCAAACTTAAAACTGTATATTTCATTCTACCAAGGTATGACGTTTTGGTCACTATGACGTTTTAGGTTC